>PVJO010000629.1:0-150871 GCA_004026905.1 Hystrix cristata | reverse complement strand
TGCCATAAAAAAGGATAAACTAGAGTCATTCGTATATAAATGGAGGTTCCCTGAGAACATACTTTTAAGTGAAATAAATCAGACATTCATGAGTACACATCGAATTGTTTCTCTGATATGAGAAACCATAACTGTAAATAAGGACAAAGAGGTGTAATAGATATTATATAAAAGGAAGATAATATACAAAGGAGAGGAGTACTAGAAAGAAAGAAGGGGAAAAGCAGAAAGGCAACAAAGGAAAGAAAAGGGAAAGGGAAAATATTCATAAAATGAGATCTGACTGCTGCTCTTTATGATTAAAACTCCATAGACTCCTAAAGCACTGTGATTTCTAAAACAACTGATAGTGCAGTTCCTCTTGAGAAAAACTAAGAGGATAGATTGAAGAGGATGGGGATGGAGCAGGTATGAGAACAAAAGAAGGCAGGATTCAGGGTTTTGTACAAATGGAAGACACAGAGCCTCCACACTCAACCTTTGCCTATCTTCTAGTTTCATTCATAGTCGCTTCACTGCTCTCCACTCCATCCCCTGTCTCCAGCTGCAAAGACAGAGGTGCACCAAAAGACCCAGGTGGAAGGCTTTATACACGTCACCTACTCTGTGGCAGCTCCAACTCCTCTCCCCCTGCCTTTTCACCCTGCCCTGACCACTCTCCACCCTCTGTGGCCTGTATATCATCTTTATAGGCTCAGGTACTAAAAACCAGGAAATTATTAAAGCCAGGCCTGGCAGTTCCACTGAACTTGACAGCTCATTAAGAAGATTCATTCTAAATACATACAGATCAGCTCTGGCACCTTCCCCAGGCCTGAAAGATAGGAGTTACTCACACTGGGAATAGGAAGCCCTGGGTTTGTCATATCACCCCAACCCTTGCTTCTAAGCCTGTCAGGGACACCTGCTGACTCACTTTAGCATACAGTCTCCAAAGTAAAAACTGTAAATCTTGGTAGCCAGTCCCCAACCTTGGGGAACTTCTTCCATAAAAGATAATTTTAAGGTGTTACATTTAGTTGCATATGGCTTGCTTATTTTTGCACATAATCGTTAATTTGTTGTCAGTTCATCACTCCAAAATTAATGTTTTAGTACTATTTTTCCTTTCACAGTTGTGCATCTTAATTTTATTTCTCAGAGTCTATGTATTATTAATGACTCTAAACCTCTCCAGGAAAATGTGAAGAGCAGAAGTTAGAAAAACAAACAAGGCCAGCCAACTTTTAAAACTGCCTATCCAGTGGTGGTCTGCCTGGCAGATAGCAGGGAACTCAATTTTTGACTGAGTGAAAGAACAAATCCTCACTCTAAATGGGATCTTAGCTAGAAATCTGTATCGATCAGTTGCTGTTGTATTGCGAACAACTACAGAAATCTTAGTGTCCTACAATAATAAGTATATATTTTTTAACACGGCTCATATTCTGAGGACGAGGTGGGAGGAGCAGCAGCTACCTGAATATATTCTTCCCATGACCAAACTTAGAATCTCCTAGAAAGGTGAGTAGAAAGAGCATTACCTCTTTAAAGTCAAGGCTCAGAAATGTCACCTGTTACTTCCACTACATTCTACTACCAAGCAAATCATACAGCCAAGCCTAACATCAATGTGTGGGGTAAACTTCTCCTATCAAGGTGAATGGGGCAGGGGGAGAGAATGAATATTTGCACAAAAGTAAACTGATCAGTTAGAGACTCTAAATATAAAGTAGGAGCAACTACAGCTGCCCTGGTAGATAAGTGGGAGAAGCTAGAAGCATCTTCAAATCCTGGTGTCTCTCTTCTGCCTCCTGTAATGCTTCCTGGGGCACTTTGTTTGAAACTAGGACTTTGCAGAACACAATGTTACAGTAAAGCAAGTGCTAGTTGGATGTGGTAGTACATTCCTATAATCCCAGAACTTGGAAAGGCTGAGGGTAGAGGATCACAAGTTCAAGTCCAGCCTAGTCAACTTAGTAGACCCTGTCTTGAAATAAAAAGGGACTGAGGATGTAGCTTAGTGTGAAGGTCCTGGGTTGAATCCCTAGTACTTCCAAAAAACAAAGAGCTTATCTTTACTCTGGATACAATACAAAAATTAGTAAGTAGAAAGAGTATTCTAAGATAAACCAAAAAAAAAGAAAAAGAAAAAAAAAGGAACACTTTATCCCTAGTAC
This sequence comes from Hystrix cristata, assembly GCA_004026905.1. Classification (NCBI taxonomy): domain Eukaryota; kingdom Metazoa; phylum Chordata; class Mammalia; order Rodentia; family Hystricidae; genus Hystrix; species Hystrix cristata. The sequence continues at coordinate 148,712 of PVJO010000629.1, read as the reverse complement.
CAAGTACCATCCTTGGTCTGTTGTACGTAGGAGGTCATTAATTAATTAATGTTTGGAAAAAAGTTAGAGCGAAGGCAAAGACTTAGTAGTCACTTGGCTGAACAAAAGAATGTAAAAGTTTTAGTGAAGTTTCCAATTTCAACTAAGCACAAATGCCCTTGCTATTTCACCCCAAAGCTGTCAGTGGAGTCAATGCAACTAGGACTTTCATATATATATGTAACTTGAATCTTGTGCAGAAACCAAGACCTTAAAGCCAAGAACTTCATAGCTGGTTTGTTAGAAAAGAGGAGAGCTACTCTCTAGGATCCTGAAATGCTATTAAATAATATTAAATACTATTAAATACTAAAGAGATGTTGTGGTACAGAGAAAGGCACAAACATACCTTTTATGCCTTCCATCCTCATGGAACAGCTGGTCCAGATCCAAAACCTTACCCCACCCATTTGGCCTCAGGACTCCTGAGCTGGCTGACCCACTTCCCAAATTATTTACCAGCTGGTCAGGAAAGTGTGCAGGCAAGCGGACCAAAGAGCCGTAAACTTCATGACCAGCCCATCCTTCCTAGATACAGTAAGTAGCAGAAAAGAGCCCGGCTATATTTATTATTGTTGAGATGATTTCCAGGTAGAAAAGCCATTGCTGTAGAATTTCCCTCCCAGTTGCACCAGTTCAGCTTGTAAAATCTGGACCATATCCCCACATCCAAATGGAACCACTTATAATTTATCATCTGCTGATAGGAAAAGTTATCTGAGTTATCTGCACAGCTGTGGATCCCCGTTAGTTATGCTCTGAGCAGCGCAACACTGTAAATTATTTGCAATATGCTGGAACTCAATACAGACTGAGTTTATAAATATGGTATTAAACTCTTAAGAGGGAGTTGCAGACCTTTTATAAAGCCATTAATCTTTAAAGTGGTTTAGGAGTCCAAATTAGCAGCCTGGTGTGTGTGCCAGTTTCCAAAAACAGATGGCAATGGCTTTCTAAAAGCAGCAAGATCCCGAGATCAAACGGGAAGATCAAGATTTGAATGCCTTTTGGAAATCTATTCCAAAACCCTTAATAATGAGTAAGATTCAAAGTCTTTCTCCCGGAGATTCTCTTGACCACCCTGGTTTGTTGGAGTTCCACCTGAACTCCTGTTGTGCTTGCTGCATGCTGATTTCTTTCAAAACTAATCAAATACAACATTGTCTTGTGTATAACATGTCATTTCTCTTGCTTGTATCTTCTTTTCTCTGGTTAAGTACTAAATGACTAAAATACTTCCATTTATGACAAAACTTTCTAGAAATATATCTCCCAGAGAGAAAGTCCTCATAATCTAATCTCACAAATGTAGTAACCATTGTTAATCATTTTGGTGCAGAATCCTTTTGAGATTTATTTAAAATACATAGATATATAAATAGAGATAGATATCTCTCTCTCTCTCTATTATATGTGTGTGTGTGTGTTATGCTGTTTATACTACTCTACAACTTTCATTCTGTGTTTGCCCATGTATTATGATGTAAGCTCCTTGAAGGCAGGAATTTTAGCTTAAGATATTATTCATGCTGTGTTCATTTAATATCTATTATGTATCATATGCTGCCAGATTAAGAAAAATCACTAAAGCAAAAAGAGCCTCAGATCTAAGGAGTTTACCTACCTTGCAAGGAAAAAATATGAGAAATAATTAGTATAAAACAATGCTACTGAACCAAGGCTGCAACTCTAGTTGATATAAAGTATCTTAGAGAAGTTGTTCAGCAGGCCCACAGGGAGCAAGAACACACACACACACCTGTCTAAGTCAGCCAGCTGCAGAGAGATTCATTTGGGTCACTAACAAGATAGATCTGATTGAAACTACTTCAACTACTTCTTTGCCAGCAGCACCACCATTCAACTCTTCCTTGATGTGTGATCTGATCAAGTTACTTCACATCTCCAAGCCCTGATTTTCTCCCTGTAAACTAAAAATAATTGTGCCACTGAAACCACTGAGAAAAAAATATATACATATATATGCTTTCTGCAATTCTGATGATTAAGCGAGATCATATGTATATGACAGCTCCCAGCTTTTACAGTGGCTATTCAGTAACTGTGAAGGTAATGAGTATATAAAACAAGCAGAGGGGCTGGGGATTTAGCTCAGTGATTAGAGTGCTTGCCTAGCAAGCACAAGGCCCTGAGTTCAATCCTCGGCTCATAAAGAGAAAGAAAGAAAGAAATGTAGGCCAACAAATGCTTTTCTCTGGTTATGATGTGGAAAGAATTAAAAGTTAGCCCTCAGCCCTTCCTCCTACCATGGCCCAAAGCTTCAAAGGAGAAAATAAAGGAGTGGTCTACAACTTGTTAAGTGGATTTGGGTTGGGAAGGAAAGGGGAGAAATAGCATTCTCTGACAAGATGTTGTAAATACATTCGTTCATATGGAAGGTGGTTATTTTTCTCATTTGATGACTCTACATCATAAATCTTTAAACTTTGCCTTCTGATGATGATTGCCAGGGTCTCGTATCACATGAGCATTGAAATGCTGAGATGACAAGCCACTGAGGGAAGATCTGCCACCCACTACACATCTCTCCCAGGGTAGAGCATTTCACTGCACATCTCTCCCAGCATTAGCCTCTGAAGACACTGAGCGACAGTGGAAACTGGCTTGAAGAATGATCAAACTGAACTTCCAAATTAAGAGATTATGGTATTACTGAACTTTCTTGGGGTCTGGCAACTGAAGAGTAGGGTGATATTGCTTTTGCACTGTAAAGTCTTCAGATAATTCCTTGTTGCTTTTAAAATCGTATCTAAAACCTCAAACCAAGACTGCAAGTTCAGAAAGCTGTGGTCACTTGCAGCCTCTTCTCAACTACCTGCCCTCACTCGGCTTCCTTCCCCTGCGCCCACCTCATAGGCATTTTCCCAATTTCTCTGTTGCGCTGAGTTTTCTCTGGTGTCTCTCTGCCTGGTCAGGTTTCTCCAAATTCCCTGCTTATGACCTATTTATGTTTGTGATCAAGCTACAGCGTCAGTTCCTCAGGGCCCTATGAGCGTGCAAAGCCCTCCTTCTGTATTCTCACAGGATCTTTTGTAGCACTACAATTAAAATCAAACAAGCATTTCTTTCGGGTGAAAGAGTACATGCACTCATGAGAACAGGCACAGGCTCTATTTACCTTACTGCACTATCCCCTGACACAGTGTAGTAGGGTCTCAATTAATATGTAATGAAGAAAAAAATAAAGGGTTAATAGTGTCAGAAAAAGGGAAGACAGACAACAGACAGAAAAAATGAGAGGCAGAGAGGCTCAGTTTGCCACCTGATAGAGTGATCCCCGGATCAATGAGATGTTGAGGGTGTACCCTGTACTCCTGATCCCAGGACACCGGACACCTCTTCTCCATGCCTGGTTATTTCAGATGTTAGCCAGCTTATTTCATTCTTTGCAGAGAGCAGAAGTGGAAGCCAGTTCCCTGGCCTCACACATCTTTACCACACCTCACATTCCCTTATAATAGCAAGCACAGTGAATTGAATCAGCAGCCCCAGTTTAGGGATAAATTGCATTTGGAAATTGTATTTATGTATCAGAAAACTAATTACTGCCAAGTTCCACTTCAGTAGTACTTGATGATTTCATTATTGGATCTAATTCCACTTCTATTCAGGATAACAGTTTACTGTCTTTTAATTGATAATTGAAACTGAAGATCCAAAAAATGTGAATGTATACAAGTTCTCTCTCTGTTTAAAACTGATTTCTGGCCCACGGAAAACAAAATAACCTTGCACTACTTTCTGGCCAAAAACTACAAATATTTGTTTCTGTTTAACCATTTTGGGTGGTCCTCGGGCCCCTACTGACCAAAAAGAATAGACGTACTAGTCTGTAGCCACTTTCAGGAGTACCCCTAAATGACATAAGCTTTTGAATTTGAGATTCTCACTCTCACAAAACCAGAAATAGCTTGTTACTAAAAAGACCCACCATTCTTCCTCTAATATAGGAAGAGGGGTGATGGAAGATACATTTTTTCATGCCCATTTGGAAAGGAGGGTGATGCAACTGTCCCTCATCTCAGCATGGCTCTGTCTCCAGTTAGGGTGGAGGAAGCTATGGGTGAGTCTCATAGACTCACTCCACAGGAGAGTTGAGGTAGGATATTCTACCCACTCACCTAACCTGGGACTGGTGGCGTCTCCCATCACTTTGGGTCCTGTCATATCCTAATGAATTCAAGTGCTGGATTTTCCATGTTAAAATTATTTCTGTTTTGTCATTTTATAGGGGTAGCAAAGTAAGCAGCCAGTGTAGCAGCTGAAGCAGATAGAAAGAGCTGAACTCAAAATCTCACAGGAAGATCCCCATATCCACTTATACCCAGAAAGAAGGAATCTGTCTCCCTTACTAATGAGTTTTGGTTTTAAAAAAAAAAAAAAAGATAGAGGGAAGTGTCACACAGGGCTCGAGGGGTATTTTCAAAGTGGTGGCCTTCCTGACACCTCCATCAAAACAAAAAAGGCTTTCTGGCTGACTGGCTGTCTTACATGTTTCTCTCTTCTGATGAAAACCTTAGTTCCCTGGCCTCACACATCTTTACCTCTTTTGAGTGTCTCTGTTTGGCTTATGTTTCTACAGCCTAGGTTTATGCAGTCAGTCAGTTGGAGAAAGTATGTAACCACGATGTGCTGAGATCTGAAAGTCAACAGATGACGAAAGCATAAGGAGACCCTCCTCTTTAGAAGAGGATGTTTTGGCAGGGTCCCCACTCATAGTGAATTCTTCACAGGCTTCCCTTCCAGATTTTATCACATCTCTCTCAACAGAGCAACTTAAGTACTCTCTATCTGTGTTTCCTTGTCTCAGTTTTTATTGTCTTCTGTTTCTTCTTCCTCCTCTCCCTCCCCTGTGCCAGTTAATCTAAATTGTCAACTTGATGAATTAAGAGACTCCTGGAGAGGTGATTGGAATTGAAAGTACTAACTTCATCAGTGGGAAAACCCCTGAGTGAGTTTATGGCTGAATGAGCTTTTAGGAGGAGGGGCCTCACTGGAGGATGTGGGTCATGTGGGCATTGACCTTGTAACTCTATATCTGGTCCCTGGCTCCTAGTTCTCTGATTCTTGTGCCAGAACTGTACTTCCTAGATCTCGTGAGTTAAGGAGCTTTCCTCCACTATGCCCTTCCACCATGATGTGCATAGCGAACTGACCATGGACTGAAATCCTGAAACCAGGAACTAAAATAAACATCTTCTTCTCTAAGTTGTCTATGGCAGGTATTTAGTCACAGCAATGAAAAACTAAGATATCCCCCTCTCACTCCTTCTTGTCCTCCTCCTCTTCCCCCTCCTTCCTCCTCCTCTCTGCCTCTCTGTCTCTCTCTCTCTCCCCCCATCTCTCCTCCCTGGCCCCTCTCTCTGTGCCCCTATATTTTCGTCTTCTCTTTCCTCTCTCCTCTGTCTCTTTTTCTCTCTTAAGTACCTTTCATTCATCTCTCTCGGTCTCTGTATCTCTGCTTCTCTAGATGTCTCTATTTTTGTCTCTCCCCACTCCTCTTCCTCATTAGAAAAGCAAATCCCGGGCTCCTCAATCTGCTCAGACTATTTTTCCCCTGTCCCCTGACATCTGCACAGCTTAATGTTTTCTGGTCCCCTCCTCTCCATTTTCTGGAAATATCACAGATTTGGCACTTCTCTTCCCAGAGCCAACACCAACCCTGTTCCATGCCTTTGGTCCTTTTCTTATGTCCCCACCTGTCTAGTTTTTCGTAATGGATGCTCCTGTGGCAACCATTATCAGCTTCATCAACTCCTCCTGATGGCCATCCTCCAGGTTCTCATGCGTCCTCCAATTTCTGTGTCTGCAGTCACTCCAGTGTATCCTCATTAATCCTGCCTTGCTGATTAACCATCCAGTGCCCATCTTTTTCCAAGAATACTCACTGAACCCTAGAATGGTATTAATCGGTGCCAGGCAAAGCATACATGTGCCTTTCTAAACTGCACTTCCAATAATATTATTCCATTGTTCCCTTCCCATTCAGGTAAGTGACTTCCTGAACCCTTATCTGTTTGAAAGATGAGAAATGTTGTAACATAATCCCAAAGTGTCTCTTTGAAAATACCCTTCCTGCAGTTTTATAAAGGAGATTCATTTATTCCCTCTACAGACTTTTTCTGAAGGCCTAGTAAAGAATACTATACAGAGGTGTGAAAATGAAGCTCATCATCATCCAGTTCACCTATCCCTTGCTTAATGATTAATTCACTCGTAAAAATCATGAAATTCACTCCACAAAAAGTTCTTAAGTAAAATAATATTTTCATTCATTTTAGTGGAAAAAAATAAAATGCACTCCCCCCTGACCAATGGGATCAAAGCAATTTATGTATACAGAATAACATGTTAATTCAACAGTGAAGCTGAGTTTTTATAAGTGTTAAACAATAATTTGAAACTATATTCAGTCAGTACATGAACTATGGTGCAATCAAGGTGTATTTCATGCCACTCGGGAGGAAGAGCAGATGGGGACAGGAGGGTTTGGAAAAGGAAGCCCATTCTTAAAAAGGTGCATTCTCCTTGCACCATTTACTTCACCAATTTGCACTGAAGGTAGACTACAGAAGGGCAAAATGAAATACAAACCCGAGAGGATTTTCAAACATTCTCTTACTCATTACACTGCACAGTTCTAGTTGACACTACCTCCTCCTGCCCCTCGCTGGGCCTATGTCTACAGATCAACACATTTTGGAACATCACTTGGTATTTACCTAAAGGAGCTGAAAATGCATGTCCACACACAAACTTGCACAGAGATGTTTATAGCATCTTTGTTTATAGTTGTGAACACTTGGAAGCAACCAAGATGTCCTTCTTGGTTAGGTGAATCAATAGATAAACTGTAGAATTCATCTGAACAATGAATATCACCCAGCACTGATAAGAAATGAGCAACTGAGCTATGAAGGAACCTCAATGATTATTACTAAGTGAAAGAAGCAGATCTGAAAAGGTTACATGCTGTATTATCCCAACTGTAGGACATTCTGGAAAAGGCAAAACTAGAGACAGTAAAATCATCAGTAATTGCCAGGGATTGGGGGAAGGAGGGATAAACAATTTGAATGCAAGAATTTTGGAGCAGTTTGGTTATTCCATATGATACTCTAATGGTAAATATATGTCTAAATTAGTCCATTTTGTTACCATAATGAAATATATGAGGAAATATGTTTATTTCAGTTATTGGCTCTGAAGGTGAAGATCTAAGGGCCCCATCTGTGGATGACCTCGCTGATGAAGACCCAAGCATTACATGGCAAGAAACACACAGCATGTACATATGTCTTGGCCCCTGGCCCCCTCCCTTTACTTATACAGCCACCAGGATTGACTGTAATAACCTTATTTAATCCTAATCACTCCCAGAGTGCCTCACATAGAAACACTATTGCCAGATTAAGTTCCCACACTCTTAACACTGGCATTAAATTTCAATACATGAAGCCTTAAGGGAGCATTCAAACCACAGCAATATACTCCTATATTTGCCCTTAGAATGTACAACCCACAGAATGTACAATCCCAAGAGTCAGCTATGATGTAGACTGTGAACTCTGGATGAATGTGACGTGCCAGTGTGTTCACTACCTGAAACAAACACACCACTGTGGTGTGGGATATTGACTGTGGGGAGGCTGCGCATGTGTGGGAGCAGAGATTACATAGGAAATCGCTGAGTCTGCTATCTGTCCTCTCAATTTTACTAGGAGCATAAAACTGCTCTGAAAAATATCTTGGGGGAGGGCTGGTCCGTGGTAGAGCACCTGCCTAGCATTCATAAGGCCATGGATTTGATCCCCAGCCGTGCAAAAAAAAAAAAAAAACCAACTTTAAATATAAAAAAACGGGAGTCATTCGGACATGGTATACAAGTCAAACAGTCTCATACATTCTGTTAACTTTTGGACCCTGTAAATGGGTGTGGTTTGGCCTGCAAGTACAATGCTAGAATATCACACCTTCTCATATTCATATTTATTGTATTTTGAGTTCATTTTACTTGAATATATTTTAATTTTAAAAATATCATTATATGAAAAAACAAGAGTCAGTGTCCAAAAAGTAGAATCACTACTCAAGAATTTTGCACTGAGCAGTCTCTGCTGAATGTTGTCAGGTGAGATGAGCTGTACACTAGGAACTCATGAGGGATCCGACAATAGTAAGAGGCAGACTAGGAGATACACAGGGAAGCGATTATAAGAAATGTGCAGCTAAGGCTACAAATTATCTAGGGAAAAAAGGCTCGTCTCAACTAAGAAAGGCTGCTTGCTTCACAGGGCAGGAGCAACATTACTAAGTCAAAAAAGCCAAGTATTGGATTCCAAAGAAATAAAGTATATCTCCTGCCATTAGAGATCTCTGTCAGTCACACTGGGCTATTAAACCTGCCCTACCCATGACCATGTCCTGAAGCCCAAATCCCACACAGTTACCAATGCAGTGCAAACTGTCAGTCAGCAGGAAGAGTAAGTGAGAAAGTGTGAACCACTGGAACTCTGTTTCAACTGGAATGGATGGCACTGCATACATACAATAGGCTGCCTTGTGGATCTATAGTCAAATACATTTTTTCCAATAAAAAAGGACTTCTGTAATCCTGTACTGGGGAATTTCTTGGAAGGTTTCCACTTAGATGTAACACCAAGACCAGGATCAGAGCTTAGCAAATGAAACAAATTCTTAGTTTCAGCCCTCACTTACCTCTTGGTCTTAGTGTTTTTGTTCAGCGCACACAATGCACATCCAGCTGTCCATGGTGGCACACTCCTGTAACCCCAGCACTCTGGAAGGCTGAGGAAGAAGGATTGTAAGTTCAAACCTAGCCTTGGAATTTAGAGGCTTAGTGAGAGCCTATCTCATAACAACAAATTTTAAAAGGGTTGCATATCTGGCAAGGTATGAAGGCTCTGGGTTCAATCCCCAGTACTAAAAAGAAAAAAAAAGGTCCACACTACAGTGACCCCAATAGAATGGAAAAGCAAGAGAATGAATACACAACCTTCAGACTACGTAAGTCAAGAAATATTTAAGTCACTTATATTCAAATTCTATGACACAGAAGATTCTGGAATTGAAAGATGAGGATTATATACATGATATACATAACAGAATGTATGATCCTGAGCAAGTCATTTCTCTTCTTTGTGTGACCTTAATTCTCTCACCTACCAATAAAGGAAATTAAAATTGCTGGCTTCTAAACATATTTACGTCTCTGGTCTTTAAGTAGCCAAAATGGACTGATTCAAAATGTGGAGGGTATTGTTGTCAGCAGTGAAAACAATTTTCAAAAAAAATAAAGAAAAAAATCCTGGCCACCACTTAAATGTCCATTGATAATGGATGGAGGTAAATGATAATACATCTATGCATGGTGATAATTTGCAGTAATTTGGGGGAGGTGCTCTGGGGGTCAAACTTGGGCCCTTGCACTTGCTACGCAAGCACTCTACCACTGAGCTAAGCCCCCAACCCCCGCAGTAATTTTTAAATGAGCAATTTAAACTGATAGTTAATGATAGAAAACAATAAGTGGAAAAATAAAAATTTGTGGAAATACATGAAGAGTATGTCTTCAACACATCTTTTTAGATTTACTTAAAATATTTTATTTTTACTTCAAATTATCTCAGTGGGATAACATAAGAAACTATTTACAATCGTTAGTACTAACATGGATTATGTTAGAGGCAGTGAGAGATAAGAAAGGGGTTTTTTACTTTTATATCCTCTGTGACTTTTTAAATCTGATCATAAGCATCAATAATGTTTAGGATAAAAAGTAAATAATTAAAAATTTTATTTGGTTGTCAACAATTAAGATGAAAATACAGGAATTTTTGTTAGCTCAGAAACTTTCACAACTTTGTCTTAGTATTTGCTTCTTTCAGGACCTGCCATCCTGTGGAGAACATACCCACTGGGGTCGTTTTTGCTCATTTCCTGGAACGCTCTTCCCCAGCTTCTCCTCATGGAAGGAAGGCTGCGCACTTCACTCTCTTGCTTTACCCTCTACACGATATATCTTGAGGGATTTTCCACAGTTTCATCTCTCTCTTCCTAAATACGAATTGTGCCCGTTAATCTTAACTTTCATTTTGATTGGATTGAGAGATGGCTGGAAATGTGGTTGCACTATGAGGACGCTATGCTCCTCAGTGGATTAACTCTCGATGTTTGTAGCTGACTGTGCTGTTAGGAGGGGCTCATCGTGTGTTCACCTTTGGAGGATCTATCTCTTGCTGGGGCTCTTCCCCAGCCATGTAACGAGCAGCTTTACTCCACCATGTCCTCTAACCATGATGCTTCCACCTTGGAGCCATAGACTGAAACCATGAACCAAAATTAAACCTCTTGTCCCTTCAATTGTGGAAGTTAGATATTTTGTCCCAGTGATGAAAAGCTGACTGATACATTAATTAAAAAGCCCAGTTACAGGTTCATTTACTATTACAAGATACAAACAATAAAGTCTAATTTTGCTAACTCTACAGAGAGCAGTAAAAGCCTCTGGAGGAGAGTTACTGTGAGCAAAGAAAATTCAGTCAGAAAGGTGCGGCTCATCAGTCTGTCAAAAGCCTCAAGTCCCAAGACTGTTACAGGTCAGGTTCTGACCTCCGCTGTAATAGGACCTGTTTCTGTTGAGGAAGATCTAAATTCCATCTGGCAGGCTCTCGAGCCTCTGTCTCTTCCCATTGCACAAGGCACTGGCCTTTGCTGACGCCTCCCAAGGAAAATCTATTTTTTCATCACCTCCTCTATTCCAGTTTCCCCATTTCTTACGTAGGTACTTAGACTTGCCTCTGCTGCTTTTAGGATGAGAAGAAATCAATCAGGAATGACCAAAACACTTCGTGTCTATAAAACACAACAAAATAATCTCAGCTATTATAACTTTAAAAACCCATCAGGGCCTCCAAATCACTTGGGGAAAGCGTTTTATATGTGAATATAAATCACACCATCTGCTGCTCTCCCTTAATTTTTAAATCAGATTAGTGCCAAATCCAAACAGCAAAGAAAAGAGAAAATAAAACCATTTTCAGCTTTCTCATACCTTTGAGCCTCCTCATCTCATTGCAGCTCAATCTTTCCTTTTAAGATTTGGGTCCTCCCCATGGATATTCATTTGGGCCAACGTCATGATGAATAGATTTTAAAAAAAATGTTTAGACCATACACAGGCACACACACACACACACACACACACACCCCAAAGGCATTTTCCAAATGCTAAAAAGATTTGAAGATGGGATTTGGATTTCTTACAGGAAAGAAAAAAAGAATATTTAGAAATTGAGCAAGCTACAGCCTAATTATGAAGAACTCCATGAAATAGACCAGAAAAGAAAGGAACATACTCTATGCAAATATATATGTGGCCCTCTTCAACTTCATTGAATAAATATTTATTAGGGATCTACTGAGATGCACCAGGGGGTAGTAGAAAGAGCACAGACTTTGGAAAAAGAATGGATCTGACTCTACAAGTTAGTTCTATGTCTTTCAACTCATTGCTTCCACTCTCTGATCCTTAGTTTGCTCATCCATTAAATGGGATTGTAATTTTTCCTTTACAGCATTGTTCTGAAAGTTAATTTAAATATCCACAAAGTCCCTGGCCTATGGGAGCTCCTCAATATATATTAATGTCTTAGTTACTTTTTTTTGTTGCCGGGACAAAATACCTGACACCCACAAGTTAAAGGAGGAAAGGTTTATTTTGGCTCACAGTTCGTAGAGGTTTCAATCCATAGTTGGCTGGCTCCAAGGCAGGGTGGCATGGCAGACAGGCATCATAAAGGAGTAATAGTCCACAGCACTGTGGACAGGAACAACACAGTAAGCCTCACTTTCCCTTTTATCTATCCAGACTAGAAGCTTTTTGGGTGGTGCCATCCACACTCAGGGTGGGGCTCCCTGTTACCGACACCCAGAATTATGTAAATAAATTAGTGGACTAATCCAGTACCACATATCCTTATTCCCAGTAACATACCCTTACTCCACATTCATGCACACTAGAGCTAGCCACCTCTGAAAAGTCCTACGTATGAGTACATGAGGCTTTGGAGGAACAGCTAGATGCAAGCCGTAGCAGTCAGCTAATCTCATTCCTTGTCCCATGCATGGCAGGAGAAGAGATGAATAAACACAGCTCTGGTCTTCACAGGGCTCGCCACAAAGAAGGGACACTTTCTTCCCAGTTTCTTTCTTGTTTAAGGAAACACTGAGTCATGCCTAGATCTGAGATGTTACTATCTCATCTGCTTTCAGATCACAAATACCACTGATTCACGAACACACAAGGGAGGATCAGAAAACAAGAAAAGCTTTCCTGAGGAAAATAGGTACCAACCCTGAAATGTAAAACTGCATTACTCCAATTATTCCTGATCCAGGCTGAGGTGTCTGGGTACAGCGGATAATTAGAGGCTGCCCCAGTCTTTGCACTGACGTGACTGGTGCTATTTAATGTAATTACATTACAGTAAAATGATGAGTTTTCCCATAATTGGTAGTTAAGGCATAATTGTGACTACACAGAGTATTAACACCCTAATTGCCATAGCCTTCCAAAAACATTAGCTAAGTAAATGTTTCCCTTCTCTCCGGGCAGCAAAATGAGAGAACTGGAACTCTAAGCAGAGGTTCTCACATCTGCTGTTCTTTTCCTTTCTAATGATTCCTTCAGATCTTTCAAGGGATCCCACTTTAACCCCTCAGGGACATAACGTCATGAACTTTCCACCTTTCTTCCCTGTTAAAACCAGAAACCATGTGACAAATTCTTTTCACTTACACATATTCTAGAGAGCACTTGACTCAGTATGAGGTAGGCCTGATTCAAGTCCTGGCTTCCCCACTTTATTTCTGTGTGACCTTGGCCAGTCATTTAACCTTGCTAAATCTTGGTTTTTCCCCCTATACAATGGAACTTAGGCTACCCACTTCATGATACTAATGTAGTGATTAAGACAGGCATGTAGTAAGCTTAGTTGAATTTTAGGAGGAAAAAAATTAACAAGATAATGTTTCCAGGATTATTTCCATTTTAATTGGAAAATGGATACTTGGAATTAAACCAACCAAGATTATTATTCAACTGAAGTTAAAGTGTTTGAAGAAGTAGAAGAGGTTTTTCCAAAACTCCTTAAAAGTCACGTAATAGTATATGTCCACTTAGGAGACAGAACAGTGTGATAGTTTAATGTAGATACCACAAATCTAAATGGTCCAAATCCCCAGTCTGCCACTTTCTAGATTATGACCTTGGGCAAGCAACTTTATCCACCTATGTCATGGTGTCCATAACACAAAATGGAATAATATTAATTGCACTTAACTCCGTGGGTTGTTACAAGGAACAAGTAAGCTAAGACATGTAAAGCTAAGAGTGATTGGTATTTTGTAAGCACTCAGTGAATGTTATCATGATTATTATTTTATTGACTACTGATTTAATTGTGCTTTCACAAGTGAAATAGAGAGCACAGTCATTAAACTAGAAGAACATTCTTTTGCTTTAGGAAAGCTACAAATAGAAAAGCTTTCCAAAATCCCATCAGTGATATACAAGTGTATCTTTATGTCCTCAAGGGAAGGGTGGACAGCCAGAACTGGGAGGGACAGCCACAAATGATGAAAAAATTCAACAATAAATAATATGTTGTAATTTTCAAATACAACGATTGGAATAATTAACTACCACTATATCGAAGTATAAATTTTTTCTTCTTTTCAAATTTTACCAGTCCAATGAGATGCTTTCTACCAGCCTTTTGATGCCTTATATTTAGAAAGATGGCTGGAAATATTGAAAAAGCCAGAAATTTTCCTCTTAAATTGAGTTTTTTGTCTCAGAATCTAAATCAACGTGAACATCAAAGTGAAGTTAAATGTGTTAAATGAGGGAGAAGAAGGTTACCTCCTTTAGTGCACTGTTGTCAATTTCTAGTACCTACTTTCTGATGAAGATGCTATTCCCTCCTACCTTCCCCACATACAAACTCTAACCATGAGGTTTATGTAAGCCCTCTGATTGATTAGCTCCGACCTGAGCCCCAGACTCAAATAGGGCCAATGGCGATATCCCATCCTCCTGGCTGCAATTAATTACCAGAGGCCACCTGACTTCCTATCACCTCCAGGCAACCAGATATTTTTTGAGGACTGAAGCCAGAGACTGTGAGTTTAAGTCCTCTTCCACAGTAGATGTAAGACATAAAATAGGGCTATTGATCTCAATAGTTCCCCTCCATGTGAAAGAAAGAAAAGAAAAAGAAGCAATCATCTGCGAGAAAAATGCAAGGGGCACAGCATTCCTATGGTTTTGTTAGCCAGCTTCCCTTTGGTTCCATAGGCTCATCTGTTCTCCTTTCTGACAAGTTGTATTTTCATCTCTTGCAGCCAAGAGCTGTGATTGATATGACCCTAAATCCTGGGGAAAGCATATGGGCATCCTCAGCAGCACTGACAGCCTCACCAAAAACCTTCTCAAGAGCTTTCATGAATAATAAGAGATGGGCTGTGTGAATGGTGAATCCAGCAGGAGAAACTGTCCTGAGATTTTTCTACATTCCTTGTTAGTCACTTGAGCAGCTCTAAAGCCACTTTAACTCAAGGATCCCCATTTATAAACTAAACAGAATCAGATTACAAGACTTTTAAGGCTGCTTTCAAACCTGAAAATTCTAGTTTTCAGTTTCATTTCTCAAAATCAATTGCTTTTGAGCGATCAGGACTCACTGGCATTTGTCTGGCAGGGGTTGGTTTTCAAAACTCCTCCGTCCCATTCTGTTTTTCTCAGTCTGGAAGCTGAAAAAAGTGTATTGGCATTGGAGCCACCCTCGTGCTTTCTTCAGATAAATCCAGCACTTCGTGGAAACTAGCTGGAAGGCTACAAGCTGGACGGCAGAGCAGGGATTAACAGGAATCTTTCATTGACATGACGAGAATAATGAAGAAACAGGATGCAGTGGTGGCTCTTGGGGAGAGGACTTTCACCTTGGGAAGGGATTCACCAGTGATAGCTGAAGATGCTGATGCCTATGAGAAGAGGGTGCAGAGATTTAGCCTGGGGTTGCACTCACTGACAGAGAGAGCCTTAAATAAAGGCACTTGGAATTTGTTCAGACCAATCTGTAGAGAGCAGATACCGCCAGGAGCATCGGGCTGGGATGCAAGCCAAGGTCAAAGCGGGAGGCATGAAAACCCTAGTGACAGACCCGCGGGGCCAGTAACCATGTCTGTTGTGAAATGAAATGCCTGCTTCCAACATTTGCAGCCAGCTCTGTGCATCTGAGTGGGAAGGAAGATGGAAGAAGGAAAAGTGCCTGCCAAGCAGCCAGCGGCCTTGCCTGCCCCTCTGAAATGCCATGTTTAATCACTGTAGCACACTTTCTCCTCCCTACTAATGACAGAAGGAAGTTCCTAATGAAGCTATTGCTCTGCTGCCTGAATTAATGATCTCCAGTTACGGTGCTTGTAAACACACTGTGCTAAGTTCGCACGTGCTTGTTGAGGCTACACCTTGGAGACTCTCACTCCACAGTGAACTTGTCCCACGTGGCAAAGTATTGACAGAAAGTAGAACTAACCAAGGGGAATGGGCTATGGTGGACTGGATGGACATCTTGGACCTGATAAAGTATTTGTGAATTAGGAAAAACAGAAAGGGAGAGAAGAGGATGAGAACTATCTAAAGACAGGATAAAGGACAGAAAAAGTCATTCATGTCTCCTACACGCTGCCTCTGCCATCTCTATGCTGTATTTTTGAACCATTTATCCTTCCTGCCTTAAACCCCACTCTTATCACAAATCCCAAATTTTGATGCCAAATTTAATACGTTTGCCCAATGGCATACCTCATACTATAATCAAATGAATTAGAGAAGGAAAGAAAAAAATGTGTTTCCAAGTATGCTTTTAAAGCCATCGAAAGGCATGCATCCTTCAAGGTGATAGGCTCACCCATGGCCTCATACAGTCCATGACAACAAGGAGACACACAAGCCAGCTCAGAGGTGACAGGCTGCATCCCACTTCCTGGGGCTGTGGCTGCCACCATCTGCATCTGACTCAGTCAGGGACTGAGCGCACAGCAGGCTGCAAGCGAGGCTGCCAAATTACAGAGCAAGGAGCACTTAGGGTGGTGGGAGGGGGAGGAAAGGAAGAAGCTAACTAATAGCTTGCAAGCATGTCTTCTAAAAAGCGTGTTAACCAAACAAGCTGCCATCCCTTAATCCCTCCCTCTCCTGCCTGAATGTACACTAATTGAAAATTAAGTTTTCAATTTGAAGCCATTTTCTAATTCTGTCTCATTCAGGAGCAGTTAGAGCCCCGGTGTTTTTGCTGAATTCCCAATGTGCTTTTCATGAGCTCCCTCAGGAAGTCAACAAAGGAGCCTTGTCAACACACTATCGACAATGGCAGGCAAAAAGGTTTGTGTAGAAGGCCAGAGTCCTGGTGGGAGCTAAATACAGCAAGGGCAGACCCAGTATAAAGATTCCACAGATCTTGACTGGATGGGGAAGGTATTTCCCAGTTCCTTTTCCCTTTCCCAGTTAATTGCAGTAAAAGAAATCTTCACTCCTCATCATCCAGGCCCTATTGTGCTAGGAAAGTCTTGAAAATAAGCCGGTATTTCTTTGTGGGCAGCAGCTTTGTTATATCTGGACAGTCTTGATCTCCAAGGGTATCTGACCTCAGCAAGATAACTTACTTCAAAAGACTGTAAACTCATACTAAATGGTGGGAAATGGTTGTTGCAGTTTAGATCAAGAATATCCCCCAAAAGTCTCATGTGTTTAGAAGGCGAGACTTGGATTATAGGGGTGCTATACTCATCAGTGGATTAGTCCATTGATGAGTTCACAGTTAACTGTGTCATTTGAGAGGTGGGGCCTGGTCAGAGGAGGGGGGTCATGGTGGGACAGGGGGCACGACCCGGCAGGATATATTCTTGTCCTTGGCTCCTTCCTTGCCCCTTCTCTTCTCCCTGGCCACTATGACATGAGCAGCTTTGCTCCTCCAGGCCCTTCCACTATGCCATTCCTGCCTTGGAGCTGGCAAACCATGGACTGAACATACTGAAACTGTGAGCCAAAATAAACCTCTCTTCTTTTGAATTGCTGGTGCTGGGTATTTTGTCCCCGTGATAGGAAAGCTGACTAATACAATGAGTTTCTTGAGATTCTAATTTTAAAAAATGAAAAATTATAAAAATTAGTTTATTTTAGCTTATATTTAATAATTTTTGGTCATTACTATCCCAGAACAAAGAATAAATTATGTATTGATTCCTTTGCCAAGATTTTTTTCACAAAATTGTATGATTTCACAATAGGGTATTCTGCATTTCCTATTTAACATTCTTAGTGAGAACAAACAAAAGATTTTATTTTCTAAAGATATTTAAAGACTTCCTCAGTTTTCCTCAGGGACTTTTAAGCATTTGATATTCTAATCATTCTCTTGAAAAACCTCAGACATCATCCTCCTCTTACTCTCCAGTTTTTAAGGGTTCTTACTCCTAATCGTGTTCTATGAAAGATTCAGACAGTCCTCCAACATCAAGTCCATCGATGGACTCCATAAAATTGTACTTCTTCTGTGGTATTTCCAGTTTCACTTTGCAACTGACTGCATTGAATTTGCATTGCACTATTCAGTGCTCATAAATCATCATAGCCTGACACCCACCCAGAAATACACTGGGTGATGGAAGCGGATCAGGCAAGAGTGTGTGATTGGGAATTGTTATAAGTGATGAGTTTATTCATAGGTATTTCCATTTGCAAATATTTTACAACATAATTTCATAGGTGCCCTGTGATTTGTTAAATAACTCAGATACCTTCCACAAGTTGCTACCAAGGGGTGATTTCAAAATAATCTAATTCTAATGAACGGTTGGGCTCCTGGGAAGAAGAAAGAGTCTTGGTTGGGAGTTTAATTAATGAAGTCTTCCCAAGCATCATTATAAATAAACTACGATAAATGACACAACCACTATCTCCTTTTCAGTATCTATGACAAACAGGAATCTCCCACACCTTCATTCAAATGTAAGTCTGAGTTGCAAATTTTGTGATTCATTGGAATTTGAGTGACATAAACTTGAGTGAATACTACAGAAGCTGGACTCTCAGGAAAGAAGGAAAATGGGTGCATAATTTGTATAAACTTGAGCATGGCATGGTGTGGGGAGGCGGAGAGAAGCAGAAGTTTAAAGAAAAGAAACTTTAGCTAGCAAGTACTAATCAAAAGATATGAGGAAGTGTGAAGCCCAGATCAGAAAAGAAAGAAAAGAGTTAAGGAGTTAAAATGTCAATTCATCTTATTGGGAAGAACCTAGGATACCAGCTATTTAAAGTCCTATTTACTAATGAAAACCAGTGCTTCACAATTTGAATGCTCATAGAAAATGTAGATTCAAAAATGAATGTCAGTAGTTACTCTTGGTTCCTCCTAAATGATTGTGGTTCAGAATCTGGCTCAACAACTATATTACCACAGTAAATGACCTAACTTCTTTGACCCACCCCTCCTCATTAATAAAACAGGGATGTTGCTATCTCTATTTCAAAGAGTTTTTGAGGGTTAGAACTAATATCCATGTTATTATTACATACATTATGTACCATCTGGTACATATTAGTCATTCACTAAGTGGCTGTTAGAGGAGGATATGGATGGAGCTAAGCTGTAGCCAGCCAAACTGAGGTCAGACAGGGTGTGAATGCTAAAGCCAAGCCAACAGCCATCATTAACCCTGGATCCTGTTTGAAACCAAACTTTGTTATCTAGACACATAAATGAGCATCAAGCACAAAGAAGCAGGCTGTGGAAATGAAGAGGAACCCATACCAGTCCTGAGTGGAGGTAACAAGAAGAGAAATGCTGCAGGTCTGCAAACCTTCTCAGAGGTAGCCAGTAGTGATGAGGTGGCAGCTTCCTCTGTGTGTGCCTGGGCAGCTTCACCCCAGGAGCCAGTTAATATGTATGGGAAAAAACATTATAAGATAAATGGGAAGAAAAATAAAACATAATCACAGTACCAAGTCACAAGGAAGGGAGGGAGACTGGAAGGTAAATTCCTCATTCCCCGCAAAATGTTAGTAGTAATAATAGTCTAATGCTTTTACCTTGGGCATTCATCTTGGGCTGGGTGCCCTGGAAGCAGAGCCTGAGGCGGGGATTCAGATGCACATGGCTAATAGAGGCTGCACTAATGAAAGCTGCATAAGGGCATGGATCCTCAACCCTCACAATGCAGGAGGAGAGCAGTGAGCCAGTGAGCAAACCTTTATCTGTGTATATATAGCTTCTCCCCATCGCTCACATTGCCACCTGAGTTCTGCCTCCCGTCAGATCAGCAGCAGCAGTATAGTCTCACAGGAGCCAAAAGGTTGGGGATCCCTGCATGAGGGAGTGAGGCAAGAGTACAGAGATGAAAAAGGATGTGATCCAGGCACAGTCCAGCACTGGCCAGTACAATGGGCAGGGGAGGTCAGCTTCCTGGGCATCTCCAACAAGCTGGCCCCGTTCACCAAGAGCAAGGATCCACAGAAGGTTACTGGTGTGAGCTGTTGGCCGTAGCCTAGAATGGATGTGCCAGAAGGCAAAACACCCTTCTAAAGTGCTTTATCTGTATTAAATCATGGCAGTCCTGAGAGTCTCCTTCGAGGATTGTGAAGCTCACACAGTCCGAGGGACTTGCCCTCAGTCACTGGATAACAGCCAAGATTTGAACTCCAGCACACTGAAACCCACACACCTGTCTGCCCTTCCGAGACACTGTTGTAGGTTAAATTGTGTCCTCTCCATCCACCTCTCCCCCAAAATACATCTAATTTTTTACCCACAGTCCCTCGGAACACGACTTTATATGAAAATGGGTCATAGTGGGCTAAGATGAGGTCACACTACAATGGTCAGCCCTTAGTCAATGTTACTGTGTCCTTACAAGAAGAAAAAACATGGATACGTGAGAGAAAATCTCCACATGAAGACATCGATAAAGACTGAAGTTATGCACCTTCGAGCCAAAGAATATCAAAGATGAGCATCGAACTGCCAGAAGCTAAGAAGGATTCTGCCCTACAGCGTAGGAGGAGAGCAGTCCTACTGCTCAACGTGAGACTTCCGGCCTCCAGAACTGAGAAACGGTGCACTTCCGTTGTTATGGCTGCCCCAGGAAACTAAGGTGCTTTGCTCAGACAAGGTACTGAATGAGGAGGAGGAAAGAATGCTGGCATAATCATTAACTTAAAACTCAAAATCATATTTGCTAAAAACACATTATATTCATACGCTAGTGTTTCAAAATGACACATTCAAGGAATTCATACAGACCTCCAGGAGTCTTTAAACTGTATGGTTTCAGCTCTTGGGCTTAGAGTCACATTGCTTTGGTTTATCAGTCCTTGATTTAGCAGGAGGGTGGCTTTAGGCAAATGTGTTGACCTTCCTATACTTTGGTTTCCTCATTTGTGACCTGGGGACAATAGGGTCTTCTCCTCAGATGACAAATGTGTGGAAAATACATTTAATATTTGTCATAGAGAATAGTATATATCAAGTACTGAATAAATGTTAGCTAATGATTCTACTACTTCTTTGAAACTAATCACTGTGAATTCAGAAACCATGCGTATCGCCACAATACTCTCAGATACGGTGTCCATCTAAAGCAGATTTCCTAAAATATCTGTGGGATTGAGCTAAAGGGTTTTTGGAAAGGTGAATCATCAATAGGAGCTGACACACACACACACATAAATTTTTTTTTTTTACAAATAATGGCAACACTTCATATCAATGCTAGCTTATTCTCCACTGAATCAGAGACTTCATCACAGTTTAGTGAAAGAAAATATTTATCTCTGCAAACGCATGGTCCAGAACTTCTCAAACTTTAGTGAGTCATCTGGGAAAACTGTAAAATGCAGGCTCTGATTCAGTTGGTCTGGAATGGACCTGCCAGTCTGCATTTCTAAGAAGCATATAGATCATGCCCATTCTGGGGGTCCAAAATGTATAGGGCAAGATCTCAGAACCCACCATGAGATTTATCAGTGAGATGACGCTCACTTCTTAGCCACTAGGACTGTATCCCTCTGGGATTTAGTGAGATGATGTATCCTTGTTCAGGATATAAAATAGAAGACATTTTATTATAATTATAAAATTTTTATCTGACCTTGTTGCATTGGGAATAAACACCATCCGAAGTACCCCAGGAAGGTCCCTCTGGTGTGGGAATGAAAGTCTATTTCTGCCCTGAGGGGTGCTTAATGCTTCGCAAAAGAGTCTCCTTGGTATGAATTGTTTCAGCCAATCCCAAAGGTCCCGTCCCACAACAGAAGCCAGCTCTAGGGCTGGAAAGTGCCAAACCAGATAAAGAAAAATGATGGAGATTTATCGCCACCTAGTGGATTAATAAAGAAAAGCAAGGATAAACCTACACTAAAACATCTCATTGATTCCAGCTGTTAAATCTGAGAAGGATCAAAGAGAGGGGAGATTGTAGAACTACGAAGGACCTTGAAGGTTATACACCTCTCCGACCACACAATTCAGCTCTGAGGCATAAACCATCTACGCTTGAGGTCATCTCTTCCCTCAGTCTCTTGGCCGGTTCCTGGAAGAAGGTATAATAATTCAGTGAGAGGTGAATGTATGTAGAGGCATTATTTGTATTACCTTATTTAATCAACAATCCTCCAATTAAAGACTATTCTGGTCCAGGCTGGGGATTTAGCTCAGTGATTAGAGTGCTTGCCTTGCAAGCACAAGGGCCTGAGTTCCATCCCCGGCACCACAAAAAAAATAAAATAAAATAAAAAAATAAAGACTATTCTGGTCCAGGTATAGGGGGCCCATGCCTGTAATCTCAGCCATCTGGGAGACTGAGGCAGGAGGATCACAAGCTTCAGCCCAGCCGGGGCAAGACCCTGTCTCAAAATAAAGATAAAAAGGAGCTGGTGGTGCAGCTCAGTGCAAAGGTCTTAGGTTCTGTCACTAGTACCAACTATTTATTTATTTGTTATCATAACTTTCCAGAGGGGGAAAACAAGGCTTACAGAATTTGAGGTTGTCTGGGAAGTAAATAGAAGCTTAGGTGTAAATGGGGGTCTATTTGCTTCAAAGCCTGCATTTTAATCTGTATCCTAGAGGCAAGTATAGACCTGAACATTCCTCCACAATCCTGGTTGCATAGGAAAGACTTAGTCATTAAAGCGGGGAGGCAGGTACACTCTTCTGTTCCCTTGCCTGTCCCCCATCCTCACTGAAACCTCATCTCAGCCTTGGGTTTCGGAAAGACTCCAGAGTTTATGCTCCCTTATACTGACCAGCAAGCTAAAGAATCACCAATTCTTCTTCTATCCTAAAGTGCATATTCCACTTAGTGTCCTAGAGCCCCCTGGACAAAGTTTCACAAACTGGGTAGCTCAAAACAACAGAGATTTGTCATCTCCGAGTTCTGCAGCCAGGAGATCTCAAATCAAGACACAGGGTGCCTGGGGTTCGAATCCTGGTTCTGCTTCTCACTAGTGTATATTCCTGAGTGAGTCCCTCAGCCCACTAGGTCACAGGGCTCATAGATTGAGGAGTGATGATGATCACTGCACCTACCCATGAGGAACGGGGATATTATGAAAATTTTAAAAGTTACAGCATTTGCACTGCTCCCCTGAAAAATAAAATTAAAAGTTACAGCAGTGCTGCGCACATAATAAATGCTCAATAAATGTTACCTAAGATCGTGTAGCTCAGTGCTCTGTGGAAGGATTAAATGATGTACCTTGAGTCTCACTGCAGCTCAGTAAATATTTATTATGATTACCATTATTATTATTATTTTACGGCCATCAAAATGACAGGGAGAGAGACAGAAAGAGACAGAGACAAAAACAAAGACATAGGTGGATTTTTTTTTTTTTTTTGGTGGTGCCGGGGATTGAACTCAGGGCCTTGTGCTTGCAAGGCAAGTACTCTAATCACTGAGCTAAATCTCCAGCCCCGATAGGTGGATTCTTAAGCCAGAGACACTCCACAGGCAAGACAGTGCAAAGATTCAGTATTTTTCAAAGTAGCGATATAAAGGTACCTGAGTTTACACCTGGTGACCTAAATGCAGCCTCCAGACTGTTAACTCCCCAGGGAACGTCTGTATTCTCTTCCTTCCCATGGAAGCCCAAGGACTCTGCTATCTTCCAGCCTCCTGCTCTTTACCTTGGTGTCTCTCTGTCCCTCAGTGTCCACTGTGCAGTAAGTGACACCTTTCTCCAGCTCCTCCTTTCCCTGGGGTCCTTGCAGACAAACCCACACTTTGCTGCCTACTTTAAAGATCTGATTCCTAATCAGTCCAGGGTAAAACACAATGAACTAGGAGGTGATCAGTGTTCCTTGACTTCATACCTTATCTCAGGTACACTCCACGATCTGTTGTTTCAGATTCCCTCTCACAGGGATGCCCACAGGTTCAATGGTCTCCTCTCTTCCTTTCCTGAGAAAAGTGTGTGCTAAACCTCTGGCCTTTCCTCATGCTCAGACCTACTATGTCAGTGTGGTGTGGAAGACTCACATGAATAATTTGCATTCATTCCTCTGAAATGTATTTATCCAGCACTTACTAAGAGTAGATGTTATGTCAGGCTATAGGCACCCAACAGTGAGCACTGAGCTTTACTGTCCAACAAGGTAGATACACATGGCTATTTAAATTTAGAAGATTTAAAATTAAATAAAAGTTAAGTGTAGCTCCTCATTTTCACTGGTCACATTCCAAGTACTCAAAAGCTACAGGTACCCCTCAGCCACCATACTGGACAAGCAGATACAGGAAGATTTCTATCCTTAGAGAAAGTTCTATTGGAGAGCACGGATCTAGAAGGGAAGAGTCACCAAGCAAATCTACAAGTTAGCTAACTAATTATCTCCTTCTCTGGGTACCTATAGAAAAGATGTTGCCGGTCTTTAAGGGCCTCTCACTCACTTCGGAAAAGTCATGCCCGGCACTCCTCCTGGACTTTCTTACACTAATGAAGCACAGAGTGGGAAAAGAGAAATAGCGTTTCTCAAATTCTCCTCTCTACCTGCACTCTGGACTTACACCGATTGTCTGTCACTTTCCTTGTCACTGGGCAAAAGTACCTGACATCCACAAATGAGGGGAGGAGAGTTTCACATTGGCTCACAGCTTCAGCGGTCTCCGTCCTTACATGGTTGGCCAGCTCGAAGGCAGAAACGACATGGTGGAAGAGCTTGGTGGAGGAAAGCTACTCACATCATGGTGGTCAGGAAGCAGGGAGAGAAGGGAGGAAGCAGGGAGAGAAGTACACCTTTCCTGATCATATTCCCAGTGACCCTGTCTTCTGACCAGTTTCCCCTCCGAACAGCACATTCAGCTATAGCGCCCTCAGGATCCAATCATATTACAAAAACCCTGCCTCCAAACACATGAGAGTATTGGGGGTCAACTTTGATCCAAACTGTAACGCCATTACCACAGGACTGAGACTGTACAACACTCTGAATTTTTATAGCTGAGGGAGCAGAAGCTGAGAGAAGTTGTGCTGGAGAGAGGTTTAGTGGAAGTCCCACTGAGCCAAGAAGGAGCAGAGCCAGGATTTGAGCCTGGATTCAACTCAAAGCCTGGGCTGCCTCCCACACGGTAAGCTCACGGGGCTCTCTGTTCATGGAGCAGAAGATAATAACAGAGAGACCCTCAGAGCAGCTCCACAGTAAGCCATGGAGGTGGAGGGAGCGAGAGAAACAGAGATTCTAAATACAGTGAGTTTGGGATTCACAGCCCGGCTTCTACTCTAGGTTCTGTTATTTATTAGTGGTAACTTGGTGGTCATTTTGGTCTTTCCATCCCTCTGTCTTCTCAGTTGTAGAATGAGGAAGAATAGCAGTACTTACTTCACAGAGTCTTACAAGTTTTAAATGAAGCAGACTTCGCAAACCACTTAGCACAACATCTGACACATAACAAATACTCAGTGGACTTCATTATGTAATTATCTTAGTCCGTGTTTTCTTGTTACAACTGAATACCACAGACTAGGTAACTTATAGAGAAGAGAGGCTTAATTTAGCTCACAATTCTAGAGCTGGGAAGTTCATCTGCTCAGCCGCTAGCGAAGTCTCCTTGTTGGTTAGAACGTGGCAGGAGGCACATACAGAGAGACAGAGAGCAAACAAGCCAGAGAGAGCTTGCTTGTGACACAGAGCCACTCCCTGATGACCCATTAATCCTTAAATGGAATATTCTATTCATGAAGTAGAGCCCTCCTGACTCAGTTACCTTCCAAAGTGCTGCTTCCAAAACACCATTAGCATATGACTTTGGGAATTAAGTTTCCAACACATGAAATTTGGGAGACACATTAAGGTGACAGGCAAATGTACTGGTCAGAGCTCTAAAGTCAGATGACCAAGTTGAAATCCTGACTCCATTCAGCTATTACTAACTTTACTACCTTGGGCAAGTTTCTTATCCTCATGTGTAAATTAAGGATAATAATTCCTACCTTCAAGGGCTGTGTAAGGAGGAGATGGTAAAATTTATGTAAAGTGCTTAGCATAATCATTTACTGCGCATATAGTAACTACCATTTCAGCTATTAACGCTCTCACTGCAGCCTGTGGGAAGAGGTGGAAGCTACCCCACCGTAAGAGCTTGAGAGATAGAAGATGAGCGCCATCTGGTGGCTGCCAGTCACAGTACATGGCACAGCTGGAGGAACCAGACTTCATTTTTTAATTTAATATTCCCAAGAAAGATTATCTAGCCCCCGCCCTAAAGTCAGGCCTAACCTCTAGAGGTTGATACAGGAGTAAAAGAAGGAGGAAAAGGCAAACCGGTGAAGTAGCTTGCTGAAGACTGCGTCCCTAGTGAAATGCACAAAGCCGTCAGCAATGCCTTGAAGCCTTTGACGTGCGAGGGACGCAGTTAAGAGAGTTCAGAGAAGCTTGGGTCCATCTTAGCTGTCTTTTGTGGGCCACTACATCATGGTCTTTCTCATCTGTCCGGTGAGTGCCTTTCTCATTTCTGCAAAGCAGCATGATGCCTCCTGAAAAGAATCCTGTAACAGAGCTGAGTTCCAACCCAGGCTCAGCCCTGCACATCTATAAAATCGGTCCGTAGTGCCCAGTGGGAAAGCCATTGACTCTGGTGGCAGAGGGGGGTTCAGGTCCCGAAGGCCAACCTGGCCTTTCTGAACTTCCAATTTCTCTTCTGTGGCACTTAAAGTAATTAATTGGAAGACCGCAAGACTGAGATAACGCTAACCCTTTGGGTTTTTCGCGCATGCGATCCAAAATTCAACTCAGCATAAACATACACTCTACCAAGCAGAAACTGCCAATTAGCGTCAAACTGGAACTTTACCAATCAAAAACCAAACACTAACTTCTAACTAGGGATTTTAAGAATATTACTGAACTGTTTCTTGGTTGGTTGGCTGGTTGCTCTGTTGGTTTGTGTGTGGGGTTCTGTTTTGTTTTGGGATTTTTGCAGTATTGAAAATTGAACCCAGGCAATGTTGAGCTATATCCCCAGCCTTTTTCATTTTTTTATTATTTTGAGACAATAATAAAAAATTTTTTTATTATTTTGATCTTGTTAAACTGATCAGATTGGGCTCAAAATTGCAATCCTCCTGCCTCAACCTCCTAAGGAGCTGGAATTATATGCAGACACTACCCAGCTTACTGGCCCACTTTAGGCAAATATTTTCTTTGCCTCGCCTTCACTACACCTCACAAAAGATTTTCCTTAGCACCTTTTTGGCGGAGCCCTGGGTGCTGTCTGATTCATGAATTGCTATTCGCTCAGATGAACTCTTCAAATTTTACTTATTTTTTTTTTACCAAGAACATGTATTGGTACATTGTATACATAACGATCACATTCATCATGCTTATTTTGTACCTGTACATGATGCCTCTTGGTTTTCCCCTCTCTTCCCCACTCCTCCTTTCTGTTCCCTCCTTCTCTATTTACAGCAGGTTTATTTACATTTTTTTCCATTTTTTTCTTATCCCCTTTCTTTCCTTTTTTCCCATCCTACCTTTTCCCCTTCTTCCTTTCTAGTTCTCCTCTCTTTTGAATGTTATCTTCCTTTTATATAATGTCTATTACCCCTCTTTGTCCTTATTACACTTATGATTTCTTGTATCAGAGAAACAATTCAATGTGTACTCATAAGTGTCTGATTTAACTCTTCAAATTTTAATATGCATAAATTTGACATATCACTAACATATCATAAACATGAAAGGCAACAAATAGTTTCAGCCTTGATGTAGTCTTAAGAAAAATTCCATGAACTGACATTTGGAAACCACTTGATACACAAAAGACACTAAAAATCCATAGCTCTCTGCATTAGTTATTCCGGTTTTCTTGTGAGGTTTGAATGAAATGATGTATGTGAAAGTTCTTAACACAGGTCCTGTCACGCAGTGGACACTGTACACTGTAGATGCTGCGGGTACCCCTCAGGTACCCCTAGAACCCTCAGCACAGAGTGTTGACAGCTGAGGTCATCGCTGACTCAAGACAGCAGCTTGCCTGCGGTCATGCCCTCACCAGGGGCACCCCACCTCCAAGGACTGGACAGTTTGTGAAGTTAAAGGCCCAACTCGCTTGTCTCCTTTGGGTCAACTCTGGAGGGACATTCCAAGTTCAGAGCTGCCTATGAGACGACTGAGGCCTTTGTTTTGCCTAAATCATACCCCAACTTCTCCCTCTCCACATTCCTACTTCCTTCACATCCTCGCAGATGTTGGCCCAGAGAGCACTTGTTATGGTTTGTATCTAGATGTCCCCCCAAAGCCTCATGTGCCCAGAGGTGGGGCTCTGGGGAGGTGAGTGGATCATGGGTATGCGTTGCTGGATTAGTCCACTGATGGGTTTGTAGCTGGGTGTGATGTTGGAGGAGAAACCTGGTAGAAAGAGGTGGGTCACTGATATAGATACAGCTATAGATATGTAGACGTATCTCTCTCTTACTCCTTTGAGTGCTCCCCTGCTTCCTGCTCCCATGCCATGAACTTTTTCTCCTCTGCCAGGTCCCTGTGCCAGGCCACCCCGCGTTGGAGCCAGCTGCCTATGGACCGAAACCTCTACAAACTGTGAGCCAAAATAATCCTTCCCTGTTTAAGTTGTGGGTGTTGGGTATTACGTCTCAGAAATGAGAAAGTAACTGAGATGGAACTCTCCAGCAAACTTCTACCCTGTAAATTACACGTCTGCTTCCTTGGGAGTTGTCCTGTGATACTTAAATGCCAGTTTTTTCTTACACTTCCTTAAGTCTCCATCACTTTCTTGCCCACCTGTAACCTGAGGCTATAGAGCAATAACATTCTTCTCCAGCTCATTGGGCAAGAATAAAGATAACACCTCAACTTCCCCGTTACAATGAGATTAATTATTATCTTTGCTTCTTTTTCCAAAAAATTCTGAGATAAATATTTGAGATAAAGAAGTGAGAACAATTCAGGAAATGAAGCAAATATTCTACAAAAACCTAAGGAATTATGAAACTGTTGAATCGTCAATAAGTTAGTAAGTGTGACAGCCACAATTTGTGGTGCCTTGGTTCACGAACTTAATTCGTTCCACAATTCTAGGGAGGACGGCCATGGTTGTGCTTGTCACCTGATGTGGAGTTTGCAAACAGAAGCAAAACTGTGCAGAACACTTCTGTTTGCAAGCCAAATTGTTGGAGAACAGAAGTGTTTGGGAACTGAGGCATAACTGTATGTAGAATATATTGGCATTGTGATAAATATGTGGATTATATCATTCATTTGTTACAGAAATTATAAATATAAATACCACTCTTACCACAATTTTATAAAGGAAGAAGCTAGGGGATTAAATTATTTTCCTAATGTCATGTTGTTATAAAATAAATGTAAGGGAGAGGAGCTTGTTTCTAGGCAGCTTGACTCAGGAGCAGGCACTTTCATCTACCTGTTATTCTGCCAACTAGAGGTGACAAGGACATGAGGCTCTCTATTTCACTGAAGACTAACCCGGCACTGTGCAATAATTCTGATTTTTTTGACAATCATTACTTAGCGTTCTAGGAATCCTAGCAGAAATTCCAGGAAATCTGAGGCTCCTAGTCAATATGTAAATTGGTGGGAACAGCCATCATTTTATGGGGACAGTTACATCTTTCTAGTGATGTAATGAGACCATCAGGCTAGGAGACTTCTGTTACCCACTTACACTGCTTTTAAATCATCTTAGTCAGATTTCACGGAACCTCGCTGTTCTGGGGCAAGAAAAGAGAATACCCACCACTATTTGGAGTTTAGGGAGTGGCTCCATCCCCTCCCACTGAAAGGGACACATCAACATTTCTTTTGGCCCTCCTAGAACCTTCAACCAAGCTGGCTGAAAACACACCCTGCTGACTTTCCAGTTTCCTAGGGCCAGGCCTGAGAAATGAGGGCATGCCACACCAGGGAGCCATCAGGAATGAAGTCACAGTGGTGGAATGTTCCTAGGAATGAGGACACCTTGAATAATGAGGAAAATATGGCAGGTTATTTCCGTTATCTGTTACAGCAAAGCAAACTTTCCCAAGTTTTTCAAAACTTGGTGGCTGAAAGCCAGAACACTAAACCACAGCCCATGACCCAAACTTGGCTGGACACGTGTTTTTGAAAATAAGTTTTGTTGTAAAAAAAGACACACTTATTTGTTTGTGTGTCATTCACGGCTGTTTTAATGACAAAGTTAGGAAAATGCAACAAAAAATGTATGACCTACAAAGTCTAAAATACTGACACTCCAGCCCTGTACAGAAACAGTTTGCTGACCTCTGGCCTACCACAAGGATTTGTTAATCTCACAATTCCATGGTTTGGCTGCGCTGTTCTGTCAACTGAGACCTCCCTAAAGAGCCTAATCTGGGTTTTCCCATGTGTTGGCGGCAACTTAGTAAGAGGACAAGGCCTAATTCACAAGTGCTTGTCAAGCCACTGGTCACAGATGCGTGTTGTGGTTCCACTGGCCAGAGCAAGTCATATGAGCAAGCCCAGGATTAACCGCAGAAGGTCTTTGCATAGCCTGCGAATACCAGGAAGTGGGATTCATTGGGAGCCACCGAGGTAACTAAGTACCACACTGGCATTCAGTATTTTTTATTGAATAAAGAAGTGAAATAGGCCTCACTAGAGGATAGGATTTATTT
The DNA here is from genome assembly GCA_004026905.1 of Hystrix cristata. Taxonomy (NCBI): domain Eukaryota; kingdom Metazoa; phylum Chordata; class Mammalia; order Rodentia; family Hystricidae; genus Hystrix; species Hystrix cristata. The sequence continues at coordinate 118,405 of PVJO010000629.1, read as the reverse complement.
ATTGACTCATTCAACAAATATTTAACAAGCCCCACATGGCAAGCCTGATGTGATTGACTGCATTTACTCAATAATTTTTCTTAAAAGTCAGTTGATCTAGTTTCACAAGAGCTTCTCTTGCAGTGAAGATATATGGAGCTTGTGTTTTATATAAAGCATGTGAGCATTTTAATACATGCTAAGACTATTCAGTTCAGTGCAGTTGAAATGTCCCCCCAAAAAGGAGCCCCAAATAATTGTGACTTTATTTGGGCCAAGTTTATGAGACAAAATACACCTGTGTGAATAAAGTGGAAGATTCTCCCCCTGCTGCCTTGAGGTGTACTATAGGTTATAGTGGATTTGAGTCTTGCTTCAGATCTCAACTTCTTGATGAGTATCTAGTTTCTCTTAGGGATGCACCCTCTCTCGCAGAGGTATATCCCTCTCTACCCCTTGAAGTTAGATACAGTCATATGTGTTAGTTAGCTTTGCATTACTACAACAAATACCTGGGATAATTAACATATAAAGAAGAAAGGTATATTTTGGCTCACACTTTTGGAGTTTTAAATCCATGACTGATTGGCCTTATGGTGGCTCATCGTGGTAGGAAAACATGTTGGAGCAAAGCCATCCTCTTCATGGGCAGGAAGGAAAAAGCAGAAAGGAGAAGGGGTTGGTTTCCCACAATCCCCTTGAAAAGCAACCTCTGGTGACCAGAACACCTCTCACTAAGCCCTAGCTCTTAAAGGTTCCATGATCTCCCAGTAGCACTACTGGCTCATGATCAAGCCTCGAACACATGGGCCCTTGGAGGACATACCAGATCCAAATCATAATATCATGTAATTTCCTCTTGCCAAGGTAATACAGGAATAAGTATGTCAGTCACTTTTTCATTGCATGTGTACCTAGCATACACATTTTAAAGGAGAAATGATTGATTTTGGCTCGTGGTTTCAGAGGTTTAAGTCCATACTAGATTGGCTGCAAGGAAAATATGCCATGGTGGAAGGACCTGGCAGAGGAAAGCTACTTACCTCATGGCAGCCAGGAAGCAGAAAAAGACCCACTTCCTCCAACCAAGCCCCACCTCCTAAAAGCACATTGAGCTATGAGCTCTTCAATGGATGAATCCACTGATGAGTGTAACACCTGCATGATCCAATCACCTTTCAAAAGCTCTGCCTCTGAACACATGAGTTGGTTGGGGGGGATCTAAACTATAACAGGAAGCAGATTGTTACTTCCCAGTGGAAGTATCAAATGGCCACCATTCAACTCTCCACCTCACTCTCCCTGCCGCAGTGTTGTTGACAGAAAACATGGAGCAAGAGTACAACACTGATTGTCATATGGATGGGATGGCTGCACTCAAAAGTCACTCAGTCCCACAAGAGAGTTTGTTTAGGCAAGAAATAAACCTTTCTCCTTTCAAGTTATCAAGCTGTAGGAGATGCTTGTTACTGCAACATAACAAAACCCAGCCTAACCAAGCCAGATTTCTTTGTATCAGCACAGTGTCTTTGATATGCACTTGTGCAAAAGCCAGACTTTATGACATGCTCAAGCAACAAAAAATAAGCTAACAACTAGGCATGAGATGAAGGAACTATTTTGCCCCAAAGAGGGAGCTACAGAAAAGAAAGGAAAAGAGAAATCAACATCATGATGGATATCTGCATGCTAATAAGACTCTTCCTTGTGAACTCTTCAAGTCTCCAGTAAAGTAAACTTTAAACATTCATGAATGTTTAGTAAGGAGGGAATTGTTTTTATTATTTATTAATACGCTGTTGTCTATTGTTCCATTGTTTTTGTTTTGTTTGTTTGTTTGTTTGTTTTGGTGCCAGAGATCGATCCATTGTTTGCTTGTGATTTTTTTTTTTACTTTTGGGAGGATGGAAGCTAGTAAATGAACTGAGTTTTAAGACACAAGTTGACACAGGAAGAACTGGTGATAGATCATGCTGCCACTCACAGGGCCTGGAGGCAGAAGAGGCTGCAAAGTAAAAACACAACCCCTCGGGAATTCATAGTGTAGGGACAGGGGTCCCCATAGGTAGGCAAAAGATAGGGTAAAGGCTTCATTAGATGTTATTAAAAATTAAGACAATTTGATCTCTATAGCCAGACTCTAAAAGCCAGACAGCTATAATCAAATAGTTAGAAACATAAAGGCAGCTAGATTCCAACCGTTAGAGAGACAAAGGCAAAGAGACTGGTTCCAGGAAGGCCCAAATAATCTGATTAACATAAAGAAAACAAACTCTCCCTTTTGACTCTTACATCTGCATTACCTGGCTCTAAGGTACCCACCCATAAGCTTGCCCTCTGCCAAAAGACAAAGGTCACAGGGCTGAGGGAAATCGAGGCAGAGGTGACAGAGAAGCCCAAGAGCCAATCAGATTCCAAGGGCTGACCCCAGGGGGAAAACCTCAATAAAAAGGGGCTACAAGGAAGGGCCCAAGAGTATTTTGCCTTCCAATGCTCCCTACTCATCGAGTAGCTATCTATTATCTCCTTTTCCCTCTTTTTCACCACTTTCAAATAAATTGTCCTCTAAATAAATTGTCTTCTCTTAAACTCGGTTTCTTTAATTCTTTACTGTAGCTGGGTTTACGATCGCCGGGAATTACATTTTCTAGTGGCGTGGCAGCCCACAATCCACCTCCGGACGTAACAATAGAACTCACTATCACTACCACCGCCACGATAGTGGCCACTCATGAAGGTTACCATGTGCCAGGCAATGATCTAAGTACTTTCCTTAATGAAAATATCACCTTTAAATTAAGGGCTACAGTGATTTTCATTTTACAGAAAAGGAAACTGAGTGTTAGGTAAATGGCAACTACCCAGTAAAGAACGCAGCCAGACTGAATTTGGGGTTTGCGGGCGGGACCTTACAGAGTAACTCCAAAGGCGAGTCTGAGTCTGGTTTATTGAGCTGGGTCTTCTATGGACAAGGCAGGGGGGTTAGTGGGATGAGCCTAGTGGGGTGACACAAGGGAGGGTCATGAGATCGGGAGAGTGAGAATGGATGAGCAGCGGGCGCTGTGCCCTAGCAGGTGGGTCGGTGTGCACGTCCTAGCACAGCAGACATGTTCCTGTGCTCGAGTGATTGAGAATCAGCTATTCCAGGACCTGGCGGATGTGGGGATTTAAGTGACTTGGGTACATACACTGCTCCTCTTTCTGGAACACTCTGCAATGACTGATTCTTTTTATCACTTAGGTTTTAAAAGAAATGTTTTCAGCAAAACTTTCTCCAGGCTTTATATCCACCTGTGACCTTCTATATCACAGCACTTTTCACAATCTCCAGCAATTGTTTTAAGTTATGCAATGTTCTGTTTCACTCAGCTCCATGACCACAGGAGTAATATACCTTGTTTACTCTCTCATCCCCCGCTCGCTCAGTCCCTAGTGCAGCCGAGCATGAATGGACGTAACACAGGGAATGAGCCAGAGGGAATAATGGTTGGATAAGTTAGAAGGGAAATCAAAATGTTTTCAGCTCCAAGTGACAAACCGATTAAAATGATATTTAGTAATAGGATAATTTTCCCCTTTTCATATGACAAAAAGCCCAGTGTGGGCAGTTAGAGGGCTTGTTTGCCAAAGTCAGTCAGTTTCTAAATGATACACTTGATCTTCCCTCCATGGTCACAATAGGGCTCCCACAACTCACTTGGCATTTCCTAGAAAACCACATTCAAAGCTTGGGAGGGATAAGAAGTTTGGGAGAGACAGGATTGAAAATCTCTCTCTGAATACTCCCTGAATTCCCTCGGGCTCCATTGAGCAGGTGGACCACATGCCCAGGCCTCAGCTCTTACATAGGCAGAACTTACATAGGCAGTGAGAGGCAAGCTCTGCTAGATAGGAAAGTGGCCACCACATGCAGCAGACAGAACTGGCCACAGGAGGTTACTCAGGCAGAGACAGCAATGCCTTGGCCACCATCTCTGTCTCTCTTCCAGAAACAGTGATCAGAAACAGAGTAGCTGCCCCAAAATACTAAGTGGGTAAATTAAAATTCCCGGGTGAAAGGAATCCTTCACTTCAAATAAGAAAGTCTTCTTGAAGCTGGACATTGTGACACATGCCTGCAACGTCAGTGTGCAGGAGATTATGGCAGGAGGATCATGAGTTCAAAAACAGCCCAGGCTACCATAGAAAGTTCAAAGCTCACCTGGACTACGGAGTGAGATCCTAGCTCAGAAAGGAGAAAGGAAAAAAGAAAGAAAGAAACAAACAAACAAACAAAGCCAGCCAGCTAGTCTTCCTGAAATAATGCTTTGACAGGACTAGGAAGTGATTATAACCTTACTGAAGAACAATTTGGTGGCATGACCTAAAAGCACTGAAAAAGCTGCATATCTCTCCCCTAAGTAATTCTGCTGGTAATAATCGCCCATTTACAAAGTCAGAGATATAACGCAAGACATCTATCAAGCACTATTCATCAGAGTGAAATATGGGAACAGCCTTAATACATGATAATAGTTGAAGATTAAATAATTAAAATAATACAGGATACAATACAGCTATTTAAAATCATAATTTAAAATCAATACAGCTAAAAAAAATCATTAATGATATAGGAAAAAGTTTGTGATTTAAATAAAAGCAAGTAGTAAAATCATGTACCCATAATACAAATTTATAATAATGTTTTCTATAAATTAGAACTTGGTTTTTGTTTTTTATTTTTTTTTCCAGAAGCAACCAAGCCTCTATGCTCTTTTTATTTGTTCTTTTCTCCCCTGTGGAACTGATGATGCACGGTTGCCTTTTCATTGTTTTGCTGAGGTTTATTTCCTCGCCTTGCACTTTTTGTTCATTAGACAAACACAGAACATATGATAAATAGTCATCAGGAAAATAACATGTTAGACAAAGATGCAACAATGTGTTTCACAGAAAATAGATGTTATAGATGCACTGTGTCTAGAATAGAACACTTTAAAGATCTTTTGTATGTTAGGAAAAAGCATCTTTTTCCTTAAGCCATGGGAAAGCACCATTTAGCCTGTTTTATGGTGTTTAACACTGAGCAAAAGAATAAGTAAGTGTATATTAGGCCACAGTCCTAATGCTTTTCTTGTACAAGATCATAAGACTGTGTATGTACTTCTTTAATAGCACATAAGGTACTGAGATTTGGGGAAGAGGGGGGAAAACCAAGATGTATCATGTACAGGTACAAAATAACCATGTTGATTATGATCATTATGTATACAATGTACCATTACATGTTCTTGGTAAAAATAAAAAATTAAAAATAAATAAATAAATAAATAAAAAATAAATGGAATGCCTCGGTGTATGAGCAGTAGAGGAAGAAAATACTGCTTTTCCAATGTTTCAGGAATTATATTGCCTGATTTAGTAAAAATAGATTTGTTGAACATTTCATGCAATCCAATACAACAAATGTTTACTGAAAATTTTTTGTAAGCTATGGGATGGGGAAAAGAAGCTAAATGAAATCCTTGACTTCAAGAAGATTCTACTTCAGGGAGAATATAGCCAGATAAAGACAAAATTTGTTTTTTATTTTTTGAGACAGGGTCTCACTGTGTAGTTCAGACTGGCCTTGAACTTACTATGTAGCCCAGGCAGACCTCACACTTGCAGCAATCCTCCTGCCTCAGCCTCCCAAATGCTGGGATTACAGGCATGCACCACCATGCCTGGTTTTTAGAGCTTGTATTTTTATGTGCAAACAGGAAAACATTTTTTCAGTAAAAACCCCAAAGTGTTAACAGAGATGGTCTCTAAACATAGGATGATACATAGATTTTTAGTTCCTTTTTTTGTCTTTTTCTTCGTTGTTCAAATTTTCTACACTGAACATCAATTACAATAAAAATAAATGCAAAAAAACTTTAATTTTTTTTCTTTAACACCTCTTGTCATTGAGTTTGTGAACAAAATGTGGGGTCCTTTTACCCTTCCTGCTTCTCTTCCTCTGGACAAAGTTAAGTTTACACCAAGTTGGGTCCTTTTGCATATAGTAAGTATTTGTTCTCTTTGTCGATTAACAGTTGGGGAATGTAAAGGAATGAAGAAACACAGAGTCTACTCATTCTCCAGAAAGGGAAAGCATTAGAGGAAAGAATTTCAGCAGCTTCAGTTAACACACATCCATCATCAATCAAGCTGAGTGACCTTGGGAAAAGTACGTGACCTTGTGACTTCTCTGTTGTGGCACAGAGTTAAACCCACATCTCTCAAATCTGGAGGGAGAGAGGGAGATCTCACAGGAAAGCCCTTCTTTCTCTCAGCACCACATGGCACCCAGAAAGCATTCGGTACAGTACACGTTAGCAGCCATTCTCAGAGTCGGCAGTAGTGGCTGCTGTGCCAGCTCGGCTGCCCCCCAACATGCTTTCCATCCCTGAGACCCTAAAAGTTGGCAAGTGAGCCCCACTACACAGGTGGGGAGGCCCGACCTGCACCATACCTGTGTCACTGCTGAGTCACAGTGGTTAAATGTCCTGCAGATCAAGAGTGGACCACACTCTTGAAACACTTTGCACTAATTTAAATACAATTATTTTACAAAAGTACATAAGAGCAAACAAACTTTCTTTAGTTTATGAAGGAATTCTCAATTCTTTCTTGAGTCTTACCAACTCCCCAGTGAGTTCAGAAACTTGGAAGAAATTGCCAGAGTTTTAAGCTCTTTGGAAAACAAAGTAGCTTTACAAAACTTTATTTTTTTTTAATGAAATAAGTGCATAATACATCTTGAGTCTTCTTTCCCCATTTCCCCCCTGATATCAAGATATATTATGTACAGGATATGTTACATACAGGTACAAATTCCCTATGATATATGTGATCATTGTGTATATCAAAAGTGTACCAATAAATTTAATTTTTAAAAAAATTAAATAAGTGATGCCAGCTGTCAGTTGCTTAAATGTGGGCCATAATTCCTCAAAACAAGTTGATCATCCTCAAAGTACTTCTCACTCTTGCCCTTTAAATCTTTATGATACATTAAAACAGGAATTACTTTTATCTGCAGATGGAAAAGGAGGCCGAGAGAATAAAGCTAACTCAGCAGTTGGCAAAAATAATCATTAATAAGAATAATTTCTGCCATCACGGTGTCTTGGTCCTACTTAAGGTGAGCCTTAGTTGTTTCATCTGTGAAGTGGGGACACCCAGGGACACATCACAGAATAGCTTTCAAATCAGGGTATTTATTATTATCATCATCATAAGCCTGTCACTATGTGCAGTGAGCTCTCATTTTAACTGGCCAGTGATGGTATGGTGTGGCACTATTACTGTTACTGTTTTAAGATGGGAACATTGAGGTTTGGAGAAACTTAGCAGTTTGCTCAAAGGGGTAACATTTATTTGGTCTTCTCTGCTGGGCTTCTCGTGCAGTGCTATTAACCACCAAGGATCTTCCCTCGCCCCCACTCCCCTTCTCTTGTACCTGCGTTCCTGAAGCTGGGCCATTTTACCAACACCTGGGGCCTCTATGTTCCAGTGAACATGACCACTGGGAGGCAGCGAGACTTCATAAGACTACCTGTCTGGAGCTTGTCACCAGGTAAACAATTCAACTTTTCCATCAAAATTCACCCACTTCGAATTAATGCTTATTTAGGAGCCCAGACTGGGTTCTTGGATTTGGTGACATAGTGAGAGCTCAGTTTCTATAGGATCAACTAGTAAACCCTGCGGTGGCTGACTTTATCTGTCAGCTTGGCTGGGCCTCAAAGTGCCCAGATGGTTGGTCAGACATTACTCTAGGCATGTTAGTCAGATTTCTGTTATTTTAACAAGTACCTGAGATGATCGACCTATTTATTTATTTTGTAGTGCTATAGACTGAACTCAGGGACTTTGTACTGAGCTATATATATTTCCAGCCCTTTTTTAAGAAAGTTTTTTTTTTTGAAACAGGCTCTTGCTAAGTTGCTAAATTGCCTAGGCTGAGCTTAAATATGCAGTCCTCTTGCCTCAGTTTTTCAGAGTGCTGAGAAGACAGACATGTGCAATACAACCAGCTGATTATGGGTTTATAAGGAGAAAAAGTTTCTTTTGACTCATAGTTTGCAGTCCATGGTTGGCTGGCCTTATTGCTTTGGGACTATGACGGTATTTCATGGCAGGAGGGCAGGGCAAACTACAACCTCTCACCTATTGTCTGGGAAACTGAAAAAGAGGAAGAGGAAGGGTCCAAGGTTCCATTATCCTCTTCAAAGCCACACCATCAACAATTTAAAGATGCCCAGTCCCCACTTCTTAAAGCTTCTACCACTTCCCAATAGCACCATACTTGGGAAGCAATCTTTTACACATGGACTTTTGGGGGACACTTAAGATCCAAACTGCAGCACTCAGTGTTTCTGCAAGCATGTTGTTTTATGAGAATAACATACTCATTGATGTAGTAAAGCAGGTTGCCCTCCATAGTGTGGGCAGCCTTCATCCAACTAGTCAAAGGCTGAAATAGAACCAAAAAACTGATCTCTGCCTAAATAAGAAAAAATTCTCTAGCAGATGCCTTTGGACTCCATCTGCACCATTGGCTCTCCTCAACCTTGAGCCTAACGTCCTACACTGGCAGATTTGGACTCACCAACTTCCATAATTGCACGAGTCAATTGCTTACAGTGTGTGCGTGTGTGTGTGTGTGTGTGTGTGTGTGTGTGTGTGTGTGAAAGAGACAAACAGAGAGAGGGAGGGAAGGAGGGAGGGAGAAACGTATATACTCATGAACTACATAATAATGTTTAAATCAACAACAAGACATATGTACATATACAGTTATCACATAGGATTATAATGCTGGTAAAGATCTGTAGAAGAGCACAAGCTAGCATGTACACACGTCCCTGAGTTTGAGCCTCAGTACTGCCAAAAAAACAGAAAAAGATCACAATGGAGCTGAAAAACTCCTATCACCTAGTGACATCATAGTTTTTGTGACACATAGTGCAACACATCATTCACGTGATTGTGGTGATGCTTGTGTGAATAAACCGACCACACTGCTAGCTGTAGAAAACTATAACACATGTAATTATGCCAGAACTTAATACTTGATAATAATAGTCACTTAATACTTGATAATAATAATACTTGTTATTGATTTATATGTTTCAATACTATGCTTGTTATTTTAGAGCATATTTCTTGATGTGTAAAGCATAAGTTTACTGTGAAACAGTATACCATGTTACAGCAGCAGAAGCTTCATAGAGTCTATCTCATGTTTACCTTGTTTATTGATTGCATCCAGAAGCTGTGGCCAGTAACTGACCTGTACCATCTAGGTTTGTGTAAGTGCACTCTGTGAGGTTTGCACGATTACAAAATCATCTAAATACACATTTCTCAGAATGTGTCCCCGTCATTAAGCAGCATGATGCTACTTCTTCGTTCTCTTTCTTGGTTCTGTTCCTCCTCTGAAGAACCCTGACTAACACAAGCCCATTGCATTCTTAGGGAAAGGCAGTAAGCTACGGTGGTCATCTTCGCAGCAGTTGGACAAAGTGACAAGGAACTTCCGTCCTTTCACTTTTAGAAAGAAAAAAAAAACCACCTTTATAAACCATTTTGAGAGGGTCTTATCCATCAAGCACAAGCAAAACCAGAGACATCTGACCCACAAGCACCACTACTAATCCCTGGCAGTTGGTTGAATGGTGGTCCCTAAAGAGATAACTCCACGTCTGATACCTAGAATGCGTGGACATGAATTTATTTGGAAAAAGATTCTTTGTGGATCTAACTATGGGTCTCAAGATGAGCTCTTCTTGAATTAGCAGAGTGGGCCCTAAATCTCATGATCGGTATCCTGGTAAAAGACACACAAGAGAGATCTGATGGGTGCAAGAGAAAGCCAGGCACAGTCAGAGATCACACACAGCGATGCTGTGACAAGCCCAAGCCCAGGAGCAGACACTGGAACCCGGAAACAGCAGGAAACAGAATCTTCCCTAGAGCTTCCAGAAGGACTGTGGTCCTTCCAGCAACACCTTGATTTCAGATTTCCAGCCTCTTGCACTGAAGACTAGAAATTTCTCTCTGGCATTGCAAGAACATAAAATGGTTTTAAGGTCATGGCAGTCACTGGAAACAAATACAGTCTCATTTTCAATGTTTGCAATACATTTTCAGAGAACAGACGGATCTTCAGAGAGCAACTTGTAGTGACCAAGGATCATTCATTCTTGTAAGATAAATTAATAAGATCTTAAAATAGTAAAAGGGAAGGGAATTAGCAGTGATTGAGAACTTGGTGTAGGCCATGTAATGTGCTATGTACTGGCCTTTATAATCTCATTTAATCCCCCCCCAAGAGGACTAATATACTAACATGTATAAGTTCCACTGGGGCTGGGAACTGAAGTGAACCCCAAAAAGCTCACACGTTGAAGGCTCAGTGTCTAATACCACAGTGTTCAGAGATGGGGCTTTTGGGAAGTGATTATATCATGAAGATTAATCTATTGATTAATCTATTAATGAGTCCATAATTTATGGCATTATTGGGAGACGGTGGAAATTTTGATTTAGGCCCAGTTGGAAGAAATAGGCCACAAGCGGTGCACCCGAAGAATATACATTGTCCCCAGCTCCTCCTTCTTTCACTCTCTCTGCCTCTCATACGCCATGAGATGAGCAACTCTGCCCACCGCAAGCTCCTGCCATGATGTTTCTGCCTCACCACATCCCGAGAACCAACAGAGCCAAGTGGCCATGGACTGAAACCACTGAAACCATGAGCCAAAGTAAAGCTTTCCTCCATTGAGGTTACTATCTCAGGTATTTTTATTACAACTACAGAAAGCTACTAACACACTTAAAAAACCTCAAATTGGATTAGGAAGTTGGGAGTGTTTCAATAAGAACTAGAAGACTCTAAAGTTGTCTTAACAAAAATAAACATGTTAGCCAAGAGGCAGTTTGATGTCATAGCTAGGGGTGCAAAGTCTGCCTGGACATCAACCCCAAATCTTCTATTCACCAGCTAAATGACCACAGGCAGCTGTTTACACTTTCTATGCCTTGGTTTTTCCACCCACAAAATGGGGATAATAACTTTCCATAAGGTTGTTGTGAATATCGTGAATCAAAACATGTAAAGCATGCAGGACAAAGGCTGGCAGAGTTTAGTGACAGCTAAACTCTGTAAGGTTTACCTGTTACAGTCATCCACATATTATTAAGCACACAGAAAACACCTAAGGGGTACTTGCTATTATTATCATCATTAGTTCAGTTAAGACCCAGTTAGACCTTAATTTGGAAATCTTTCTGTTTTTTCCAACAGTCATGACGCTTTTCTGCTAGAATTAAAAAGGCCTCCCTGGCAGACAGAAATTGGAATAAAATAAAGGCTCTCAGGATGTAAGCTAAAGATTGATCCAAAATACAAGATACATAAAATAATGGCAGGGGAAGATGTGGTCCTTTAAGCCCTTTAACATATATTTAATAGAAGTCAGTTCCAAAATTACAAAATAAATCAACACAAAGATAGTCATAGCACTTGAAATGTCACCAATAGGCTGAGTATAGTGATGCACACCTGTAATTCTAGCACTTGGGAGGCTGAGGCAAGAGGATCACCGTGAGTTTGAGGCCAGCCCAAACTAGATAAATGAGACCTTGTCTCAAAAAAAAAAGGGTTCAAATTGTTCTGTTATTTCTTAGTTCATTCTTTCATTTTTTTAGAATTGACTGAACATCTACTTCAGTAGCTACAGATCACCACGTTTTGTCATCTCCTGGAGTTGTATACAAAAAACTGCATACACATAGAAAGAATTGAGTGCCACAGAGGAGCCATGAAAGGGAAGAAATGTTCACTGTGAGTTTCCAGGGAAAGCCGTAAACGAACTGACAGCCCAGATCTGTTCTAGATATGAGACAAATTTCAGCCTCTCATCAATCACATCCCATAGAGCTGGTATCTGAGGCCTCTCTGTTGTCTGTTTTACTGGATACTGATGGTATGACTTTGCTTTTGTACACCAAATACATTTTACTTTTGTATTTTATTTATTATTTCTCTCCCTCTATCAAAATATAAGCTTCATGCCTGCTTAGCTTTGGCTGCATTCTAAAACAGCGCCTGGTTCATAGCAGATATTCAATAAATTCTTGCTGAAGAATAAACCAAAAGACAAACCCTACTTACTCAGCTTGATAGAATAGAATCCATATGGCCCTCAAATATGTCCACTGACAGAGGACACTGGCTTAATCCACTTGTGCTGCTATTAAAAAATACCTCAGACTGAGTAATTTATAAACAATATAAAGTTGTTTCTTATGATTCTGGAGGTTGAGAAGTCCCAGATCAAGCCACTGGCAGGTTGGTGTTTGCCAAAGACTGCTCTCTCTGTGTCAGCGTGGTGCCTTATTGCTGTGTGGACAAGCACTGTGTCCTCAAAAAGACAGAAGGGCAGAAAGGGAGTGGGTGAAATTTCTTTTGTAAAGGCCTTAATTTCATTCCAGAGAGAGGAATTCTCATCACATAACCATCACCCAAGGTCTCCACCTCTTAATACTACTGCATTGAAGATTAAATTTCAGGTTGATGAATCTCAGAAAGAACACAAACATTTGCACCATAGCATGAGTAATAGCAACTATCCCCAGAGAGGATCAACATCCTCCTCACCTCCCCATTTTCTGGTAACAGTCACACCCTCCTCCCTCTGTAGACTTCTGCCCTTAGCAGCTATGTTTACTTTGTATGATCATGATTTCCTGGTCTTAACTGATTGGCCCAGAACACAGATGTTTTCTGAGCTCAGCCAATCTAATTCTTTTTTCTGTGATTTAATGTTCGGTTTCGCGAGAATAGGAGTTTGACAAACTGACCTCTGTCTTAGTCTGTTTTTCATTAGTAGAATTAAATACCTGAGGCCAAGTACTTTACAAAGAGAAATTCTGGGGCTCCCAGGCTGAGAGGCTGCATCTGGTGATGCCTCTCATTGGCAGAGTGCCTGAGATAGCGTGGGGATCACCTGGCAACAGACAGAAAGTGCACACAGATCTTCTTACAAAGCCACCAGTGAATCAATCATGAGCGCTTCACCTTGATCATCTTATCTAATCCTAATCACCTCCCAAGGCTCCCCTCCTACACGCTAGTCAGGTTAAATTTCCGTCTTCTTAATGCCTCAAAACAGTGCTTAGATTTCAACGTAAGAACCCTCAGGGGTTTCTCAAACTGTATCCAAGACATAGCCACCTCTGAGTTCACGCGGTGATCCGATGGCAAGGAGAATCGTCATAAAATTACAAAAGCCATTGTAGAAAAGCTGAATGACACATAAAAGCACAAGGAAGGAAATGAAATGCATCCATTTGTCAGAGTTTGTAATAATGAAAAATAGAAAACTCACTGGTCCCAAAGGAAATGAATAAAAAAACGAAGGTCGATCAGTATAAAGCAGTATTGTCATAGAAAGATCTACAAAACGTATTGTTAAGTAACAAAAGCAAGGCACAGAACAAAATGTGCAATGTGCTACTTATGTATTTTTAAAACTATATTTGTATGTGAAAGGCTATAAGAATATAAACCATACTGGTATTCATAATTACCTCTGGGGAAGAGAGATATGAAAAGAAATTGTGCTTTTTACATAAAATATTTTGTGGTGTTGGAATGTACAGTATTTTGATGATATTGGATTATTTTAACTTATTTAATTTAAAAAACTTAAAAACTATAAAAAGATACTTGATAAGAAGTAGAATTAATTAGACAAGAGGAAGGGAATAAAGGCAAGAAGGAAGGGTGGGTAGTGGGGGATGGAAATGATCAAAATACATTACATGCATTGGAATCCACCAAAACAGGTCAAACTTGTGGGAGGGTAGGACAAATGGATAATGGGGTACAGGTAGAAATGATCAAAGTATATTTTGTGCATTGTTATGGCTTATATCTAGGTGTCCCCCAAAGTTTATACACTCATAGGTGAGGCTTTTGGCTATGACTGGATCATGGGTGTGATGCTGGACTATGAGGGTGTGATACTGGATTGGTCCACTGATTGGTGTGGCATAGTTCTGGGTGTGGACGGTGGATTCACTGAACAGGGAAGACCCGCCCTGGGTGTGGGCAGCACCACACCCTATTCCAATACGCTCGCTCGTAGCCTGGATGGAATGAAAAGGGAAAAAAGAAGGAAGGCTCACTGCTTCCTACCTGCCTGGTCATGAGCTCTCTCTCCTGCCAGACCTCTCTGCTTGCTGCCCTGCATTGAAGCCAGTGACTATGGACTGAAACCCCTACAAACTGTGAGCTAAATTTAACTTGTGAGTGTTGCGTATTTTGTTCCAGCAACGAGGAAGTTAACTAAGACATGCATGTACAAATCTGCCAAAAAGAAACCCATTAATCTGTATAACCAATATGCACTAACTTTAAAAATGTGACCAAAAAGGAGTGGCTGAGACGAAAGACAAAAACACTCTTTAGGAGGACATGGCCATTGCTCAGACCCAAAGGGTCAGCCTGACACAAGGCAGAGGCACAGTGAGGGAGAAACAAACACATGACCAACTTTGGGTGTAGAACGGGGACTTTTCACCGATTGAGTGCAGTGGTGAGGTGGACCAGAGGTCTGACTGAGAGGCGACAGGGTCTTAGTAAAAGCGTGTGCACTGGGATTCAGCCACGAGGACCCAAGCCCAATTCAGCTAAGTGACAATGTATACATTAGTTCACGCGTCCACATTAGTTCCGCTCCACTTGTGAAGCGGAAATGGCAATACTCTTTTCAAGCTCATGGGATGTTGGTAACTAATCTACACAAAACACTTAGAACGTTGCTATGGCTCTACATATGTTGGCTACTATTGCACGGGCTCCTATTAGTTCTGTTGCTGTCATCATTTTCACCATTAAGACAAACCCTGGGCCATGCAGCATCCGTGACCAGCCAGAAAGAGAGAAAAACACAGAATGATTTAAAGCCTTCTCCAGGACTGAAAGAACAGAAGATGGAAGTCACCTGAATGTTGTGGTTTATTTAACAGGCTGTATCAGGAAAGGAAGGAAGAAGAGCTGAGTGAAACTACCCGGCAACTTAGTCCAGAGAAAGGTCTGAAGGAACGTGTATGAATTGTAAAACACTGAAACCCTGGTTGAGTCTTTTCTTTTCTAAAATTTGTTTCAAAAATAGATTTATGAACTCAGGTATTCATGGAGTATACTATTATATATTAGCACACTCTCATTGAAATGTATTAAAACTTTGAGTTGCTGAGTGTGGTGGCACACACATGTTCTCCCAGCTATTTTGAAGGCTGAGGCAGGAGGATCATAAGTTTGTAACCAGCCTGAAAAATTTATGGAGAACCTATCTTAAAATATTTTTTAATTTTTGAGGGTAGGAGTCATAGTTCAATGCTCCCCGGGTTCAATCTCCAGTACTTAAACCAAAGTAGAGTTCCCCTGAGCAAACACAGTTTCATTTCCAGCCCCCGATCCCTTTCTCAGCTTCTACACATATCTGCATCCCTACACTGAATGCCTAACTCAAGGGATATGGCTCAAAATATAGTTTTATAGCTGTCTTCCACCATGTCTTTACAATTTATTCAAGTGATGCCTTAGTCCATTCAGCTATACATGAATAACAGGATTTATTGTTATAAACAACAGAAATTATAAACAACAGAATTTTATTGTTCACAGTTCTGGAAACTTGGAAGTCCATTATCAAAGTGCCAGTGGATTTGGCGTCTGGCGAAGACTCGTCCTTCACAGGTGTTAACTTCTATGTGTCCTCACGTGGTGAGGAGCGAACATGTTCCTCAAGTTTGTTTTACAAGAGCTCTAATTCTGTTTATGAGTGCAGAGCCCTCCTGAGCTAATCGCCTCCCAGGGTCCTACTTCTCAAAACTGTTTCCTTAGGGTTTAGCATTAAACAAACAAATTTTGAAAGGACATAAATATTCACACCACAGCAGGTAAGGCAGCCTCCTTCAGCCCTAGAGGGAAATTCTAGCAGCCTCACGTCTTTTCTGCTTCAGAAAGTAAATTCCCGTTCTAACATGTGAACCCAATTTTGATTTACAATCAGATCTTGTCTTGTCAGGATGAGGCCTGCCTTCTATCTTGCCCTTCTTGTCATTACCCTCCATTCAAGGTGGTAAGCAGATTCTGAAACCCCCGGGCACATGCTTTGAGAAGGCCGTGTGAGAAAAGAAGAGAAAGTAGAACAAAGAAAGACCTGGAAGGGTGCCATACCTCAGGCGTCTAGTGTCTGGGCAGAGACCAGGTCTGCTGCGTGCGCCACTCGGTGAGGCCTTCAGAGGCCACGCCCAGCTAGTTGACCCTCTACAAGTGCTGTTAGCCAACTTTCCATTAGTTTAACAAACACCCAAGATAATCGACATGAACAAAGAAAAGGTTTGTTTTGACTCACAGTTTTAGAGGTTTCAGTCCATGAGGAGTTGGCTCCATTGCTTTGGTCTTGTGCAGCACATCGTGGCAGGAGAGCACGGTAGAGAAAAACTGTTCACTCATGACCACACAGCGAAGGAAAGAGAGGAAGCTGGGGCCTCACCACCCCCCAAAGACCTAAACACTTCCCACTAGGCCTCACCTCTCACGGGTTACACCCCTACCAAAAGACCTCCCTAGGAACCAAATCCCATAGCTCTCTGGAGCACTTTCCAGAACCGAACTATGGCAGAGTGCAGTCACCCTGCAGGTTCTGCTGCCACTGACTCTTTGCCAAGCGCCCTTTCTCATTTGTAGGCAGGAGCCTCCTGAGCAGGACGCAAAATGAACCCCCAAGTTCTCTTTTATGGGCTCCACCTTTGGAGCATTTCAAACTTACTCTCTGGCAAAATCTGGAAACACAGTCGATGTTATGGCGCCACCTTTGCACCACCTCCACTCTGCATCACAGAAAACAGGTGACTACAGCTTGTCAGGCAGGTGCCAGGCACCAGTCCCTGCGTCTCTCAACTACAGGGATCAAATCTCAGGCTCTTCAGAATGGTCCCAGTCTTAGCAATTGCCCCAACATACAAGCGCAATCTTTCTCTCTTTTTAAAAAAAAAATCTCATTACAAATTCCTCCTATTCACAGTCTAATTCTACTTAATGTCCTTAATCTGACTGAGAAGTACAAGAGCCAGAGAATTTGTTTCATAACCACTGCCTGTGTATATTCTGCACTAGTGGATTGGGCTTTGAAATTTGTCGTCTATTATAGTCTGATGTTTAAATCTTGAAAATCCAATTTTAATATCCTTTCACACATACACACAAAACTTGTTTTGTATGTTTTACTTTTACATAAATGTTCTCATAATTGCCTGCAACTTCTTTTTGTTCATTTTGTATCTTAGAACCTCTTATTAGCAAGCTTATGTGGTTTCATTTATCTGTCAGAGTCTTGGATGTTAGACACCATCCGGTGGCCCCAATTTTTTATACTGGCAGTGAGCAAAGATAAGCAAATTCTTCCAGCAGGCTAAACTGGACACCAGATTTGTTTTTCTTGGTGAACACCGAGGCTTTTTTCTCACGAGTCAAATGCGTTTTGCTAATCAACGATCCCATTGCCAAAGATTTATGTTAAATTCCTTCAGTCAGAAGGAAATGGAGTTCGCGACGTCTCGTACCTCTCACACTTCTAACCTCTTGTTCTATTTCTTTCTTTATCAGATTATTTTTCTGGCAGAAGTAAAATATTTTAACTACGGGCAGAGAAGCAATTGTCTTATCATCCCCCGGCCCCCAACCCCCATCAAGAACTCCTAACCAAACCTTTCAAAATCAGGGTGAGCCATCATTTAATTGTTCTCGCCGCTCTTTACACCTCCGAGTGTTAGAGGGCGACAAAGCCGCCGGCGGCGCGTTGGCGTCCGATCCAGGCCGCTCCCGACGCGCGCGTCTGTACGTAGACGTTGGGGGCGGGGCCGCGCTGTGCGCGGTGACTGGCGGCAGCACTGGCGGCAGCGGGAGACGTAACAGTGCGGGTCTCGGGCTTGGAGAAGTTCCGAGGCGGCGGTGGCGCCGGCGACGGCCTCGACAGCGGGAGCGGGCCCCGGGCTTGTCGCTCAGCATGCCGACGGTGGAGGAGCTTTACCGCAACTACGGCATCCTCGCCGATGCCACGGAACAAGTGGGCCAGGTGCGTACCGAGCGGCCTGCAGGGCCCGGCGCCCGCGGCCTCTGAAGCACTGGCCGCCCGCTCCGGGCCGGCGGGGTGGGGGCCGCCTCGCCCCGCCTCGGCTCCCGCCCGCCCGGGCTGCCTCGGCGGGCTGACTCCGCTCTCTGCGAGTGTGGGTGCCGGCTGGCCCGGGAGAGCGCGGCCGCCGAGGCGCAGACGTCCCTGCCCGCCTCGCAGCGTCTGCTCGCCGCCGCGGCTCCGGGCTCGGCCCTTCGGCGCTCGTGTTCATTCTCTTCGCCCTGGAGGTTTCCAGTCTTTCTCCTTTTGGGTGGAGCTGAGTCCTTCGAAGGTGAAACTGAAAGTTTCCAAGAGGGCGAGGAATAGGTTTTTGGAGGCAAAAGTTTGCGATTAATTTGGGAAAGGTGCTTAGGAGACACCCGCTTGTGAAAAACAAGAGGCGAACCTTTTGGGTCCAGACCGTCATGAGCGTTTCAGGCTTTCTTTACTGTTATGTTCTCAGCGCCTGCGGGGCGCTGGAGGTTCCGGTAGAACGATTCCCGATTTCGGGTGGTACCTTTCGTGAGAAAGACTAATGATCAGCAAATAAAGAAAGGCAAGGTAAATTGGTCTAGGAAGACTTCTGTGTTGTTTGCCCCAGATACTCTTTCTCAGCACTGCTGAATTATCCATGTATGCCTTGATTCTTTGTGTGAATTTTCAAGTACTGGAGTACACTGAACGTGAATTGAAAAGTGACTGGGTGAGTACCTTCTTAGGGGAAAGAACCAGGCCCTCCTGGAAATAATCTTGATTATATAAGAAATTCTGTGCTGGATCTTTTCAGAGCTTAAAACCTTTTTGTGATTCCTCTGTTTGCTTATCCCACAGAGTAGAAGGTAGATCCTAGAGTCAAACAACATTAGCAAGCAGTAGCAGTGCACTTCCCATTCCCTTTTCTTGGTGTATGTAATCCAAGTAGAACCTTCCTGAGCTAAAGGGGGTGGAGAGTTGATTCTTCTCTGTTTTGTTTTGTTTTTTTATGCTTGGACCTTATTATAGCTTACCCTAGAATTATGATTATACCAGCTTCAAGAATTAAATCATTTTCCTTCCCTACTTATTTCCATTTCAGCAGGAAATTTCAGTACTATCACTGAGAAATGTGTACAGTACTGACACTGTAGTAGATATGTACAGTATATGTTAGGTCAGTTGTAAAGGAGGAGTTTTCTGACCTTTAGAACAAGATGGGAAAAACTAATATCAGTTCGAATTTGTTTTTATTGTTCCTAGAAAGAACTTCTAGTGAAGAGATTTTTCACTCATTATATAATTTGTCTATGATTGAGTCAGGGAAGATTGTAATATTGCTTTCCCTAAATTTGACTGTGTCACACATCAGCAAGAGGGGATGAGGTAAAAACTAAAACAGTAATTCTAATCTAGTTTTTAAATAATGCTCTTTCAAAAGAGTGTATCAGGAATCCTCTAGAGAAAACTGAAGCAGTATACATAGTGTTGTCTCATTCCTCATCCACATTTTTGCTGGAGTAGGAAAGTTTGACAACTACCTATGAAAGAGTATATTAGGGCAAGTGGAAGCCAAACTAATGTGTGTGCACAGGTTGAGTATCCTGTATTTGAAATGCCTGAGACTAGAAGTGGTTCAGATTTCAGATTTTGGAATATTTGCATAGCTTGTACAGGTTGAGCACCCCAAATCCAGAAATGCAGAGAACTCCAAAATCTGAAACTGAGAACTAACATGACCTGTACTATGAATGATTGAGATTGCTCAGATTTTCCTCTTAGGTCATCCTTAATTATAAAAACTAGATTGAATTGAGAGCTGTCCCCCAAGAAGTCAAGGATGTCCTTTTCAAGGCAAAGAGTCTGCTATTTAGGAAGAATGCCTAAGAGGCAGCAGTTTGTGAAAACAAGGCAGAATCTAGAACCCATTTTTCTAGGCCTTAATGAGAGCCACCAACTTCATTTATTGAGTACATTGTTTGACCACTTACCATGTAGTGGGCCTTACTAGAATTTAGCATGATCCCCTGTAGATGACGGGTGATCCGCTCCATCACCACACTGTAGGGACAGCTTTAGAGCACCTGTTTGAGACAGATCTCTGCATGATGGATTGTTGTGATTTGCTCCAGCCCAGTGAATTGTGGGAGAGTAATTCCACTCTGTGATACTTCTTCCCTTTTGGAAAAAATACTTCAAACTGCTTTCCAGAATGATAGTGATTTTTAGGATGTTACTTGTAATTTTAATTAGCAAAGGTAAGAGCCAACTTAATGGAAAGGACCCCATTAAGCATTTTAGGGAGAAAAGAAAACTTGCTTACATTTTTGGTATAGCAAAGCCTAATTTTTTTGTTTTGTTTTGTTTTGGGGGGCTGTCCTTGAACTCACTTATGTAGCCCAGGCAGGCCTCGAACTTGCAGCAATCCTTCTGCCTCAGCCTCCCCAGTGCTGGGATCACAGGCATGGGCCACCATGCTGGGCAGCAAAACAAAATGTTCATGTCAGTTTATGAGATTTACAATCGAGACTTAAGTTTCTTGACAGGTACCTATCTGGATACATCTGAGGCTGTATTTTTCAGTTTATTGGTCTTGAACTTTCCTTCTAATTTTGATTTTGATTTTCAGCCCTTGTCAGAGAGATGAGTACTCCAGTTACTCAGGGTGTTGCCACTGCAACCCCACTAATGTCAACATGCTTTTTGAGTAGTGCTGTCAAAGTATCTGCGGAAAAACGTGCTGTGAGGTTTCGGTCAGCTAATTTCCCTTAAGCAGATCAGATCTCTCTCTCTTTTTTAACCTCCTTGGCACTGTATTTGTATTTATTAATAGTACTTCAGACTTTTTTTTTATTCCCCTACTAAATCATAAAGTCTTGAGGTCAAGAGTTAAATTCATTTATGTAGCTTCTCTCCTTCCGCTATACCTTGCCCTACAGTTGACATTTCTTCTCAAAGTTGAAGTGTATACCAGGAAGGAACAAATACACACAACCATTTACAGGGATAATCTCTGGTGAATAAAAAGGGGAGCTTTTACTTCGTAGACACACACAAATGCATGTATTTCCCACAAGCGTGCCACAGGTGCTGAGTTGAGTCGAGCATTAATAGCTCAAAATCTGGCTACTTACTCAGCCTGCCTTTCCTCGCTCAGCCTCTAGAACAAGGGAGGACACGCCATTATTTTAAATTCTGTTTCAAATCTACGTATTCTTAAAATGTAGATACTTAATTTTACGTTATATGTCAAAAATCTTAAGATTTTAAGAAAATGTATCAGACACCTGTTAAGTGACTGGCAGCAAGGCTGATCTGAGACAGGATCTATAGAATGCCTAAACTCTGATTTCTCCTGTAGGTCTGCTAACCACTGAATACAGTGGCCTTTGGGGTAAAAGAGTATATGCTTTACTGATTTAGCTTTTATGAAATACCACTCTTTTAGTAGTTTTATTATATGATTACACTAAAGCCATAGACACGTTCTTAATTCCTTAAAAATATGTAGGAGTTTTAACTTCTAGTGTCAAATGCGAAGTTTAGGCATACTATTTGAGTCAAAGTGGTAATACTGCTTAAATTAGCAATTTTCCTTTTATGTCATACTTGAGAAGTATATTTGTTGAAATTACATCCTTCTCTAAAGTAGTGCTTTATTTCCTAGAGGTTGCATCCTGGACCCAAACATAGCCTTGCCTGGCACATCACTACAGTCTCACTAATTTCTTCTGTAGTATACAGCTTATGAATATGGATGACATTATGCTTACTTTTTACTTAAAAGTATCTTAATCTCTGCGGTTCTGCTTTTTTAGACATGAAATGCACATCAAAATAGAGTTTTAGAAATGTAGATACTTAATTTTATATTGTGTATCAAAAATACAACAGTATTGAAAATATTTATAGCTACTACTTAGCAGAATCACAAATTTTTTATCTAACTGAAACATACAGCAGAAGTTGGAGTGGAGAAACGATCAGTGCTGTGGTGGTGCACACCTGTAATCCCAACACTCCAGGAGGCCAAGGTAGGAAAACTGCAAGTTTGAGCCCAGTTTGGATCCCTTAGCAAGACCCTAACTCAAAAAATAATAAAAGGGCTGGGGACAGAGCTCAGTGTAAAATCCCTGGGTTCAGCCACCCGTACCACCAATCCATAAGGGCTGGCTAGGAGACAGTTGTATAACGATTGGAAATTTGTTGACTCTCCCACTGTGAGTATCTAGAAAAGCACTAAAGGTTTGTTTTGGGTTTTTTTTTTTTGTTGTTGTTGTTGTTGTTTTGTTTTGTTTTTAAGGAAACAAAGGAGATTTGAATATATTGTTATAATGTCAGAGTCTATCTTAATCCAAATCCAATCTGGCTGCGTAGAATGAATTGTTACTGTGTTCATATCCTAAAGTATGAGGCAAAATTAAGCTTTTCTTCTTAACCTTCCTGGAATTGCTTAATTCCAGAAATGTGTTCCTTACACATTCTTCAAAGTGCTCGTTGGAAACTAGAACACTTTTATGATTAGGAAAATGTAAGTCAATTCTTTGCATCTTCTGCAGTATTTATTGCTATTTTTCAACATGGTACATTCTCAAGGCCAGAGTTAGTGATCTCTAGAATGAGGAAGTATTGGTATTAAGAAACTTACTTGCTTTTTCTACTTAAAATTAAAGTCATCTTTCTCTCTTCCCCAATTGACAATGCATTTTTCACAACTATATGCAATAAAACAGGGGTTGGGGGGAAGGAAACAGGGTGCAAAGACAGGTGTCCAATCTAAGCAGTAAAACTTCAAAAATCTTATTTGTTAGCCTCTATAAAAACTTAAAGCAGACCTGAGTGAAGTCTTTCAGTCTAGCATCCCATTCTTCAAGATGGTTTTTCTTCTCTACTTCACTCTTTCTTTTCTTTCAGCATAAAGATGCCTATCAAGTGATACTGGACGGTGTGAAAGGTGGTACGAAGGAAAAACGATTAGCAGCTCAGTTTATCCCTAAATTCTTCAAGCATTTCCCTGAATTGGCAGATTCCGCTATCAATGCACAGTTAGACCTCTGCGAGGATGAAGACGTATCAGTAAGTGTACGATTAATGCTCTTCAGCAGGCCTTCAGGTACCCTGTGTGTGGATGACGGGAACAAAGCAGCGATAGTACCATTGCCCAATACCAGTCCTGTCTGGCATTCCTCCATGGCTCAGCTTAGATCTACATTTGAGGCACTGTAGGAGTGCTTTCACTGCCTTTCATTTGTGAAAAATGCACAGAATCACAGAATGCTTTGTTTTGATTATATTCATCCTCACCATTAAAAACAGGTTGTGGCTCACAGAGAGTGTTATTCCTTGTGTAACTATTAATGTAGTTTTAACACCCTTGCATGTTTTGCGTGGCAGAAAAAAGAATTTGTTGCTGTAGTAGTAATTCTATATGGTTACTAAAATAAGAAAGCATTTCTCCCTGGAAAGTATTAACCACTAGAATTTGTGGCTGCTGATACAGGTTTCTAAGAATATCCAACTATTTGCTTGTGGCTTTGCAAATGAAATCAGTAAATCACCAACATTTCTTGCAGAAGTTTCTGGGTATAAACCCTGTGCATTTTGTTTTAAATGTAAAACCTAAAAAGTTAAGATGAATATGTAGAAGTAATCTTTACTGTAAATGCTACATTAAGTAGTCAGTACTAAACATTCTAATACAATTCCTGAGAATGAGATTGCCACAGAAGCCGTTCTTTATGAATACTGTATGTCTGCTGGTAATAAAAACTCAACAGTTGATATAAAAATTAGTATACAAACATTTGTTCGTAATCTCACACCTCTCTACTCCAGTCAAGTATTTAATAGTGCTTTCTGCTATGCTTTGTTTCACTTTTTCTGTGAAACTTGAATATTAAATGGGAGCAAATTGAGCCAGGCACAGTAGCATGCATCTGTAGTTCCAGCTGCTCAGCAGGCTGAGGCATTAGGATTGCTTTAGCTCAAAAGTTTGCAGCCAGGCTACATAGCTTGAAGAGACCCTGTGTCAAAGTGAGTAAATGATTTTCAAACTGCTAAAAATCTCTTAGGTTTTTGCAACTCATATGCTTCTAAGTGTGGTTTCCCTGCGATTTGAGTTTTCTTAAAAAGCTGAGTTTGTGTTGTTTTTAATGGTGATAGCATTCAGTTAACTTTTTTGTTTGAAATCATGCCCAGATTCGACGCCAAGCAATTAAAGAGCTGCCTCAGTTTGCCACCGGAGAAAATCTTCCCCGAGTAGCAGATATACTGACCCAACTTTTGCAGACAGGTAAGGCATTTTATTATTTCTTTTTAATTTAAACATAACTTCTCTCTGAAGTAGTGACTGTTTTTAGTATTGGGGGTGGTTTTCGGTGTTTTGTTTGTTTAGGGTGAGGATGCTAAAGAGCCTATGTCTGATAGAGGTTAAACTTCATTTAGTAGTTTGAAGCTTAGTGGCTTACAGTTATATAATTCTTAGTGTTGTTTTGTTTTTCATTCTGTTTATAAGATGTAATGACTGGATTCCCCCTGGGAATTTTGATGCACCATAATTTTTTCCTCAGTTTCCTATGAGTTGGTAATTTTTCCATCTTAACAGTCTCCTAGGCATGCCAGACCAGGTTCTCTACCTTTATGAGGGAAATGTGTGTTTTTTGGCATTTGAGAGAATTGCTTGGGTATAAGTGTCCTATAATCTGTGAAAAACTATTGACTCTTAAGGTTGAAAAATTAAGCAGATGATAGTTCAGATCTTATTTTATATTTATTGTGCTACTGTTTCTCTCTCCAGATGATTCTGCAGAATTTAACTTAGTGAACAATGCCCTGTTAAGTATATTTAAGATGGATGCAAAAGGTAAGGCCAGTTCTCATTCTTAATTGTGTTTGATGTCTTAAAAAATCGGGGAGCTTGGCGTTACTCATTAAGGGTCAAGTCTGGGGTTCACCCAGAGATCTTGTAGATAAAAACAAGGTATGCTGAAAACAAAATGTCTCCTCAACTCAAGAAAAAAATGGTAAAAATAGTTGCAAAAACAGATCAAGCTTTAGAAATCTGTTGCAGAAACTCCTTTTGCCACTTCAAAGAAAGTCTTCCAAAATACCTGGGTTTTATGTTAATAATGGAAAAAGAAAATTATGCTCCAGCTGACTGCAGGAACAAAGCACCTGATTGTGATTGGGGCTGTAGGAATTTCAAACTAACTTTAGCCAGTGTTGATGTTATTCAGGATGTTTATTAACTTGCTTCTAAAGAAATACAAACTGAGTTAAATTTAAAAACTCCTTTACATTTTACAACGGACTTGCTACAGACAGCTCTTTTTGTTTCCCAGGAACCTTAGGTGGCTTGTTTAGCCAAATACTTCAAGGAGAGGACATTGTTAGAGAACGAGCAATTAAGTTCCTGTCTACAAAACTTAAGACCTTACCAGATGAAGTCTTAACAAAGGAAGTAGAAGAACTTATACTAACTGAATCCAAAAAGGTGAGTTTCAGTCATCGTTTAGTAGACATTCTCTAATGCATTAGATTGTCTTTGAATTTGGCGGTATTCATCTGTGCTGTATGTGGCTTGTGTATAAAATGACACATCCCACTAGAGCCACCGTAGAACTTCAGGTTTTTCTTACATCGTATTTCGTATGTGGTCTTAGCATAGTGATGAGTTGGTGTATTACTTTAAAGGGCTGTAATCACATTTAAATTCTTCATGGTGTCATCAAAATGTTGTATGTACCCTATAGGACTCTGGACAAATCACCTCTTCCAGTAAACTTTTCCTGATTCTTACTCCTCTCTTCTGTCTTGAGTGTCTCTTAGTACTCTGGATCATTCAAGAATGAAATATATTATTCATCATTGCATTGAATGGATCTGTTTTCTCATCCTACCCCATGACACTGTTAGTTCGTCGAGGTTGTGAACCCATGTGTATTTGTCTGTGCTTCTAGCATCTAGCATGGTCACAGATGCTAAGACGGACAAGCTGTGTGACAGTTAATGCCTCACTCCTTTTAAAGTATGAGAGTTTGGGAATCGTTTTCTATCTTTAATATGTTCAAGAGAATTCAACATTTTCTCTATAATTGTACCACTCTCTCACTGACACTACTTCATTGAGAAAGGAGTAGCTCTCCTGCTCTAAAATAAAGTGTCAGAATATTTTACTTGTTCCCCAGCTAATAATGTGGTAGAAGTGTCATGGCTGCAAGCTCCTTTGGGCACTGAATACAAAGGTTTAGACCTGCTGATATGGAAGATTTAAAATAAGACTTGTATGCTCTCCTATTTTGAGTGCAGTTACCATGTAAATTTTTTCCTTAATCATTTCACATGAAATTTTAATCCCACAGATACGTTATATACCTGTTCATGTTGTGTATATATGTCTGTGATGTGTGTCTAAAGGTAAAATTTTCTAAGAAACAGATTTTCTTCCTTAGGAAATGCATGGTTTACTCTAAAACTATAAGCTACCTTTTCATCACTATTTCAGAAGCATTACTATCAAGCTGACTTGATAAACTTCGCTACTCTTTCAATATTGCTTGTTCTTTCCCATTCAAGCAATAAAGATGCTGTTACTCTGAATTGTCTGTTTCCAGGTCCTAGAAGATGTGACTGGTGAAGAATTTGTTCTGTTCATGAAGATACTGTCTGGGTTAAAAAGCTTACAGACTGTGAGTGGAAGACAGCAGCTGGTAGAGCTGGTGGCCGAACAGGCCGACCTGGAACAGACCTTCAACCCCTCGGACCCCGACTGTGTGGACAGACTCTTACAGTGCACTCGGCAGGCAGTACCCCTCTTCTCTGTGAGCTCTTTGTTTTACATGGCTGGTGTTTTTATTACCTATTTGTTCTTGTGTGTTTCTGTGGGTGTTCACTTTAACATTCTTCTCAGAACTTTCCATAAAAGTATCCTTAACACAGTGAGGTGAATATTTTCTTTATGGAAGCCAGGGCAGGAAATTTCAAAGGAAGTTGTGCACAGACTTTTTACCAGTGATGAGAATTTTGCATTCTGCCTCTGGCTTTAATGGTTCTCCCTGGCCATGAACCTTCTGGGATATGCATACCTCAGTTTGAAAAACTTAGTTTAAAGAATCTGTCCTTTTTGAGTAATGGGCAGTCTGAAAATCTAACACTAAAATGCTCCCTAAATTTGACTTGATAATCAAGAATCCAAAGATATGTAGCTGCCCCAGTGCTCTAGGCGACTCTACCAGAGGTAATCTATTGTCTCAAAGGTCATTTCTGGGTGCCCCCAGCACGCATTTGTCTTTGTAGTCACTGTACTTGATGTCAGTGCTTAGTAAGCACTCTTGAATGATATTCTACTATAATATTTGACAACGTACTTCTTTTTCTTTTTGACGACTTAGTGTTCTTTTGATTTTTTTAACAGAAAAATGTCCATTCCACAAGGTTTGTGACTTATTTCTGTGAGCAGGTTCTCCCTAACCTCAGTACCTTGACTACGCCAGTGGAGGGTCTTGATATACAATTGGAGGTAAGAGAAATTTCTTTTAGCACTGAAACGACATTCACATATTTTAACAAAAATGTAAACTGCCGAGATTTGATTTCTAAGGGGGTAATTTAAATGTCTGGTAATGGCAAGCCAGTAATCTAGAGCAGGGCTGATTGTGGGGGAGTGATTCATGGATTGAATTATAGCGTGCAAAGTACTGCTATAGGTTTCATTAGTCTCTGCCTTTGAAGCCTTAATATTTTTAAATAAGGTGTTTAATTCATGACCATTTGCGTCTCTGTCCTTAACTTATAGAACCAGATTTAAAACTAACCCAGAATATCCTTAATTCCTGATCCTCTGATGTAATTCACTGTTCTCAACTGTATGTACATACTTTCTATTCACAGTATGTTTTACTTCACAATTATTTATAATATCTCTCTGGAAATTAACCTGATTCACCTCTGTATCCCCAGAAACTAGTGCAGAGCTTGATTCTAAAGAGCACTTAGTGATTAAGTTGGACTAAAATGTGGAAATGCAAGTGCCATTTCCCACCAAGGTCTCCGGGGTAGAAAAGAGTCTCTGCACTGACACTGTAGTTTCCTTAAAATGAATTAGGGCTTATCAGAGCAGGACAGGGTGAAACGGGTAAACATTTAGAATATTGTTAATTACCAGTATTTTGAGTTAGTAGCTAGAGACTAAGTTTAATAGCACATGAAGTCTACTTTAAATGTTAGTAAATAATTCTTTGCTGTTAAAATTTTCAAATGTCTCTTTATAATACAAACAAATGTAGTTCATGTATTTATAATTTTTGCATTTTAATTAGTACTATCATTATTAACCTGTAACAGAAAGTATCATATATTTTCTTTATTTCTCACACTATATTGTAATCATGAGATCTGGGTTTTAAGAGTGACTCACATGTGCTATGACATTGCTAAGTCATAATCTCTGACCTTCACTGTTTTTCAGCATAAAATGTAGGACTGCATCTCTTAAGGCTTTTCTCATAGCGTAATTGAAAATAAGCAAAGTCATAAATAGTTACCTAGGATTATATTCTCACTTTATAGCACTTGTTTATTCATAAATGGTAGTAATAATGAAGTAATTGTGTTTTAGGTGTTAAAATTGTTGGCAGAAATGAGTTCATTTTGTGGTGACATGGAGAAGCTAGAAACAAATTTAAGGAAACTATTTGACAAGTTATTGGTAAGAACTTTTTTCTTTCCTTGTGACATATTCTGTATGTAGCCCTAAAGACTAATTTAGTATTAATCTTTAGATGACAGAACCAGCTTTTGAAATTTAAACAGTAATTCTAGCATGTATTAGAGCTGGTCAGTCCATGTGTTGCCTACTCTTTTTTTAAAAACCTGTTTTAATCTTGCCATTTCTTCTGTTGCTGATGCTCTGCAAAATTGTACAGGATTTAGGTAATAGATCTTTCTCTTGTTCCCATCTCAAAATAAGTTCATGCAAAAGAAATCAGTTACTCTTCCGATTGTGCTAAGTGGTCTCAAAACTGAAGTTAGCATTACAAAAGTTCATTCTTTCCAGGCCACCAACTAAATAGCTACCTAAAGCCAAGTAGCTTTAGCAACCAAGAAATAAAGTCCGCCCTTTAAGTTGTAATTGTAGAGAAGATAGGCCATCTGATAGTATCATTGTCAGCATCACTGAGTGACTTTCTTGTTAGATGTGAGCAGTCCTATAACTGACACGGTGAAAAGCCAGATGCCCTTAGCACAAGTTGAGTCGTGCAACATCTGCTGCTTATCCAAACCTGTAGCACCTTTGAGTGTAATACCCTGATACTGAATGCCCTGGATCTCTCTCTAGTGTAGAAAGTCAGTACTTAACATGCATTTGTGTTCAGAAGAGACTTAGAATTATTAAGAGCATCAACTTTTAATGTCAAACCTAGACTGAATCCTGACTCTGAATTTTAATTCTTTAATCTTTGTGTTTAATGTTAGCTACTTTGGTTTTCTTTGTTTTAGTCACAGCTGTAACAGGTTGATTCAACAGGTAAAAGAGCAGTCTCACCCAAGTTTCAGTTTGGATAGTTTGCAATGTTCCATGTCTTACCAGCATGCCTTACTTGTTACCGTACTGTTTATAATTAGAGTGTTTACGGCAGATTTCAAACCATTTCTGTACTTCTGCTGTCTCTTAGGAATACATGCCTCTTCCACCAGAAGAAGCAGAAAATGGGGAGAATGCTGGTAATGAAGAACCCAAGTTGCAGTTCAGTTATGTGGAATGTTTGTTGTACAGTTTTCATCAGTTGGGCCGAAAACTTCCTGATTTCTTAACAGCCAAACTGAATGCAGAAAAGCTCAAAGATTTCAAAATCAGGTGATCCGTGATTGAGGTGGTTCAGTTGTTATCAAAAGCGATGGCTGTCTTGAAGCTCCCCTTGGGTTCTGGTTTTGTTTTATGAGGGCACCTCCCCTACCCTGCCTTACACAGTCAATCAGAATGGAGCATCCAGAACAGGCACATATGTAGCAAGTGATAGACGTGGCTTAACGAATTCGGTAGGAGCGGAACTTACAAAGAAATGGACTCTGATTCTTCTCTCTTTGTGATCGTGGATAGGTTTCCTAACCTCTTTAATCCCCCCAAAATTTCCTCATCTGTTAAATTTGAATGGTAATATTACCTACCGCATACATGTCTGGGAATTAAAGGAGACAGTGACTGTAGAGCGTTTAGCACAATGCCTGGCACACACTAGGAGTTCAGTAACCTGTGACCAGTATTGTTAGTATATCTGACTGTGTTAACGAGGGAGCAGCGCTGGAGAAATTAATACAAGACACTTGTTGCCAGGTGTGGTAACACACGCCTGTAATCATAACACTGTGGGAGGCTGAGGGAGAAGGACCTCAAGTTCCAGTCCAGCCTGGGTAACTTAGCAATTTAGCGAGACTCTGTCTCAAAATAAAGAAATTAAGAAGGGCTGGGGGTGTAGTTCAGGGCAAAGACCTTGGGTTCGATCCTTAGTACTCGAAAAAGACAGAGAGACTTCATATTGAATCATTCCATTGAGGGTTTTACATCCTAAATCTGAAGGGCTGGAACCACAGTATCACCTGTTTACTGCACTCTATTGTACCTAAGGGAGTGATTTTTAACTTGTTGAAATACTTGATCAGAAATAGGTAGTTTAAGAAATTGCTCTTTGTCACATAGCCATTTTCTGGATGTAGGGTCATTTTGCTACCTTAGAAGATTAAGACCAAAATTGAAGTGATGAATTGCTAATACTTTTTCTTTTAGGCTGCAGTACTTTGCACGGGGCTTGCAGGTTTATATCCGACAACTTCGCCTGGCTCTCCAGGGTAAAACAGGAGAGGCCTTAAAAACCGAAGAGGTAAGAATACCAGCTCCCAACTCATAAACTGCCAGTTTCATATTAAAATGTATAGGTCTGTATTGGGATTTCTGGTTTTCCCTGATCTCACCTAATTTAATCAGTGTTCATTCTAGTCTTAATGAAATACTTTGAATTTTCATTATGTCTTGTAATTTAAACTGATTTCTTTTAAAACAACTCCTGTATCTATCCCTTACATAATTTTCAGGTAAATTGTAGATTACATTTTAATGTTTTAACCTGTCAAGGGAACATAGATGATTTGCTTTCTTTGCCATCTCTGGAATTGTATAGTCAAGAAATAGAAGTAAGCATTATCTAGAGATTTAAACCAAGAAATTCTCTACCTATAGAAGTGATGCTGAAAGAGAGGTTTAATTAGTTTTGTGTCAGAATGGAATATATACACATAGAAGCTATTGGCCTTTTAATTTAGTTTTGCTTTCCCTTTGCAGAACAAGATTAAAGTTGTTGCATTGAAAATAACAAACAATATTAATGTTTTAATCAAGGTAAGTCTTTACTTTCTATCTACTTACCTAACTAACCTTCCCAGATAGCTAAGAGGTCAGTGCAAGGTTTTTGTGTATGTTTTTAAATCTGTAATGGGAGTATTTAAGGGGAGATGCCATTCATTCCCGATATTTGGGCTTTCGAAGCTTTGTGCTTTTTCTTATACCAAGTGGTATTTCTGCAGCTGTCACAGAGTCACACATTATTGTATTTAAGTTTTGCAGATGATTAGGAGGCATGTGTATCAACTGTTTACTGCGCTCTACTGATTCAGAGCACTGGAGCGGATAAATGTTAGCTCAGATATTTGAGAGGCTGAAACTCTGGGGACTTCTTTTTTTAAACTGTTATTAGTAGTACATGTTTCCGATACACAGTGATTACATTTACCTTGGGGGTGTGAGCCCTATATGTATCACACCTTGATCATTTAACTCTGGTGATCTTAATGCTTTTAGGTCCTTTTGAATGGCCAGTAATATCCTGTATTGTTTTTTCAAAGGTAGACAAGTACTATATAGCATGTGGGATGTTTGTGGATTCTTTTTCTGTAAACTTTACTGCGTAAAAAATTAGAGCTTTTTGTCCTATTGCCTAAGTTGTACCTTACTATTTAAGTCAGAATTAACCCTATAGTTCTATTTATCTTTTCCAAGTATGTGTGTATTATAGGTTTATCTGCTATACATATTAAGGTTAATCTGGTAAAAAATCCCATGGAGTCATTTTTAAACAAGAATAAGGGAAGCATTTCAAAGACAGTGAGTGAATTAGACATTGAGTAATGAGTGGTACATCACCAAACAGAAAAGTGAAAAGGCACTAAAAACAGAAGAGGTGAGAAAACTAACACATCTCCTAAGGAGATTTTTATAATGCCACCATTTATTAATGATCTTAAACATAAATAACAGTTTCACACAGTAAATCCATATGAGGTCTGACTTTATTTCAACTAGTGACACAAGTCTGTGTTGAAATATTATGAAGTTTTAAACTGAGCCAGTAATATGACCCAATGTGTGTATAGGTGAGAAAGTTTTCTTTTCACAAAACCGTAAGTGATCAAAAGGTGACTAGTAAGATGTGTGGGAAACAGATGACTAGTATGCAGATCCTGTGTGTAGGACATCTCACCAGAAAATCTGGAAATATTTTTAAAATTGAGTAGAAATGTATGATTTAGTCAGTTTTTGTCTCTTTTATGGAAAGCACAGGCAAAACTGGGCACTTTGGACCATCCATGGCATCTTTCATCACCTTTAGTATTCTCCCGAGGCAGAGACATCTAATTCCACAATTTACCTTTACTTTGTTTTTCATAAATTCCCAAAATTTACTCCAATTTCCTGTTGTTACTTGAGATTTAAGATAAAGATTGAAGTCAAATCCCTCCAGCTAGAAACTTCAAGCATTTTTTTATTCAAAGCACATTCTGTTGGCCATTTCCCTGCATTTACCTGGTACACTGGACCTCAGTTTCATATAGGTGGAGGTAATTTGGGGTGGGGGGTGCTGGGGATCAAATTTAAGGACCTTACACTTGCTAGGCAAGCGCTCTACCACTTGAGCTAAATCCCCAACCCCAGTGGAGGTAATATTTAAGGAGTGTTTGGTAAAAAAGCTTAAGAGTGCGTTTAGTAATTCAGTCATACTTTTCAAGAATATTATGAGGTGAGATTATTTCAATTCTGAATTATTTTAACATTTAAATTTAGCAGCTATTTGTGTTCCTACAATGAATTAGTACTTCAACCTTACAGGTTTTTCCCTTATAGGTAATTTATAGATTTTGAGTGGAAGGAGACATGATTAATAAGACCTTTAATTTTGTTCTAATCTTGAACCACTTAAAACTTTGCAAAAGCAAATGCAAAGTGTACCATCATGTTTTCCTTACAGCACCTCAGAAATTGCATTTGTGTAAAAGAAAATATTGTTAGCTCCGTTTATTAAAACTGGTAAATACTGGTATTTTATCCTGAAGCTTGGCATTTAGAAAAAAATTAGCCGCAGTTTAAATGATGTGCATAAAATTGTTTGTTTGTTAATTGGTGTGATTTGTAAACAAAATTGTCCCAGTTTTCTTTTACTCACCAGCACAGGAAGGGTAAAATAAAGCTGCTTCTCTGAAGTTATCCTTTGGAGTTTGTTTGTATAATTTGGTGGTGCTGTGGATTGAACCTAGGGCCTCAAACAAAAGTAATCTTTAATACTTGTCTTCCTGCTTCCCCACCTTCATTACCACTCACTGTAACCAACATTAGGATCTTGTCTGATTTTATCTCTCCAGGATCTCTTCCACATTCCTCCTTCTTACAAGAGCACAGTAACATTATCCTGGAAACCTGTACAGAAAGTTGAGATTGGGTAAGAAATACATTTTAGGGTTATCACAATCTGAGAGATTTTAGGGTTATCACAATCTGAATTCATGTGTCACTTTAAGGGTATATTATTAGTTACATGATTCTCAAGAAAATGTTAAAATGTGACAATTAAAAGCACAACTTAAATACAAATTCTAATTCTAGTATTTATAAACTGGTGGAATGAAACCCTGGAACTCAGGTGGTTTGTATTCCTATAAGATAACTAGACTTTTCGGACAGTTTCACGAAATGAATTGCTTGCATGTAAGTCTGTAAAGCTGTCCACTTGCCAGGTGTGGTGGCACATGCCTTTAACCCTAACTACTCAGGAGGCTGAGGCATGGTTACAAGTTTAAGGACATCCTGGCAACCTAGAAAGACGCCATCTCAAAAATAAAAAGAGTTGCGAATATCTTCTGACAGTGTCTATATAACCAAGCCACAGTTAATTTGATGATGTCGAACATTATTTCATTTTTTTCTGATACAACTGTCCTCTTTCAGATGTCTTTTACAGCTAATATGCTAAGTTATAAATATACCGACAGCTTTGGGCATCATGGAATGTCTTTTAATTCCTGTTCTTCCCTCCATTGTAGGCAAAAGAGAGCCAGTGAAGATACAACTTCGGGTTCACCACCCAAGAAATCTCCAGCAGGACCAAAAAGGGATGCCAGGCAGATTTATAATCCCCCCAGTGGGAAGTACAGCAGCAATTTGGGCAACTTTAATTATGGTGAGCATTTCGGTTTGGGTGTAAGCGGTTTGAGAGATTATGTAGAAAATGGGTTGTACTTGATTTAAGTTATTACTTACATACAGTATCCTAGCTCTGTGAGTTCACTTTGAGTTACCTTAGGGACTAGAGCTGTTGGGGAAACAATTTCTCCTAGTTCTCCTAACTCAACCTTGATGAATTGAGCATGTAACACTAAACACTTCCCAGACATAGCAGTGCACACCTGCCAACACTCAAGAGACTGAAAGCAGGAAGTTCTCAAGTTCGAGGCCAGCCTGGGCTACATAGTGAGTTCAGGGCCAGCCTAGACTACATAGAGAGACCCTGTCTCAAAAACAGCAACAATTAAAAATGGACTTAAAGAATAATCATGCCTGTTGTGCTCAGAGGCACCAATAGGAGAAAGGAAGTTGGCGTGAATCATCCATTCCTTCTTTTCCCAGTTCCAGTTTCAAGGCGAACCACTTGTGCATTCTACCTCAGGGAGGTGTGTGCCTTCTGACAGATGTGGTGTTAAGGATCTTTCTGGATCTTATCAGCTTGCTGCTTATCCTCCTATTTTCTATATTTTGTACAAAGAAGTCATAGAAGTGGAGTCACATATGCAAGCTTCATTTAGCAAAAATATACTCTATTATAGTCTCTTCTTTTCTCACCTGTTCATTTGCTCCCAGGGCTATTGAATCTGAAGTGAATCTTATTTTAAAAGAATGGGAAGAAGTATCAGCTCAGCTCCTTAGCAAGACAAAGTTTAATAATGTCAGCAACCCGACATGCTTGTCGCTGATCTTGATTAACATTCAAAATCAATTCTGCAGTATTTAATAAGGAATAAAAAGCTACATTCTGACTATATCCTCTCTGTAATTCTATTTCCAAGATGAGATCATTGTGATATTAAGTAAATTCTTCCTACAATAGCTAAATTCCTGTCTGAGCAGTTTGGAGAAAGCCAGTTTTGGACTAAGAAGTAAACCTTTGTGCTAAACTTGGAAACAAGTTTAGAAAATACCTCTGAACAAATACCTCTGAACTCCCACTAACAATATACAAATGTGCATCTCTTCACTTATCTGAAAAATAAGGGTAATACCCCTTATCTGAAAAATAAGCTTATCTCAAAAAGAAATAGTACAGGCAGAAATAGTGGCATGTACCTGTAGTCCCAGCACTTGGGAGATCAACGCAGGAGAACTGCCTGAGCACAGGAGTTCAGCACCAGCCTGGGCAACACAGCAGGACCCTGTCTCAAAATATATAGAGAAAAAAATAACAGCACCAAATACCTTCATACAGTATTTGCCATTGAGGGTAACCTTGGTCTTCATACCAAATTTGAAAAGGGTGAATTTTAGTAGTGCGTTAGCTTATAGCTAATAAGTCTGTGAAGGTGTTGGTCTGTTAAGTGTGTTCATGTTAAAAAATAAAACAGGGAAATAATTTTATGGGCTGGGAATACAGCCATTGTAGAGTGCTTTCCTAGCATGTGCAAAGCCCCTTGGAATCAAGCAGTACTTGATTCCAAGTACTGCTAAAATTGGCCAGGTGTGGTGGTCTGTGCCTGTATTGCCAGCTACTAAGGAGGCTGAGGCAGGAGGATCATGTGTTTGAGTCAGGCCAGCTTGGGCAATTTAACCTTGTCTCAAAATAAAAAGGTCTGGGTAAAGCACTTATCCAATGTCCAAGACCATGGGTTTCCTCCCTAGTACCACAAAAGGGGGGCAGTGTGCAAACATCTGCATAGAGGGCCCAATTTAAACATTACAAAGTGCAAGAATTACAGCCCCCTAAAGGCTACTCCTGAATGTACCTACAGACTCGCTCCATTCATCACTGAGAACATCTTACCCTCAGAGAGACCACTGCTGATTTTTTTTTTAGATTGATCGTCGATGGTTTTAAAATATTTCACATATGTAGCAGTAACTTTTAAAAACACATGGCTTTTTGTTCATTCCATATTAAGTGTAGAAATTTTTATAGTTTAATTAATTCTTTGGTAGCAAAAATAACACCAAAATAAAGAACCAAGAAATATAATGTCACCTTGAATATACTCCCTCAGGTAACAAACATGACTTCATTTTAAAGTGGTTTGCATACTTCACTTGCAAAAAGCATGTCATGGCACAAGTAGTATCTCTCCATCAGGTTCCATTCTGTCACAAATAAATGCTGGCAAAACTAGACAGAGGTCTAGTTAGTGTTCTGTATCAGGCTTGAATGACTTTTCTTTCTGGGGAGAAAGACAGCAGAACATCACCCTAATAAGGAATAATGGCAGAAAAAATGGATAGCAAAATTCATTTAAAAGGTATTTTCAGGCCACCAAGATTGTGGATCAAAAAGAGCAAAATCAATCTCTGTATTGCTGCTAACAAGATTGCTTCAATGCAGAAGTCTGAAAGTTCAGTGAAGAGGCTTAATCTCATTTACATATGATGAAAAGTCCTACCTTGCTAATAATGTCAATCAGTTTTCTTCGCTGGAAAGACTTGAGGAATAGTTCTCTGGGACTATAAAAGTCACTGACTCTTGTTCTACCATGTGACACAAAGGACTTGATTTGTTCAATAAAAGATACACATAATTTACATCAGTAACTGAAACACTGTCTGTGTAGACATACATATATTTGTATATTTACACTGTTTTAGCAGCATTTCAGGAGTTCACCCGGATAAGAAAGCAATGAAAACAACTGTATTTATATCTACACTTACGTAAGTCCAGATCCCTTAAATACTGTAATCAAAAGAAATCGCCTAGTTGTTGCATTTGACAAGTACATCTTTCGCTTTTCTTCAAAATTGATCCATGGCTTTTTTGTTAAATGCATACCAAGTACAGAAACTTACAAGGTTTCTTTCTTTGTAAATGCGAGGCACCACAGGAAAGAAGTATCGTTCCAGCATTGTCACCCGAAGCAGCTTTGACAGAATGTGTTTCACTGAGCGCCTACTATGAACATACGTATTTGGCACCTTGCTGTGTGTGCCTCATTGTAAATGTTGGCCTGGCTTATGTACAGAATTAACTTGCAGGTAGATTAGTAGAATACATTTTGCTTTCATAGGGTCTACTACTACTTTCAAAGCTAAAGCTGTATTTTTCTGTTTGCTACACATGAAGTCCTGAGCAAGACCTAAATCCTTGTTCGCTTTTTCGTAGAGCAGAGAGGAGCCTTCAGGGGAAGTAGAGGTGGCCGAGGTTGGGGAACGCGAGGAAATCGTAGTCGAGGAAGACTCTACTGAACAAGACATCACATTCTTTAAGCATTGTCATGAGCTTAATAAACATAAATTCTACTACCCATCGGATGGCCGGGGATGTCCCATTAAAAGGACTGCTGCCTTCAGTTGAAAACTTACTGTTCTTTGTACCTTTGTATGTATGATCTACTTTTGTAACAGACCATGGTGTGTCCGAGGTAAAACCACAATATTT
Source organism: Hystrix cristata (assembly GCA_004026905.1). Lineage (NCBI taxonomy): Eukaryota > Metazoa > Chordata > Mammalia > Rodentia > Hystricidae > Hystrix > Hystrix cristata. The sequence goes on along the minus strand of PVJO010000629.1, from coordinate 80,301 downwards.
TTGGATGCTTTGTCTGCAATCTTGTTTTTGCAATATCATCATTATTCAGACTTCATGTTGTAAATCTTTTACTTTTAAAACATCTTGGTAATTTGTTATTGAGAGCAGTTTGAGTCAAAAAAAGTAATGAAATTCAGTCTAGTTCTGATATTGGTAAGATCAGTTTTGAAAGGTTGTTGATTTTCTGTTCCCATCGTAGTATTTTTATCCATTATATGGAGAAGAGTAATGGTCAATCTTAACATTTTATTTTCCCTGTTAATAAAGCTGCTAGGCAGTTGTGCAGTGTTCCCTACTAGTGTCATAAAAATAAAATAACCAGCTTTCTTAAAATGTAGAAATGACAGTACATTTTTAGAAGGAAGTAAATTGCTTTGCACTGCTTTACTCTTCTCCACATATTGGGATACAGCTTTTGAATATGGGATCTTACTATTTGAATAGAAATGTGTGTGTATAATAAGCATATATCTGTATGTATGTATGTGTGTATGCACTGTACACACATATATATGTGCATGTTGTGAAATTTGAGTACACAACAAATAAATATTTTAAATTCCAGTAAAGGGTAGTCTTTGACACAGTGATTATCCTTTTGAGGCCAAGTCCATTACTGACTTATTATCTAAGTTTTTTGTTATCTAATTCCTCCTAGTAGAGAGGAATTTTGAGTCAGTTGCACTTACATGATTATTGTTATTTAAAACTAAAACAATGGCTGTATTTTCAAAGACAAATTTGGAGATCGCTGTTGGTAAAATACAGTCAAATCTGATGTATATATAGGTTTCTACAGGACGAGATAGTATAATTTAGAATTTGGAAATTTAATAACCAGGGCTACCCAGGAAAAGTGACTTGATAACATAGTACCAATACATAAGGGAGGCTCTCAGTTTGCTTTTGCCACTTTCAAGACTTTAACTTCTCAGGTTATTAACCAAATTATTGTATAAGTTAGCAAATAGAATCCTTAGGTTAAAACAACAGATGGGAGGTTTGTGGAGTGTCTGATGTCATGGGCATTTTTAGTAGCATAGACCCATTGTTCTGCATTTGATTATTTCATTTGTTTTTGTTCCATAGTTAACCTTCTCTCCCCAAATTTGCTATTAAAATCAGATGCCCAAATGACATTTCTAGTAGTTTGATGTATTTTTTGAGGAATAGTTTGTGATTCTAATGCAGGTGTCTTCATTACCATTATTTCTACACTGGGAATAAACAAAACCCTTTTGTTAGAATTACTGCACTTGTCTATGAGGAAAGTATTTCTTAAGGCTAGAATGATACAAGTGAGCATAAGAAATTGGTCAGCTTGACTATGGAGTGATGGCAATAATCTCTATAAACATTCCAAAAGACTGAGCTGCACCTAAGCTCCCTTGGAACCCAACCAGACATAGGAACATGGAATTACTATTTGAAACTTCTACCAGCTGGTCTGCACCTTAGATCAGCCAGTGACCTAAAGCCATTTCAAGTACAGAAACTATGTTGGGGCTACAGCTGTATAAATTTGAACGTTAAGTGTAATTTTTTCTTCTCTTTTTTAAGCATATTTGTAAACTTAAAGCCGAGCAAAAGTGACTTGACTTTCTCAAGTTTGATACTGATTTGACACTGTTCCTTCCCTTAACACTTCGTTATTCCCCTTCTTTTCCTAAGGCAATAGTGTACAACTTAGGGTTTTTTTGCTTCAGAAATTGAAATGAAAAACTTCATGCCATTGATTTCTTTTCTCTTGCAAGACACCTGTTTATCACCTTGTTTAAATGTAAAATGTTCCCTTATGCTTTTGAAATAAATTTCCTTTTGTAATTTTGTGTCTCGGTGTATTAAAACTTCAGGTTCTTGAATATTTATCAACATTTATGTATTGCTTCTCATGTTCCAAGAATTGTGTTAAGACCTTGAAAATACGGGTTGGGGATTTAGGTCCACTGAGTGCTAGCAAGCGTAAGGCCCTGAGTTCCATCCCCAGCAGCCACCCCCCCCCAAAAAAAACCCTTGAAAATGTAAATACGGACAAGACACTGCCTTCAAGGAGTTCAGTCTTTATACAATCTTGCATATTAACTGTATTGGGTTTATTTTTATAAACGGGTGCCGTTTTACGAGCAAATACACTCTGCTGCAAAAAAGCATTTGGTTCTTTTTAATCAGCAGAACATGAGCTACTCACCAAATTGTCATGAAGTAAATCATTTCTTCCCTTGAGTAGTACGGTTAAAGCAAGGCTACACCGCGGGCCACGGGAAATAACATTTTCCTGAACCTATTATACTCACTATTGTGAGACTTTTAGGATAAAAGTTCGAAGTCATGCCTTTTGTTTCCCAACTATCTTAAACCATTGCAAATAATTTTTTAAATCTAAAAGCAAGGATTTTTTTTTTAAATCTCACTTCGACGTTAAGCTCCACCTAGTCTAGCGCTTTATCTCCCTCCGGTTCCCACGCTTGGAGATCGCATCTCCTACAGGAAGACAATAACCGTAGAGCAGTTTCCAGCGCGCAGGCGCGGCTGGGCAAGACGCCCGAGGCCGCCCCAAACCGAGACTGACGACGCGGGCCGTCGGCGGCGACGCTCTCGGCTCCTCCTCTCCCCCCCTCACCCCCCTCCCCGGCGCCGACCTACCCAAGATGGCGGACGACGGCGATCCGCTTCCGCTTCCGGTGTGAGCTGCCGGGGCGGGGGGGCAAGATGGCGGCGGCAGTAGGGGTCCGTGGCTGGTGCGAGCTGCCGCCGGGTTCTGGCCCACGCTGGCTGCTCAGCTTTTCCGCTTTGCTGAGTGTGGCGGCTCGAGGGGCCTTGGCCACCACGCACTGGGTTGTCACGGAGGACGGGAAGATCCAGCAGCAGGTAGCGGCCAGGGCGTCCCTGCGCGCCCGCCCTCGCCCGGGGGGGATTCCCCGTCCTGGCCCCGGGGTTTGGTTCCGCGCGGCCCCGCCCCCGGCCCACCTTCCCTCGGGCCCCGCGCGGCGGCCCGGGCGCTCCCAGCGCTGCGGCCTGGCGCCGTCCCTCCCCGCTCGGCGGCCGCGGGGAAGTTCGCAGCTTTGCACCCCGGGGCCGCGCGCTGTGTGGGCCGGCTGGCCCGGCCTGGGGGCGGGGACCCCGGGACCAGCTCCCGGGCTTGGGCGCTAGAAATCACCTATTCCTTAACCCCGCCTCGGCGTCTCTCGGGCCCGCCTCACCAGCCCTCCCCGAGGAGGTGGAAAGCAGGTGGCGGCTCTGGGGTGCGCTCGAGTCCCAGGGCAGTGACAGCTGAGGTCCTCCGGGCCGGGCGACCACTTTCTCTGCTCCGCTAGCCTCCTTTCCCGCAGGGCGGGGTTTGTTCCAGGTCTGGTGGAGCTGGGATTCCTTAGGGACGTGTCACACTGATTCCTTCCGAAGGAATGTTCGGAGGATGCCTCTGGTGGCTTCGCCTGCCCTCCTTTATCAGTGTACTTTGTCCTGTTTCTTTACCTAGTTCCTGTGACCCAGCCCTGCACGGAGGATGTGCGACTTACTGGATTCTTGTATGTTTGAACTAATTCCCCAGAGTTGAGACTTATTTAACTTTATGGTGGCTGCATTTTGTTTGTGCCGCTGATGCCTACAGAATGGGGGGGGGGGTGCGTGCGTGCGTGCGTGCGTGTGTGTGTGTGTGTGTGTGTGTGTGTGTGTCTTCGACCACAGAATCTTGGTAAACTACTGATTTCCGGCCCGTAACGATCTTGAAATGTCCAGCAGACATTTAGAACAGAATGGTGTGTGCCCCCTGTGCAGTGTAACCCACATCCCAAACGTTTTAACCAGTGTCCTATGAAAGTACAGATCCTTTAGGTTGAATGTAGTGAATGGTGATAGGAACTCATTCGTTACAAGGTTTACTTTTGTTTGAGGTTTAGATTTAGACTTGCCATGTGATGGAAATTTTTATAGTGAGCGTCGAACAAAATACAAATTTAAAATCTGCCTTTGTGTTTTCAGTATACCCTCTTATAAAAGGTTTCCTTTTCATAGCCCTCTCAGCTGAGGTTTAAAATGTATGTCTCTGTGTCTTAGAAACCCTACAAAACACTGCAAGTCAGCTTCTTGGCATAAGATGGGAAACCTGGTATTAGTCATGGTTGCTTCCACGCTTTTGCTTCCTGATGGTGGTTCTTCCTGAAGCCCTCACGAAGAAAGATGTGGAGTTCAGTTACTTCTGCTGCAAATGGGGGAGCCTTTCTCCTATTGGCTCTTTTGCTATATTGTTTTTTGGCCACAGCTATTTATATTCCATGACATTGACTTCTCCTTCCCATTTTGGTGTCCTGCCACTCAGCTGAAAAAGTAGCCCATCTGAAAAATGAAAGCTAGTAGAGATATTTTATTTATATGCTGAACATTGCAATGGGAAAGTAAAATCTGATTTGGTTTTGTTTTTGAAAAATTCCTGGTGCACATTGGATACGTATGTCTTAGTCGGGAAAGAGGGCTTACTGGTAACTTGCCTCAGAGAAGAGGGGGAGTATGAAGACATCTGGATCTCTGCCAGGTCACCCCTGCAGTAAGTACTTGGGCTTAAAGTTAAGGAAACAGGATTTCTTTCTTCATGTCTTTTTTAATGATCCTTTTCATTAAGTTTCCCAAAACTTTCCAATATGTAGCATTTACAGCATTAAATTCAGGTAGCCATGAAATGTTATACCAGAAGAAATAAAGTTGCTATCTGCACTGTAACAAGAGGCCAAGGAAGGGAGGTTGGATTGAATCTGAGGAAAAAGCAGCACGTAACGAATGAGCTAAGAGTCGGACAGCATGGTCAGCTTCTGAATTCCACTCTGATAAGGGTGCATTAGTCACGCACCCTTTCCTGGCGATAATTTGAATACAGCAGAATTCCAACTCAGTTTAGATTGGAATTAATTACCACATTTAGGTATACTGAAGGAATTGGAAGATACAGTTAGTACATGAATTTAGATATTCTCTAGATCTGTTTGTGCACTCAGAAACATACTTTTAATAAAAGCTGAGTACATGTAGTGTGTCTTGGTGCTAGGAGTGTGGCTCATTCTTGGAGCTGTCGCCTGTTGGATCCCCAGAACAGAAAGGAAAAAGGAAATCGGCCTCGCCAGCAGTCAGACAAATTGATACATACTGTGATGTCAAAGTCCTGTTGCTTGTTCTTCCTTATAATATCTGAGAGCAGCAATATGATTTCAGTTTTAAGGTACCCTAATATCAGGGAAAGGGGTAGGGTCAAACTGAAATAGTAGATCATTGAAAATAAGTAGCAAATGCCACCCTGACTGAAAGTCTGTCCAATATTCAGATCTGCCCAAATATAATGTCATTATTTTCCACAGTAAATGTCAAGGCATGTTTATGAATTAAAATCAGAATTGCCCAAAATACAGATTTAAATAAGGGCATTTTCCATCAGGAGTACAGCCAGGAGAAGTGAATATTCATTTGATTTTTATATTTCAAGTCCCAGCATATGCTAAAGATAGACACCCACCAGTTACCCACTGCAGACTGGTGAACATACACGTTATGTTAGAAGCTTGTGTCTGTGGGCGAGTTGAAGTGGGGCTTTCATCAGCTTGTCCAGTCCTGTAGGTAGCCTCTTCACAGCCAAAGCTGGGGCTGATGCTGGCAGGAGTAGGTGTCAAGTACTTCTCAGTTTAGGGAACTGTTTGTTTCCACACTCCCCGACTCAGCCAAGGAACTTACATGCCCTCCCCATTTTTAGACAGCATGTTCCTGTGCTGCCCCTGAATTCCCAAGACTGGTTCGTTGAATTCCTAGAGCTGGGGTGTGAAGCCAGCACTCCAGCAGGATCACCATGAGTTCAAGGCCAGCCTGAACTACAAAACAAGAGTTCATCTGTTAGCTAGTAATTCAGAATATGGAACATAAAGTTTTCCACAAAACTTTAGCAATCTTGGCACAGGACTGTTTGATAAGTGACTCTTTCAGCAGCCATGACCCAAAGGTTAGTTGGAGAAAGAGGCTAAATGTCTGTTGGTCTGTAATAAGTTATAAGTGGAGGACTGGTTTAATTTTTGGTCTGATGTTAAGTAATTTGATTAATCTGAGCCAGTGCATCATATGGAGCTGGGGAACCAACAGCTTTATTTCAGCACTTTTGAAAAAGGAAACCATCTTTTGGGCACAGAGCACATTTCTGTTTATACACTTCAAAGATCTACTTAGACTCCTGCTAAACCTTTACAGTTGGTATCAAAGTTATTCTCATTCAGTCTGCTTTCTTTCATATATGCACTGTTATAAATCGTCTAGATATTAACTCTGTTTATACAGTAAAGTAGTAAGGGGAACTTGGAAATATGCAGAGATAAACTATAACTTTGATATTCCCAATCATTTATCGAGCAAATATTTATCAACTGATCACTTTTCGCCAATCTGTTGTGCCTTGATGTATGCGTTCTTTGCTGTTGACCACTAACATGAGATTCTCATTTTTCTTTGGAGACAAGGAAGGCTCAGCTCCTTCTTAATCATCTTCCCCTCTTCCTCCACTTGTCCTCTACATCAGTAGTTCTCAAACTTTACTTTGCTCAAAAATAATCTAGTGTACTTAAAATGCAGATTCCCCGGCCACTCAGAGTGTCCAATTCTGTACATTTGTGGTGGAGCCAAGGATTCTACATTTTTATCCAGTTTCTTAGAGATGATGGTGTAGGTAGACCACATATCGTTTTGAGAAATTCAGTTTTAGATATTGCTGTTTCCCTAGCTTTTCCTCTAGCCTTCTCTTTTAACTCTTTACATGGGTGACCACATCCTGTTTGAGGACTTTAGGTACCATATATATGCCCGGATTATCCACATCTCTCATTTGTCTCCAAAGATACGAAGTTAAGACCTCTACTATTAAAACTTTAATTTCATTTGAGTACCTAAGTACTTCAAGCTTAGACTGACTATATGAGAACTTGTCTTTACCCTCAAACCAGCATCATGTCTTACTTTTTCTAATTTAGGGAAAGACTGCCATTCACCATCCACTCATTTGCCTGTGTCAGAAATCTAGTTGTTGTCTTTAATTCGTCCTTCTCCTTTATCCCTTGCCAAGGTCTTTCTATTTTACTTTATTTGTTTTTGTTCCCATACTCATCACTGTTACTCTAAATCAGGCCACCAAAATGCTGCCACAGCTTCCTAACTGCTCCTTGCCTCTATTTTTGTGCTGCTTCCAGTCCATACTTCACAGTGCAGTTAGAGTAATGTATTTGAAACTTCTCTGTTTTAATTTAAAATTTGAATTGCAAAAGTAAGGCATGGCATTGGCAGAGTAAAAATCTAACATTGTAAGAGTATTTACAGTGCTGAAGGAAAGACCCCCAACTCTACCCACTTGGATGCATATACCAGGATAAGGTCCAGACTCTTTTCCTGTCTTATGTCTTGGCCCTTCTTTTCTCTCTGGAATATATCTAGTCATCCTTGAGTGCCTCAATGTCCCTCAGTCACATACATACACTTAGTCGTTATTAATTTTTAGTGGTCAGCCCCAGACTGTTAGGTTTTCCCTTGCTTCTGGGCCTTTGCACACGCTGTTCTTTCTTCCATTCCTCCAATCTGGGTAATTCACTCCCCTCACAATTTAAACCTCACCTTCTTAGGGAGGCTTCTCTGATGCCCAAATCTGAATAAGCTGTGCTTTTTTGTGAGTTCCTTTATGAAAGAATTTGCTGCACCATGCTGTCTCTGCTTGCTTGCCAAAATGCCTTCTAGACCATGATGCACTCCATGGAGGGCATGGCTCTGTCTGTCCCTACACACGCACACACACACACACGCACTCACGCACGCACGCACGCACGCACCATGCTGTCTCTGCTTGCTTGCCAAAATGCCTTCTAGACCATGATGCGCTCCATGGAGGGCATGGCTCTGTCTGTCCCTACACACACACACACACACACACACACACACACACACACACATCCGTGTCTCACACTGCCACAGCACACAGGCTGCAGTGTGTACCTGTTGATTAGATGATATGAGCAAGTTGGATAAGTGGTTTCTGCCTTTCAGGCATTTACAGTTGTCTGAATGAGGCCTTGTAGTGTGATCATTATCTAGAGACCTCACCTAATGGAAGGAGACTTCCTTCTGAAGGATCATTAAAGTGCTCTGTAACCTGTCAGTGAATCAGCCCTGAGGCCCTTAGAAAAGGTGCACAGCAGGTGAGGAGAGCCCTAATTTCAGACCACACTTGCCTACCTTAGTCAGGTTGTGCTGTGCAAGGGAAATCATCTCTTTGTTGCTGATGTTACAACTAAAAGGTCAGCTTTTTCACTCAGACATCACAAAGGATGGAGACACAACAAGAGAAGGATAAAACAATGAACAAGCAAAGCAGAAGATAAGACTGAAAGGGCAGAGGTGATGCAGATGAGAAACGGCAGCTGCCCATTCGGGAGCGATCAGAGTCAGCAGTGGGGCTCCTTGGTGTTTGCCGTTCGCAAGCCTCACTGGTGGAAGCGAGCAGGAGGCACAGAGGGCTGCCAGCAGATCAAGTCAAAAATGAGCACAGCTTTGTGCTTTGAGATGTAGCGAGCAGGGTATAAGCAGTTCCTACATCTCAGCTATACTCCGTGGTGCCGAAAACAAAAAAAAGGCATGGGAATCCCCTCTGCGTATGTGGCTCTTTTGTAGTCAGGCACTGAAAAAGTTGTTCGTGTGCATAAGCCTTCTTCCCTCTCCTCCTGCTCGCTTTTAAACCCGCTAGAGTCAACCCTTCATTCCTGTAGTGCCCACCAAGATACTCAGAGTATTGCCAAGTTCAGTTCTCAGTAATCTTCACCTGTTAACAGCCCAGCATTTGTCCTTACACCTCACTGAACTGTTTTTCATGCAGCTGCCAGGTTTTTCTTCTCCGTCCCCAGCCATGACTTCTCATTCTCTTCTGCTTCATGCCTGTCTTCTCATTGAGTCTTCAGCATTGGCATGCCCCTTAGCTCCACTGTACATGCGCAGGCCGCAGGATCCTGTGCAGTCTCATGGTGGAGAACACCAGCCTAATCTGCAGTTTCTGCAACTCCCCGAACTCCAGCTCATACATCCAAGTGCCTGCTAGACGTCTGCACTTGGCTGGCTCACAGATGTCCCAAGTACACAGGTGGATGAAAAACTACAGTGAATGTTTAAATATTTTTAATTACAGTAAAAGACACATTGCCGTCAGTCTTCCTCAAGATACTCCCCTCTCTTCAAGCACACTCACCCCAAGGTTCCTGCCACAGTCTGAAGCAGTTCTGGAAGTTCTCCTTCGTGAGTGTCTTTAGTTGCGCTGTTAAGGCTGCCTTGATTGCCGCATCAGTTGAAAAAAATTATTTACCTCTTATAGTCCCTTTAGGGAAGAGCCCGAAGTCACATGGTGCCGGATGCAGTGAATAAGGTGGATGAGGCTACACTGTCATGTTTTTTTTGTTTTTTGGGTTTTTTTTTTTTGTCATGTTTTTGTTTGGCTGGAATTGCTGTAACATTTTGAATCAACTCAGGACATCGAGGCAGCCACAACAGCATCAACTAACGCTGCTGTGAAAGAGAACTGACCTTTTCAGAAAGTGGCAGACACATTGAGACAAGTGTGTTTGAAGTGAGGGGGAGGATTTTGAGGGAGATTGATGGCAATGTGCCTTTGACTGCAATAACTTATTTAAAAGTTGTAACAATTTTTGATCACACTTCATACAGATGTCCTAAACAAAATTCTTGGTTTTCCACCCCATTAAACCTGTTCTTCCTCTACTCATCAGATTGCTCAGGTCCAGAATTTTGGTGTCTTTCTTGACCCTTCTTTCTCTCACAGTAATCTGTCAGCTTTACTCACAGAGCATCCTTATCCAGCCTTGTCTTTGCTCTTCGCGTCTCTGTAACGTTAGTCCAGACTACCGCATCCTTCCTGTGCCGTGTACACTGAGCCATGGCTTCTTCCTTGGCCCGCTGGATTCCACTTTCACCCCAAGGGTCTCTTCTCCCCACAGCAGCCACGGTGATTTCTCTAGACTCGTACTGGTCACAGGACGGAAGTGGAGAGCATCCCAACAACCTCAGTGGTTTCCTTCCCACCTGAAAATTAAAATCTAAAGTTTTCACTGTATCCTCGTTGGCCTTAAAAGATCAGGGACCTGTCCCCTGGCCACCTCGCCACCCTCAGATGCCACTTCCTTCCTGTGCCTCAGCCACTGCCAGCCTCAGGGTGTTCTCCAAACCACCAGGCTCACTTCGCCCCTTGGACATTTATTCTTACTCCTTCCTCTGCTGTGCGAAGGCAGCACCTTTGTTTCCTTCAGTGAAGTAACTCAGGTGCCTGACACATGCTGTACACTCAGGAAATAATGAATAAGCTCAAGCAAATAGTTATTTACCCCCATACTAGGTCTCACATGTATCAGTATATTGAAGGGCCATCGTTGTGTTAGTAGCCGGAGCAGGGACATGGTGTTTATTGTGAAGGTGACAAGCCATCTCATTCATTCTCCCTGTTACAAGTACAAGGCCCGAGCAGCCTGAGTCTTCTCTGAGAACATGGTATCTCTGGCAAGAAGCTGAAAACGCGTCCAGGACACAGTCACAGTGAACTTTTCTCCTGAATTCTTCCCGAACGTTTTTGTGTATTTGCAAATACTGCTATAGATTTCTTTTTAAAACCCACAACTAGAAATATTTTCTCTGGTTTTGATTGCTTAATAGCCTTAAATATCTGTCCACATCAGAACCAACTAGCTTTTGGTTGCTTCATAGCCTTAAATATCTGTCCACATCAGAAATAAAAACCTAACCCCTTCCTCTGTAGCACTGATAGTGTTCCGGTGTGTACAGACTCCGTGTGTATTTAACCATCCCCCTGGTGACACTCAGATTGTTTTCAGGTCTCTGCTGTCATCAGCAGCGCTGCAGTAAGTGAATGTATTCGTGTGTGTCTTTGCATGCATCTATAAAATATATGTAAGATGAATTCTTAGAAATGGAATCGCCTGATTCAAAGAATGCATTATGTTTAATTTTCTTAGATATTGCTAAATTGCCCTCTTAAATGACTGAATCAGTAGTATTAGAAAATACCCAACAGTATTTGGGATGTGCAGAACCTCATTCATGATCTAACTTTAGTAAAAGACCACCCACTTATTCCATCTACTGCCCTTAGCTAAACAGGGCTGTGGCTGTCAGAAGGATGAACAAAAGGAAACCTTCAGTTCAGTTTTCTTATCTGCATGGAAACATTAAACCTTTGTTATTAGTACTTACTTCACACTTGTTGGGACTGCAGTAAAAGAACTTAGAAATACTAATTTCTTTCTCCTTTCAGTTGATACTGCTAAGGTTTCAGTGAGTACCAAGGTGAACTATATCCAGCTGTCTTTCTTAGAGCAGTGATTCCCAGCGTGAAATTGCAAGGGATTCGCAGGCCATTGAGTTTGCCATTACCCACATAAGGACAAGTTTCAATTTCTGGCCCTTGTTTTAGTGCCTCTTTTCAAACATTTAACTAACTCATCTACAAATTTTCAAACTCACCCATGTTTTATTCATCACCACAATGCCTGGCATTATGTCTAACATTTAGTAGGTACTTGTATTAGTTTTCTATTGCTGCTGTAAAAAGTTACCACAAAACAACCTGTATTTATGATCTGACATTTAGTAGGTTAGAAGTCCACCACATGTCTCATGGGGCTCAGTCAGGAGGATGACAGTACCGTTTGGAGGTTCCAGGGAAAGTCCCTTCGTGACTAGCAGCTGCCCATCTTCCTTGCCTCTGGGGCCCAGCTCGCTGCATCTTCAAAGCCAGCAATTGCATCGCTGACCATTCCTCCTTAGTCACCTCTCCCTTTCACATTTAAGGCCCCTGTGAGTACTCTAATAATCCAAGTGGATGCTCTGTCTTAACAAAGGCAGTCTGATTAGCACCCTTAATCTCACTGACATCGTAATTCCCTTTGCCAGGTAACATAATGTGTTCACAAGTGAGAATCTTTGCTGGGCCATTATTCTGCCTGCTGCTATACTTAGTAAATATGTATTGCCTGAATTAGGGTCACTTCTGAGTGACATAAAGCAGCAACATTGTTTCTGTTATGCTTGCAGGAATATCATGAAATAAATCCAACCTGAAAGAGTCCATGACTCTTATGTCCTGATCCACCATTTCATTTCCTATGCTGGTAAAGTTGTAAATTGTCCATTTTATTCAGTCTGTTATTTGCTCACATATTTCCTAGTGACATAAAATAGAAAATGTAGATTGATAGCATTTTATAAGAAGTTATTCATTTGTTGTTCATGTTGAAAATGATGACTCTCTTGCTTATCAGTTAGGAAAATGGTGATTGTTTGACATGAATGTTCCCAGAAAATTGGCTGCAAATACTACACTATAAATGTTCGAGTCTAGACCACAATTATTCAGTATGCTTTATATACCTGTATTGTTGTGAGTTTAAGCATTTACAACTAACCATGTCTTCCAAGAACTGTGAAAATGAGAAGGTAAAATCTAGTTGAGAGTAAAACTTTATAAAATAAGGAGCTTTGTAGAGTGGCGGTATCATAGCCAATGAGGTTTATCTGAGGAGCGGTTATTGCTAATAGAAAATAAGGGTATAAGGCCATTAAATTTATGTGATGGTCAGGAGTCAGTATTTTCCTTTACTTAAAGTTTCATTTTGATGACTTAGTTTCCTATAATACCAAGACTAGTGTTAATTTCTCATTAAAATACTACACAAGTACCCCAGCAGCAAAAAAAAAAAAAAAAAAATGCACTAAAAAAGTTACCTTTGTGAAAAATATTTCCAAATCCTAACTTTGTAATAGTAGTGTTTTATTGATCTCATACAATATAATTGTCTAGTGAAATATCTGTGAATAGTACACATTAAAGTTTTGACAATTATTATAGGCATGAACCCATGAAGTCCCACTTGAAGAGCTGAGACTGGACTGGTATTTTGTTGACTTTTGTGAACCCAGAAGATGGTAAAGTCCATGGTGGTTAAACTTGAAGGCAGAGTTACACGAAAGTATTGGCAAGACTTCCTGCCTCTCCCTATCCTTTTAAAACTCACCTTGCTTGCCCCTGTGGTGCCCTGCAGTAGTCACAGGCGGAGGGTTCCTTGGACTGTCTTGACAGTAGCAGGGAGCTAGACTTGAGATAAGAGTAAGAGATAAGAGTAAAAAGATGAGAGAAAAGGAACAGGAAACACAGGGGGGTCACATTTTTAGGTGTTCTACCTGAGGCCCACATCTATGACAGGAACTTTTTCCTGTGTGAATAATACATGAGGGAAGGTTACAAGATTATTCCTCACACTTGAGCTTATACTTGTCATTACAGTTTATTTAAAAAATTAACCAGGCCTAGTGGTGATTGCCTATAATCCCAGAACTCTGGAGACTGAGACAGGAGGATCGCTACAAGTTCAAAGCCAGCCTGAACTACATTAACAAGACGCTGTCTCAAAACAAAACAGGGGTTGGGGATTTAGCCCAAGTGGTAGATACCTGCCTGGCAACCCCAAGGCCCTGAGTTTGATCCCCAGCACAAAGAAATGCATAAATGTTTCATTACACTATAAAGTTTCATGTTAATAAGATGACCTGTAGATAGCACTTTTTTAAAAAAGAAACATTTTATAAACTTAATAACGTGTTCTTTGTTGAAAAGTCAGAAAACACAAATGAAGACCATAGTCACCTGGAGTCACACCACTAGAAACCACATTCTTAAAATATGGTATATAAGCAGGGTGCAGTGATACCCCTGTAATCCCAGCTATTCAGGAGGCTGAGTCAGGAGGATGGTAAGTTCAAGACCAGCCCAAGTGACCTAGCAAGACTGTCTCAAAATAAAAGGAGCTGGAAATGTAGCTCAGTGGTAAAGTACCACTGGGTTCAATCCTCGGTACTGGAAAACAAAAATCAAAAACAAAAGATATATAAACTGTCATTTACAAAGAGGCAGATTTTTCCTAAGTACACAAAAGAAAAAAATACATGAAGCCAACAGAGAGATTAAAATGTACTCTCATTCTTACATATGTTCCTGAAAGTGTATAGAAACTCAGTCACTGGGGGTAAGAATTTAAATTAATTCTAAGAATTTAAATTAAGAAATGATCAGACAGCTGTCTAAAGTATTTATTTGGGAGGATGTTTATCATTATATTGTTTTTTAAAAAAGAGAATAACTAAAAACCTAAATTTTAGTTAGCAGGAACCTGAGTAAGTCACTTTAGTATATGAACTATTAAAAAGGATGATGCTAATATTGATTTATGTTTTACTGGGAGAGAAGGAAAAATATTCATTTGTTTTTTGTGTGGTTTTGGTTTTTTGTTTTGGGAGACAGGGTCTTGCTGTGTTGTCCATACTGAACTGAAATTTATGGCCCTCCTACTTCAGCCTCCCAAGCACTGAGATTACAGGCAGGCACCTCCAGACCCAGCTAGAAAAAATATTTTTAGGGTTGAACTTTGTTACAGTTAAGTGCCATGAGGACAGATTTGCCTGTGATACAATAAACAGCTTAGCTGCTCACAAATGGACATCACTAATTGGAGTCTTGGTTTCATTTGGCAAACTGACAGTTTAAAAGAAGCCTTTAACTGCAGCTTTGGAAATCGTCCCTGCCCAGAGCAAGAAGGAATTTATATAGGCAAATTGAAGGTATGATCGTTTCATTCATTACTTGAGTGTAGTTCAGACTAGTAAAAATGTGATACTTTTCTGGCAGTGTTAAACCTTTTCTAGGGGTGGGATGTGAAGATTAAAAAGAGCTTTAGAAGTCTTTTGACTGCATCTCTTCATGGTGTAGATGAGGAAACAAGCCTGGGCAGAGAAGGTGATTCGCCTCAAGCCACGTGACGGCACAGCCACAGAATCAAAGGACGTGCTTCACCTCTGACCCCTGGTGGCTTAGCCCTTTTCTCCTTTCCCAGCAGTCCTCAGTGAAAGGTGATGCCTTAGGGAGTGGAGATGGAATAGCTAACCAATGCGGCATCAGACACCAGCACTAAATAATCAACAGCATGTAAAGTCCCTAACGTGTACCCAAAAGCATATTTACACTGAGTGTAAAAAGGGAAAACAGAAACAGTTTGGGGGGAAACAAGCATATAGTCATTAAACAGTTTAATAAAAAGTGTGCATAAAGTGCAGTGGAAACTCCAGAGAAGCATGGCTTCCCCAAAGCGGTGTCATTTGAGTGAAGTTGTTTGGCTTTTGCCAGCAGGGTAAAGGTGGAAGTGTATCGGGGAGAGGAAGCAGCACGTGCAGAGGCCCAAGAGACCCTTCAAGAGCTACCAGATAAGAAGATGCCCTAGCAGAGGTCTCTGGAAAGTTAGGTGGAGGCTCATTACTTTATTTACTTGTTTGTTTTGAGACAGGGCCTTGCTCTGTTGCATAGGCTGGCCTGAAACATGCGGTTCTGCTCCTCAGCTTCCTGGGTAGTTGGGATTATTAGTGTGTACCACCCTGCCCAGTTTATGCAGAGGTTTAGAAACAGCATCAACACTTTCTGCATTAGGACATTTTCACAGAATGTTAGGCAAATCCAAATGCTACAGATATTGGACAGTGCTACAGTTTGATCCAGGCCATAAAGAATATAACCAGGATACTCTTTCTCTTCTTCTTCAACCCCTTTCACCCTCCAGTGGATACAAGATGGCTGGGCCCAGACACGTTCTAGATTCAAGTCTCTTTAATACCACCTGACCTCACCTGCTTAATCCATCTCAGGAATAATCACCATGGTCAGGGAAAGGAATCCACTGACCAGGGCTTCCTATGCTTGGGTTCAGAACAGCAAGAAAGTCACAAATATCCTCTAAGCAGAACCATTTGTGGTTTTATATAGAAGCCAAATCCATATTGTTTTAAATTTATGTAATCTAAACTTCAGAATCAGAGATAAAAATACTTTTTGTCTAGTTCTTGATTTAAGGGGGTAATTTTTACATGAGTATGGCATAATGCAGAATTTCATTCATCAGTTTCTGACTGCTTTTGGGAGAAGAGTTTCCCATGCTACTTTCATGTACTCAGATGAGTAACGTTTAAAAAAAAAAAAGAACAGGTGAAAATATTCACTGGGCATGAAGAGTAGGTTGCATATGAGGGCTTGAATTAATGTTATAATGGAAATAATGTTCAATTACCTGTCGTGAAGGGCCATTGGAAAGTGATTGACTCAAAATTGCCTTTGTAGAACATCAGAAGTGTTGGTACCCTTAGATTGGTGATTCTGTTTAAGATGTTCACTGCTTATCTGATTTGGCAGGAAGTAATTACCTCCATAAAGTGCTTTTTGCATCTGTTGCAATGCAAATTTACTGAATTCCTTGACACTGGTCCCCAGATGGGAGCTGTAGATATTAACAGTCTCTTGATTAATTAGAGAAAACAACAAATGAAATACATGAAAATGAACTCATATGAGTAAAATATTTGTTACTGTTGTGTATGATTAGATGCTTATAGTTACATATTCAAAGGAAAATAAAACTGAATTGTTTTGTTGGGTTTTTGTTGTTTTGTTTGTTTGGCGGTCCTGGGGATTAAACCTTCACACTGAGCTATATCCCCAGCCCTTTTTGTTGTATTTTATTTGTGTGTATGTATTTGAGACAGGGTCTCCCTAAGTTGCTAAATTGCCCGGGCTGGGCTTGAACTTCCAGTCCTCCTGCCTCAGCCTCCCAGAGTCCTAAGGTTACAGTCCTGTGCCCCCACGTCCACATTGTCATTTTCCTTTCTAAAATAAATCACTACAGTAAAACGAAACTTTCTTTACCGGGAATTCTCAGAGAATGAATCATTTTTAATCATAGAATCCCACATAGCCTAATCTCCAAATATTTGGTCAGTTTTTCCCTGCAGTATAAATTTTGCTGTAAATGTATTTCATATTTCTTCACCTTCTTAAACAGAGCAAGTGAACATACTTTTACTTTTTCTTTATGGTTTTAGGTAATTGTGGGCATCATTTCTTGTGTTCTGTGGGATGGAAAAGTGTAGGGTTGTGAAAAAGCCAGAAAGTGCTTTGAGACTGTGTGTGTGCGTGACACCCTTTGTTAGCCCACCTGTCTCTAATACTGGTCGTATTTTGCTCCTGGGCTTGTGGTAGCCTCTTTGCAACGCTATCAGATTGATGGACTGATTTAGAGACAGAGTCTCACTATGCAGTTCAAGCTGGCTTTGAACTCGTGATGTAGTCCAGGCTGGCCTGGAACTCATGGTGATCCTCCTGCCTCGGCCTCCCACATGCTAGAATTACAGGCATACACCACCATGGCCAGCTTGCTGTCATATTTTTAAATCATATTAGTGTTTCTTCATACATTGTATAGGAGTATGCAGGCTCCAGATGCGGACTCATGGTGGGCCTGAGCCAGTAAACACTGTGTGTAGAACGGATGTTGTAGTATTTGCTGAGCCGTCAAACCCTCTTTTACAATCTTCTGAGGAGGAGGGGTTTCCAAAAGGAAATTGAGGCTGCCATTTGCGGGAGATGATGATCGTGTCTTAGAGTTTAAGAACCTGAAGTTACTGCAGTAAAAATACATGTCAGGCCAATAAATCGTCCCTTTGCTGAGACTGTCTGGCCACGAGCCTCGCCATTTGTTTTCGCCTCACAAAGAGGACCGCAGCTGCCAGACTCCTTTCCCGCGCTGATGTGCTTGCCTTCGTGGCTCCGCCCTCTGCCGCGTCTTTGTTGGATGAAAAGCGCTCCCAGGAGATAACGGTACTTCTTCACAATTGACTGCTGCCCACTCCCGAGTTTCTGAAATCATAAAGTCCTGATCACCCAGGAATTTCTAATCCCAAACCAAGATTATTCTTTAAATACTGCTCGAACGTGAATCTTCATCTTTGAGCTTCTCGCAGATATCTGGTAAACAGAACTATTCCGCATTTTGAAATGGAAATATATTCCCGCGGTCTCCCGTCACCAGTTTTTTTGTTTTGTTTTGTTTTGTTTTTTTCCCCTAAAGATCTCGTATATAGCTGGCTGTGGTTGCACACTTCTTTGGTCCCCGGCACTCAGGAGGCTGAGGCAGGAGGATGGCTGTTTAAGGGTTCTTGGGCTACATAGTGAGTTCAAGGCCCACCTATACTAAATAGCCAGACCCTCTCTCAAATAAATGGACAAACAAATCACCCATTGTCATGTGGTAAACTGGTACCTCTTGAGTTCTGAACAACCAAAGTTGGAAAGTGAGCAGACAGTCTTTGGCTTCCCATGTAAATCTGTGGTTTTTGTTTCTTTTCTTTACCCTATTCCTTTGGACGGTGGGTCAGGTCTCTCCATTCCTCCACTGATGAAATTAAGTTCATTTTTTCTTTGTTTCATTATTTTTTTGGTTTTTGCTGCTTTTTTCTGCAGTTATGTTTCCTACTGGTCTAAGAATGTCTCGGGATAGTTTCCTAGAGTTTATTTTGCTAAACTGAAAGATTATGTACTTTTAACATTTTGATATATGTTGTCAAACAACCCTCCAAAAAATGAGAACAAATTTATAGTCCTGCTACCAATATATGAGGGTTCATTTTTCCTACATCTTCAGCAATGTAGTTTCTCGATCTGTTGGTTTAGAGAACATGAACTGTAAGTAATAAATCTCGGGGTTATCTTATGTTATCTTTGATTTATGCCTTCTACAAATAGCCTTCAAAAATAGGTGCTTTATTTTCTTTTTACCACTTCCAAACCTCTTCAGGAATGGAATGTGCTATCAAAGCCAGATAGTCTCGTCTCTGTTGTCACAGGGATGAACTATCTTTTAAGAAAATTACTTTATCATTCATTGCCAAATATTTCTCTTCTTAAATATTTTTGTATGACCTGTCAAGTCAGAATTTTCACTTGAGATGTTTGCTATTTCAAATTGGAGTTCGTGGGACAGCTATTGAACCCCTCATGCCCTTTGCTGAACTTTATATCATGTGATCACTTTTTATTTAAACTCTGGTGCTGAGAATTTTAAATTCTGGTGCCAAGCACCTGGGGCATGTAAGCATATGCTAGCACCCAGCCATGCATATGATCACTTTTGAAATACCCTTTGGTGTCTACCAAGCAACTAGTACTAGTTATAATGGTAATTGAATAATAATTGAACAATTAATATCAGAGACTGTATTAATCCAAACAGACATTAATGAAATGTGAGTTTTATTTACATGTCTACTGCTCACTTGCAGGTGGATTCACCAATGAACTTGAAGCATCCCCATGACTTAGTCATATTAATGAGACAAGAAACGACAGTTAACTACCTCAAAGAATTGGAGGTGAGGCAACTGGGCATATGGGCTGCAGCCAAAACTGTTGCAGCTCAATGGGGCTGTTATTATGTTCCAAGAAAACCTAAAACATATTATTTCTTAAGCTTGATTCTTCTGACTTTTGCAGAAATACACTAACTTTAGATCAAATTTTGTTTTTAAACCAGCTTATCAAAGTGATTTTTAAGCAGCAGTAAGACCGAATAACCTAGTGTGGGTATGTGCCCGACTCTCCATTCATTTATCCTCATGCAGAATTTGTGTGTTTGTTTTTCCATTGAGTAAAGAGGATATAATCTATGAAGACATTCTTAGAAGAGGAGTGGGATAAAATAGGAAAAGGGAAAAAAATTGTAATAACCTAAAAATTGTAACTGACATTCTGTTTAGAGTCTTGCTGTGGTGTACTCTGTGGTCGAAGTGAAAAGTCTTAATCACTTTGCACTTGAAAGCTTGAAATTTGTAAGTGCAATCAAAGCTGCTTAATAAACAAATCAAGCATCAGTTTTACCTTTTTATTTTCTGGTGCTGGAAATTGAACCCAGGGCTTCCTACATGGCAGGCAAGCATCTGAGCTACATCCCCAACCTAAGTCTACCTTTCTGTTGTTTGTTATTTGTTTCAGATGTTTTTTCTAATGTTACTTTATACATTTTTAAAAATAAGTCACAAGGAATTATGAAAGAATCATGAAAACCATTGCATATATTTACATACAGATGAGTTACTAAAAATAATTGTTTAGCTATTCACATTTATTGACATTTAAGCAGCTTTGTGTTTTTTATCACTGATTTCCATGAACTGATTTTGCTTATTTGAAAAACCTACTTTTTTCTCACACAATCTGCCCTTAAAAGTTACTGTGTAAGACAAATCCGAATTTAGAAACTGTAAGTTGCGAGGTAAGTAAACCAAATGGTCAAATGGGAGTTAGAAAACTATTGGGAATACATAGCAGTGATAACAGAGGAATCAGGATGATTTAGAGCTAGAAGGACTTATAAGGATCATCATTTTAGAACTAAGGAAACATTTAAACCTAAGAGATAGTTGCCTGAATTCATAAAGATATAGCAGGCAAAAGGCTTATCTCTGAACTAAAAGCTCACATACTTGTTAAGCCAGGTCAGTACTCTCTTTCTAGTTATATATAAGTCCCAAATTTTACTTAAATCAGACCAGTACATTCATCAACATATGTGTCTGACAAGAGTTATAAATTTGTATTTTTTTAATTTCTAAGAGGGAAGCACTTTCAGCACATATTAATCAGTTCTGTATATGTAGTAGATCTTTAGAATATTTATATAGCTAGAATACCTCAACATTTTAAAAATAGTCTGTCACCTTGCTGCTACTCACTTTACCACTTGTAAATCTGGAAATGCTAATTTTTTATTAAGACAGTAGGTATATTTACAGAGCTTCGTGCTTGGAAGCATGATCTGTATTTATTTTAAACATAGTGTTCAAAAAGGTGCAATGAAGTATAGTTTTTTAGATGTATAAACACATTATAAAATGTTTATTGCTGTCTTTTTTAGTAGGCAGTGTGATATAAATAGAAAGTTTAGTTAGATGATGTGTAGTGAAAAATGCTATTCCCTGAGCAGGTGAAAATGCAAATGCAGAATTGACTCGGCCAGTTTCTTGTAAGGCAAGAAAGGAGTTTATACTTTATAACCCTGCTGTTTCACACGCACAGCAGTGAATAAAAAAGTAAAAGCAGATATCAAAATGCAAAATGTAGGTATCAAATAAAAGTGTAGTCAGGCTCCAGAATGATAAAAGCGTCTGCGCAAGGCCGAAATGAATAGAAGCACTGCACTGGAAATGTGGCCAGTGCTGTGGACAAACGTTTTGGGCCCCAAGGCCAGAACAGGCTGCCATTTTTGACATTTCAGCTCTGACCTTATTCCATGTAAGATAAAGGAACAGATCAGCTTACCTCTTGACAACTGAGGTGGGGCTTTCTGCATATCGAGAGTGTCTGGGGGAAAAAAATCTCAGAAGAGCAAAGCAAAACCTGGTTCTAGAGCCGTTCTGTACCAGGAAGTAAAGTTGGCAGGTTTACTTTATGGGTAACCATATTATGAAGGTTCTCATGTGTGAACATCCTAAGTGCTGGGGCCTGTTATGTTCTGTACAAGGTACCTTTTCAGAGATACTTACATATTTTAACTAAGGTAACTAAGAGCATTTTCAGAATCCCAGTCTTCTGCTGTAGAAGATTCTCCAACTTCTTGAGCACTCATTACATTCTCCTTTGTCTTCAATGTTATTGACTGAAATAAGAATCCATTCATTTCTTATTTTCTTTTCAACAGAAGCAATTAGTGGCTCAAAAAATTCACATAGAGGAGAATGAGGACAGAGACACAGGGCTGGAACAGAGACATAATAAAGAAGACCCAGACTGCATCAAAGCCAAGGTGCCCTTAGGGGACCTGGATCTATATGATGGCACATACATAACTCTGGAGAGCAAAGACATCAGGTAAAGGAGTTTCCTTCCAAAAAGAAAGTTGTTTCTCTAAATTATTTCATAATAATTATTTTGTTGTAAGAGTAAGCTTTCATCACAGGTGAGTTTATTGAAATCTCAAAGTTCAAAATATATGTTACATATAGAATTCTTACAAATCAACTAAAAATATTTAACACCACATAGAATGTTGAAGAATTTATGGTAAAAAGTAAAATATAAGTGGCCAGTAAACATGGGGAAAATATTTCTGAGAAATTTCACGTAAGTACAAATTAGAACAGTCGTTTTCATCTACCACATTGGAAAAAGTATTTAAAACTCAGTTACTGCAAAAATGTGAAGAGGCTGTAACTGGAAGTATAAATTGACTTAACATTTCTAGGAAGAATTTAGCAGTGTTATACGGTATTCATTTTGAAAACCACAGTCTTAACATTCTGTGATCTACTGGTATTTTCTGATTTTCGAATTACCCCTTTAATTTGAATTCCCAAAATATTTGACTCCTTATTTAGTTATGTGAAAAGGTAGGAACGTTGATTAATATTGGTGGTAAAGTTAAAATGCTATGAGACTATGAGGAAAATTTAACATTTCTTAAAGCACTGTTTATCACATCTTTCATTCATTTCTTGCTTCTTGCTTCTTGATTTTAGCCCTGAAGATCATATAGACACAGAATCTCCTGTCCCTCCAGACCCTGAGCAACCTGACTGTACTAAAATCCTAGAACTTCCGTATAGTATACATGCTTTCCAGCACTTGCGAGTAAGTAGAGAACTTTACAGGTTTCTGTTTTGTTTTGCTTTGTTTTGTTGCATTTTTCTTTCCTTTGGTCTCTTGCTTATTAAAACTGTTTTTCTTCTCTCCTGCTAAACAGCTTTATAATTGACAAATATATCCCACTTCTTAAAATTCCTTCCAAGTAAATGCTACAAGAAACTGAATTACTTGTGATCTCTCTGTCCTATCATCTCCTTTTACCATGTTTTTCAATCTTTTTCTTTCCTAGGGTGTCCAAGAGAGAGTTAATCTTTCTGCTCCTCTCCTGCCTAAAGAGGATCCAGTCTTCACGTATTTATCTAAACGGTTAGGAAGGAGTATAGATGACATAGGTCACCTCATTCATGAGGGCCTGCAGAAGGTAAGTCATCAGTGACTTGGAGAGCTGCAGGCTCCACAGACAGACACCGTGAGATTAATACGTTACTGTTGGCCTCTGCGATTGTAAGAGGTCCTCCGAGTGGTGGCCGTTAGCTTCCAGACATTTGTCAGTGTGGTGAACTGCTCAAGTGTGTATGCATTTTTTTTGGCAAACTCTGTATATTGCAAATACGTTTCCCAGTTTGTTTTAAACTTTATGATTTTTTGTTTCCCTAAGCAGATATTTAAAACTTGGTCTGCTGGGTTTAAGCTGAGTTTTTGACATGGTCCAGTTTAGTTTTTTGTTTTTGTTTTGTTTTGTTTTTTGTTTGGTTGGTTGGGGGTTTGTTGGGGGGTTTTTGGGGTTTTTTTTGTTTTGTTTTGATTTTTTTGATAGTACCCTTTTACATACTAGGCAAGCACTTTACCACTGAGCTACATCCCAAGTCCTTATTTTTATTTTAAAACCGAGTCTCACTAATTTGCCCAGGCTAGACTCAAATTTGCAGTCCCCACCTCCCAAGTAGCTGGGATCACAGGTGTGTACCACCACTCCCAGTTGTATTTTGACGTTGGTCAAAGTTCAGAATATGTTAGAGGATGAAACGCCCCAGCCACAAAGGGAGAAGTGAACTGAACTTTCTGTTTAACTTGGCTAAATAATACACTTAATTATTGTATACTTAAGATTTAGTTTTTAACAGTTTGAAGGTTTCAGTTAGATTCTAAAAACCCGTAAGAAAATGACAAATAAAAATTCATATTTCATAAAAGCATAAGCCTGTTTGCTAAAATTTGTATCTTCTCTCAGATATTATATAAATAGAAAATGTTGTAAAACATTAGTTTCAGGAATTTCATATTAAAGCCACTGGTATTTCTGAGTGGGTTAACCCTTAACTTCTGAAGTCCTGAAGTGGGGTCCAGCAGGTTGTGGCTACATGGTGACTTTTTCAGCTCTGCTTCCCCCGCGGAATGACAGCCTGGAGTTGGATGATCGCTGTCTGAAGGTCACACCTCTGGGTACTCAGTAGCTCGTGATCAAGGGGCTCGCTGGACAGGAATAGCTTATTCGTACTTTTTCCTCTGCTTTACTATGACTGTAACCAGTTTTATGCTTCTTCTTCTTGAATTTCAGAAGAGCCAGGGTATTAATCGTGCTCACTTTGATCATTTTCTGTTAAAGAAACCGTTTTGAGTTTTATCAATTGTTGTTCTGTTTAATCTCTAGAACTCTTCGTCATGGGTACTATATAACATGGCTTCATTTTACTGGAGAATAAAAAATGAGCCATATCAAGTAGTGGAATGTGCCATGCGAGCACTTCACTTCTCTTCCAGGTAACATTTCTCTTTGTCTGGACCTCCTGACTTTCCACATACTCCTGACCGTTGAAAACATGAGACATAAAAAGCTGATAAGAAGCAGCATTGCCTTATATGTGCTTTCTCTTCCAACTCTCAAAGAAATTAGCCCCGTTGCAGAAGTTCAAAGTGATGATTCTATAATAAATATACTTTCCAATTTCCATTAAAGAAAAAAATATATAAGGTAGATAGATGCTTTGTGATTCACTTGAGACATGCATGCAAGGACCCTGACCAGAGCAATTATCATAAATTTAACTTTTCTTTTAAAAAGCCCTGAGTTATAAAATCATAAAATGTCTGCCAGACCTTAATCTTTGTGGCAAAACTATAATTGTCAGATTGAGTAAGCACCATCAGTAAATTACAAATGAAACTTTATGGTTCTTATTTCCTCCACACATTAACATGCTTAAAATGACTTTCCTAAGCCTTGTAACTTTAAATGTCATATTTCCTTGTCACCTAATTATGCATAATCATGGAGCACATGCATCTTTCCTAACATCTAGTTACATTTCTCCTCTTTTAGACAAAATAAAGACATTGCCTTGGTTAATTTAGCTAACGTTCTACACAGAGCACATTTCTCTGCGGATGCCGCCGTTGTAGTCCATGCAGCTCTGGATGACAGTGACTTCTTCACCAGCTACTACACACTGGGGAACATATATGCAGTAAATATTCCTTTTTGTTTCATATACTGTACCAGTTGGTACTTTCTGGGTTTTTTTTTTCCCCCCTCTCTCTCTCTCTCTCTCAATAGAATGTTTCTTTTTTCCTTTCTTCTTTTGATCTGGACTGTGGCAATGAAGAAATTAAGGGGATCAATCCAAAACTATATCATAATGGTCCCAGCCTCTTGGCAACAAAGAAAAATAATTAAAGCGATTGGAATTTAAACTGTGCAGGATAAGGACTGGGGATTTAGCTCAGTGGTTAGAGTGCTTGCCTTGCAAGCACAAGGCCCTGAGTTCGATCCCCAGCGCGTGCGTGCACGCACGCGCACACACACACACACACACACACACACAAAATCACTAAACTGTGCAGGATATACCTCTTAAGGATAGCAATGCCTTTCAACCACAGCATGCCTGCGTATTCTGGGGATTTGGTCACTGGTGAACACAACATTCACTGTAGAGTGAAATGTAGATGTGATTTCATAAATCATTAGGGGTGTGAACAGATGCAATGAAGCGGTGGCTAACCTTTCTTCCCCTGTGTGTGTGTTTGTCTGTGTGTGTGTGTGTGTGTGTGTGTGTTTATTTTTGTCTCTTCAGATGCTTGGGGAGTATAACCACTCAGTGCTCTGTTATGACCATGCTTTGCAGGCCAAGCCTGGGTTTGAGCAAGCTATAAAGAGGAAGCATGCTGTCCTATGTCAGCAAAAACTCGAGCAGAAATTGGAGGCTCAACATAGGTAATTGGGGGGAACATTTTACTGACACACTGGGACCCTAGATCCTCAGATGAACCTCTAGGGTATTCTCACTGTTTACTTGATCATGAGAATTAAGAAAGAAACCTCTTCATTACTGCAAATCCTGTCACTCTTCTCCAAATCCAGGTGAGATAGCACAATTCAGTGGTTGTATAAAGGACCCTAACACTGTCGATTCCAGGATCTAGAGAATGTTTGCATTTAGTTCTCTACAGTTTTGACCCTGAATTACTGTTAGGAGGTAGATGGAGTTGGGGAGGCTGCAAGATACAAAAGTAATCCTGTTAATTACATTTTTACTTTCATAGACTATATAGTATCAGTAAAATTACATGTAATGCAATATTTGATCTTTTCCCTCTTTGGCTCCTAGGGTTAAACTATTGAATTGTTAGTTAAGTGACATTGACCTTTTTTTGGCCCACATTTTAATTGGACTAGTGTGTTAAATTATACAGCAATGGAACTTCTTGTACTTGGTCCTTGCAGTATATTTAATAAAATATGTTTGATTCCATAAAAAATAGGGCCAGTTAAAAACTTCACATAATTCAGAAGAGAATTATTCATTTCTCAGGATTAGCTTTAATATTTTGAGTGTATTTGGTTATTGTAGGATTAAATAAAGATTTAAAACGCATTAAACTTTTATATTTGAATGTTTTCCAGTCTGCTTAAGCATTACATAGTTTATTAAAAAAAAAAAAAAAAGAGTGAAAACTTGCTTGTTTATCAGGCTTCTGTTATACCTAATCAGAACTTATCCTGGTTGAGTTTCTTCCTATATTATGTTCTTAATAATTGAACTTATTTTCTCTTACACAATCCCTATAGATCCTAAATCTCAATATGTTACAATATAACAGGTGATAAGGTTTTGGTGACTTAATGTAATCAGGAAGCTGATTCATTGAAATCAGGTGGTGAAGAGTAGTTCCACATAAAGTTTTTGTAGTTTTTTCCAAAGCCTGTAAACCAAGGAGCTAGAGTGTAAAAACAGGGTACTCTGGCCCTAAATCTTTCCTGTCTTTAGGCAGAATCAAAGGAAAAAGTGAAAAGATGAAAAAGATTCTAGGAAGGCTTTGAATGTCAGTGGAACTAATACAAATTTTGCAAAGGGAAATAGAGTTATTAAAAATGTAAACATCTGTAGTATATTGTGATTTTTACTTATGGTGTTTATCCTTTTTTACCTTTTGTTTAACCATATACTTTATTTATTTAGCCACTTATTTAATTATTTACCAGTGCTGGGGCTGAAACCCAGGGTATCACATATGCTAGACAGGAACCTTATCACTGAGCTGCAATCCCCAGCCCTAAATTTATCTTTTAACTGATACAGAAAAACATATAATTTTACATATTTCTGGAGTACCATATGAAGTTTCAATACATGGACACCTTGTATAATGTTTAAATCAGGGTAAACATGTATTCTACCATGAAGATATGATAAACATTTGACAAGGTAATTTTGTTGATAACTGCAGAGAACGGGAACATCAGATGATCGGGGTTTGGGGAGAGCCAGAATTCAGCTTTGCCAGGAACTGCAGAGGGCCCACTTTAGCTGCCTCCCAGCCTGGTCTCCCTGGGTGGCACCAGTGGGGAACCAGGACAACGTGACGTATTTCTTACACAGCTGAAAAGCCCAGTGCACCATCTGATGTCAAGATGGTGATGTTTAAAAGAAGAGTTTTGCGTTCATGTTTTGACCTCAAGTTTAGTGAAAGAATAACATTTACTGTAATTAACCTTGTTGTTCTTGAACTTGTAGTATAGGGCTTCAGATTAAATAAAAGGAAAAAAAAAACAGTTACTGCTGAGAACCAGAAATCCTGGGCATCTAAGTAAGTTTTTAAAATTCATGATTTTAAAGATCTTTCTTTCTGGTATTGAAAAATGTGAAGATCCCTCCAGAGAACACTGAATGAGTTAAAAGAGTATCAAAAGCAGCATGACCACTACCTGAGACAGCAGGAGATCCTGGAGAAGCACAAGCTAATTCAGGAGGAGCAGATCTTAAGAAACATTATCCACGAGACTCAGATGGCCAAAGAAGCACAGTTAGGTGAGTGGTGACTCCAGGTAATTAAAGACAGGCCAGGAAATTCCTTGCTAACATGGTTCACTTTCATAATGTTCACACAGCCTTAAAGGAACATGGTGTTGTGTTTATGACTTTCCTGGATCTTAAAACCAAGACTCATCACAGTGGTTATACAAGCAGGCCTGGGGAGCTGGCTGCGTTGCCTTTTTAATTCACATTTTGAAACAAAAATGAAGTCTTTTAGATTGTAGGAATCTTCTATTTCTTCCAACTTTAATCAGTCTCCAGGAGATCTGTTAAAATGCAGATCCTTATTCACAGGTCTGAGGTGGGGCCTGAGATTCTTCTGCCGCCTTAAGAAGCTTGCACGTCTAAAACTGCTGCCTGGGTAAAAACTATCCTGTGACTAGCAAGAGCCTACACTATGCAGACTCAGCCAGACACACGTAGAAATAGCACATACATACTCTGGCTAACCTGGGCAAGAAGGCTAAACATCCTTTTTCTCCCCCCTTGTACTCTTAAAAATAAACACCATTTTAGAAGATTTTAAACTAGAATTTGTCTCAGGTGGGAATTCTTAATTTGGGCCAATGAATTAGTTTCAGGGGGCTCTGAAATGATTTCCAAAATTATATGTTGTGTTGTTTATAAACAGTTTTTCTCTGGAAAAATGGTATATAGCTGTTACTAAAATCTTAGTGTGTGTGATTGTATTAGTTACTTTTCTAGAGCCAGTGGTTTACAAGACAGCAGATTTAATACAGGACATTTATAAGTTACAGCATTCACCCACAAGCCAAATGCAGGAAGAGTGCTGAGTACCTCTCTCTGCATTTGAGACGCAAAAGATCCAATCAAGCTTGGGAGCCCACAGCAATGTCCGTGTACATTCGTTTCTGCACTAAATGGCTGAAGAAATCTATACTGGAACCAGGATATGATGCTCGCAGCAGAGATAAAGACCAGAGCTCCCCTGAACCAAACGGCAGCCATCCTTGACAATAGCAAGGCCCTGAGTGCCTTCTGGGACAAGAATGGCTGAGTTCCCTTCAGGAGAACCAGCCACAACAGAGCTTCTCCTGGGAAACAGCTGGCCCCCATCTTCTGCTGCTGTTCTCCTTTATGTTGTTGGCATTAACCTTCAGGTAGCTCTTCTGTGCCCAGAACTATGATAACTCAGTCCAGCTGGGCATTCCTGCTCTAGTTGACCACAATAAGTCTACCACAGTGACCCAGAAAGTAGAACCACTGGTGACTCAAAAAGAGATACTTGAGTTGGCAGAGATCAATGATTTGATTATATCCAGAATGTTTTATTCAGATTAAATCCCAGAGGAGCAGATCTGGCAAGTTGACACCAGAGAATAAATTAATAGAGTTCCTTAAATTATATCCTCCTCCCTTGATAAATACATTGGTCTGACAAGCCTCTTAACCTTTGAACCTTAACTATGAACATTTTATGATCTATTTTGAGTATAAAGAATATGTTCAGTCTCTAAGATGACTTATTGCTGAGTCTGTTCTAAAATATAATCAGAGCTCTTACATATAAATTTGAAACAATCAGTAGGGCCCATTCTCTCCAGAGACATAGCCAGAGTCCTTTAAAACTACAGAATCAATAGGTTTTACAATCATAGAGTATATTTGGCACAAGATACCTCAGTTGTCATCTAGGGGAGCCCCTTTGTTTTGCAAATGGAAGAACTGGGACTTCTTGGAATGATTTGAATTAATAAAAAGTGTTTTTCTGTACAGATACCATCTAAGTAAGTACTCAGCTAGGCTCTAAGGCGCACAGAGTTGAAACAGAATGATTTAGCCAAAGAAAAACATGTTGGCATTGCTGACCATGCTCATCATTGTGTAATTTCTTTCTTATTTCAGGAAATCATCAGATATGCCGGCTGGTCAACCAGCAGCATAGCTTACACTGCCAGTGGGACCAGCCCGTGCGCTACCATCGAGGAGATATCTTTGAAAATGTGGACCATGTTCAGGTCTTTTTCTTAATCGCTTCTACTTCTTATTAACTTTTGCATATCTGAGAATAATACCATGATTCTGTCTCTTGATTTCTTGTATATCTGATCCCTAAAATCTGTGTCATTTAATCTTTAAGATTTTTGAGTATCTGTTGTGTTTATGAAATTAGATTTTATTGTGGATAATGGTCTATTTCCCGAAGTACTATCTGTAAATATATGTACATATGTATTTAATTCTTTTCTCCTATACTATGGGAGCTAGAATTGAACTGTTATTACTATTTAACTCGAAACTTTTATCTTCCTTCTGAACCTATTATAATAAACCTACTTAAATTTGAAAGACAGCTATCTCTTTCCGGAAGTCCTTAGTCCAGTTAGTTTGCCTCAACCAAAAACATAAACAAAATTATCAGTATCTGCAGAAAGTGGTTATTGAGCACCATTGCTAGAGGCACACTTTCTCTCACCATTTGGTCTCTGTGCACACACACTCGGCATACATTTATGTCTATACATGCATATATGTGTACACACGTAGCACATATACATCTGTACACACACCATCCTAGCCTATCTAATTGGGAAGAAGTAATATATAAATACAATGATAATGAATAGCGGGAAACTGTTGCTATTGCTAAGAAAATGACACAGAGTAAGTGCAACCAGAATTCCAAATCTACAAAAAGATACTAGAAATGAAACAATATTTATACTATCTTAGGTTAGAACTATCCTGTCCTATCATAGGTATAGAAGTTTCCAGAGATAAGCAGCTTAGAAAAGAAAATCAGGAAAGGATCGATAAGAAGATAAATCGCAAGATACAGAGCCTTTTGATCTGAAGAAATCCAGACTGCATTGAGAAATTGTAAGAAACAAAAATTAATAGGCCATTTAAGAAGGGAAGTAGTAATATGGACCAAAAGCTTCCTCTGAT
Organism: Hystrix cristata; assembly: GCA_004026905.1. Classification (NCBI taxonomy): domain Eukaryota; kingdom Metazoa; phylum Chordata; class Mammalia; order Rodentia; family Hystricidae; genus Hystrix; species Hystrix cristata. Next base: position 49,551 of record PVJO010000629.1, on the reverse strand, counting down.
TTCTGTGAAACAATTGCTAACACTATCCCATTTGGTTTTCAAGAGAAGAAATAAAGGAAAGTCAGATTCATGAAATCTAGGACTAGCTCTGAAATTAAAATCCAAGCATTTTAAGGGGGGAAAAGAAAGGAATATTTGAAAATGAAATAGATTGACTCTTGGATGTTTTTTATGGTCTCAAAACTGCCCTGCACCAGTATAGCTTCCAATAATCTATATCCATAAAATTACCACTGTATAGCAGAAGAATATTTTCTTTATTAAAGATGTAGAGCTACAAATTCATCATATTCATTTCTTTTTCTCATGTCTTTCCTACTCTGATCCTAGTCTTCTCTAGTGAGGTTTCAGAAATACACAAGATCTATGGTGTCTTATAGTGTATCAGACATTGTTTTACCATGGGTCAGAGGAGAGCTATATATGTTTGTGTCTTTTCGTTTCCTAGTTTCGCCCAGCACCTCTAAAGCTTGAATTTGGAATTGATTGACAAGAGACTATAATCTCTAAATGACAGCCATATTAAACCCTAAGAATGCTTTCTTCCTTGCCTCTACAAACAGCGCACATTTTATAGGGTATTAATTACTGTTATCCAGGTGAGGGAGGGGAATAGTGAACCAAATATCTCAATAAGTTAATCATTACACCTAGAAAAGAATAAATCAAAGAAAGGAAGTAAGGGGACAGGATGGCAGTCCGTGCTTGTTTTCTCATACTCCAGGTAGCAAAGTTGACTAAAAATCGTTAAGTGCATTTTCCCATGAGACAATACTGTTGAGGCATAATTCTTAAAATTAAAAGAACTGGTTACTTCATTGCTGATCTTCTTTCTGATTTCTAATTCTGAATATCCAGTAGCTTTTTAAAATTTGAGTTAAATCTTGGTCATAACTCCTTTTGCACTCAGAATTGGATTAAGCTTTTCTTTTCATTCTATAGTTCGGTGAGGATTCATCAACCTCCAGTATGACGTCTGTGAACTTCGACGTTCCAACAAATCAGAGTGATATCAATGCTTCAGTCAGGTCTTCCCCTGTAGCTCATTCTGTTCTCTGGATCTGGGGCCGGGACTCTGATGCGTATAGGGTAAGTTTATAGAGGGTGAGGAGTGAGTTTTCTCCAGTGGACACAACCTAAACCAGTGGATGAGCATGCCCCCATCACTGTGGAGCTTAGTGCCCCAAACATTTATTAAACGTCTGTTAAATAGAAGGGATCTGTTAGGTAGGAGATGAGTAAGACAGGCCCTGCCTTGCGTTCTTCCCCATCAAGTGGGGCAGACAGGAATGCTGATTTCAATTCACAGCTTTGCATTTTGAATACACACCTATAATCCCAATACTCAGGAGGCTGAGACCGTAGGATCATGAGTACGAGGCTGGCCTGGCCACATAGCAAGGCCCTGTCTCCACATAGCCTTGCACTCTGAGTATAATTACTAACTGAACTTGACCTAAGTGTATACTTGTACATATTTAATCAGCATTCTTTTATTCATCATTAAAATTTTAGAATTTAATTATTCTAACAAAATTTAAACAGCCACCTAGATTTTAGTATATATAATATAAACACCAAGTTTGATAGCTTCAGGATGCAATTTTAGCAAGTCTCTGGTACAGTTATTCATATGTAGAAAAGTAAACATTTTACAAATCAAAAAACAATAGTTAACTTTGGTGTTAGCAAAGAAAAATAGTTTTCTATGCCAATTTTATAACCGTGTGTGTGCTTTCAGGTAGAAGTCACAAACTGAACCCAAAATTGACTTAAACAAAAAGAAAAATTGTCCTTATTATGGGAAGTCCAGAGGTGGGGTAATACTGGAGGTTTGGTTGACTGATTTCTGTCCTTTTCTTCTTCACTGTGCCATACACAGTACAGTTTCATCAGGAAACTTGTTTTCCTTATGGTCATAAGATGACAGCACAAGCAGCAACTTGAACAGCATCCTTTTCATTCATACGTAGCAGAAGAAACTAAGACTTGCTTTTCTCTCCCAGAAACCAGAAGCAAATCTGTGTCTCACTGGCTCAGCCGGCTTAGGTCTGCCCAAACTTGAACCAGTGTGTGGTGAAGCAGGTGGAACGACTGGTTTAGACTGATAATCTGCAGTAGAAAGAGTGCTATAGAATCTTTCACAGTATATCTACCTTAAAATACTACATTTCTATTGGGTTTTCTGAATATACCTAAATTCTCTTAGCAGTCATTTAGCATGTTGCAATAGTGAATCTAAAGACCTTTATGAGCAGCTTTGTTTCTTTCTTAGGACAAACAGCATATTCTGTGGCCTAAAAGAGCAGACTGTACAGAGAGCTACCCCAGAGTCCCTGTTGGCGGGGAATTGCCAACGTATTTTCTGCCTCCGGAGAACAAAGGACTCAGGCAAGTGCTGATGGATTTGGCAAAGCACCTGATTCTGCATGATTGGCATCTGGCGGTTCTTTGAGAGCACCAGCCTTGGACTTGAAAGGTTAAGTCTTTATCTTGAACTCACCCAAACTTTGAAAATATGAATCTTGTTCCTTTTTCTTGTGCCAGGATCCACGAACTCAACAGTGATGATTATTCTTCAGAAGAAGAGGCCCAAACCCCTGACTGTTCCATATCTGACTTCAGAAAAAGCCACACTCTGTCCTACTTAGTCAAAGAATTAGAGGTCCGCATGGATCTGAAAGCCAAAATACCAGATGACCATGCACGAAAAGTAAGGCTCCCGTGGGCTGGTGTTTATTGCCGTCCATTCTGGGCGACTTCAGAAGCCTCTTGATGGAACAAGAATTTGGGAGAAGACAGTCATAGAGCTTTACATTTCTAAAACTCGAGGATAGAGTTACAGAGTTGAAAGATTGAGAACTCAGTCGTGCTGATAAGGGAGTGCCAGGCAAGTGTTCCTTGGGGCAGCTGTTCGCGTAGACATCTGAGCAGCATTGATGCTCTGACCTGGAGGGTGCAGAAGAGCACGAAGAACTCCGCATCCTGATGGAGCCCGGCTCTTGGAGGCCATTCTGACCATATCAGTTCAGCCGTGTAGCCCCCAGTCCTCTAGAAGTTTATATGAATTGACGTTTGAAGGTTCTGTTCCCCTGGCCTTATTAACCCTGCTTTGGCCCTATATGAAGTCCTTAGGAATATGTATCATTTTGATAACCACTCTGTAAAATGATGAATAAGGTCTGTTATACTGTTTTCTTTCATTCCTATTAGTAATGTATGACTAGGAATGTTTTATTGCGGAATGTTGATCTGTACTAGATACTATTGCATAGCTTTTTAATGAAAAAAAATAGACCATCATGATCACCTTTTTTAAAAACTATAAGCAGTTACTGCTTCTATTCGGTAAACATTTACTGAGGCAAAAAGTATCATTTTCCAGGTGCTGTTTTGTGTATTTGGAACCCAGAGATAAATAAACCATGATCTTTGCATTATAGGTGCTTATAGTTACAAAAATACTATAAGAACATAACGTAGATTAAGGGGAATCTGGTACTTTCCAATGAGGGAAGATAGATTTATTTTTTATCACATCAAGTATTTCATATGTCTTCTGAGTAATTTCTCATTGGGTTCTTGATGCTTAGGTTGACTTTACTGGGGTAGGGTAAACTATCACATGATGTATTTGTGTGTAAGTGTGTGGGTGTGTGTATGTGTGTGTGTGTACTTTTTTTAGTTAAAGGAAACTAGTGCATACATGTGAGCAGGTCAGCAGCTGTTGGTGTGTCAGTGAGCTCATGGTCTGTGTATTCCAAATATCTGTTCAGAGTAGCTGCTCCTAAGCTGTTCCTTTCCAAGTAAAGACTGCCATCCATAGAAATTCTTTGCAAATGTCTTCCCTTTTATTTTTAATTGAGCCAGTCTTCCTTTTGATGTTTTCAGATTTTGCTTTCCCGTATTAATAACTACACAATCCCGGAAGAAGAAATTGGGTCTTTCTTATTTCACGCTATTAATAAGGTGAGTCATTCACTTTAGACATCTGAAACTTACACTGATTAGTAATTGTGACTAAAGGTTAAAATGTGCTTATTAAAGACCCTATTCAAGTACTGTATTTTTTAACTAACTGAACTGTGTGGCATTTCCAGCCCAATGCTCCTGTCTGGCTCATACTCAACGAAGCTGGGCTGTACTGGAGAGCAGTAGGCAATAGCACTTTCGCTATCGCTTGTCTTCAGAGGGCCTTGAATCTAGCACCTCTTCAGTACCAGGACGTCCCCCTTGTCAACCTGGCCAACCTCTTGATTCACTACGGCCTGCATCTGGATGCCACGAAGCTGCTGCTTCAGGCTTTGGCCGTCAATAGCTCTGAGGTGAGGATGCACTGATTGTTTGATGGATTATTGCTCCTTGTACTATATGAGAGAACTCAATTTTATAGTACAATTTCTGTTTTTCTAAAAAGGGCATAAAAATGTCACATTTTGTTTTTCAGAGCAGAATTTGCATGTTTCAAGGGTAAACACAAAATAATTTTGTCTTTTTAAATTTTAATAAGTAAAATTTATAACTACACATTTAACTTTTTAAATAAACTTATATTTAAAAAAGAATGATACACCTGTAAAAATATGCTGCTACTTTTTTTTTTTTTAATGCTGCCACTTTTTTATGTCGGTTGGAAACACCTGGTTCTTATTTTATCCTACTCATCATTGCATGCTCACTGCTTAATATTAAACTATCTTACAGCTTTAATTTATAGGTGTATTTATACCATCCAATCCAGAGCACAATTTCAAAGTTGTTTTGATAAAAATAAGTAGATAGATTAATATTCATGCCCCGAACTTCCCACATTAAGTCACTAATTCTAATATCAAAGGTACTACTTCTCTTTTTTTTCCCCCCATACTTTAGCATGTCTGAAATCAGGACGCATAACTGTTGTCATATCACATTTGATGAAATACAGTTGTAATAAAAATAAATTAATCTCACCTAATACCTAAAGGTTTATATGTTTTTATCCTTAGAAACCTTTGGAAAGGTACATGAATTGTTTAGATGTAAGGTATTCCAGAACTAAAATTTTAAGTGCGAAAACAAAATACTGCCTGTTAAAGGGTGTCCTTTGAAATACATAAATGTACAACTAGATTTTAAGCAAAGTGTACAATCCCTATGCACAAACTCACAACTGACTTTTAAGCAAAACTTTACAATCTCTGTTTAATAGGTCAAGTTGCCAATAAGTACATCAAATATTTATCTGATGCTTACTGTGTGCCAGTTGCTGGCACAAGAATGAGTTATATAAATATATAAAATATAGGATGTGATGAAGCAGGCATCCAAATGGAAGGATCAGAACAGCTACATTCCCGTGATACCTCTTATGGCTCACTCTTTATGGCCACCAGCCAAGGCCATTAGGCAGTGTTTGCGTAAAGAAAGAAGAGTTCCCTTAGAGAACTAAAATTTTAGTTGTTAAATACTGTGGTGCTGCAACAAGAATAAAAAGACAGATCAATGGATCAGGTTGGGTAAATCATGTTTACCACCACCCCGTCCCCAACTGCCAACATTTAGAAGTACCGATCTGTAAGCATGTCTCCCATGCGGATATTTCACAGCGTTGCGGCTCTATGTACTATTGACCTTTAAAACTTGTCTTATTAATAAATTTATTGTTACATGGTTTTTAAAGCTATCAGTTTAAATGGTTGTAGAAAAATGCAATGAATTAACATGTCATCAGTTATTTGTTAGGTGCTGACAGTGCTTAGCTATTACCAGTAACGTGGTTTTCTATAGGAGTCTATTCTATATTTCGGATAATTTTCTTAGCAAAGATGACTAGCGGCGGCATTACTAATCAGTGAAAGAATAAATATTTTGTTGGCTTTGTTACAAAATGCCAAGCAGTCCACCAAAAAGTTTGGAACAATACATATTGTTGTGATCCAGATGTACAAATACTCATTTCACCTCTGTCTTCACCTGAATTGGGCAATTGAAATAACCGCTAGCTTTTCCTGATTTTTTTTTTTTTAACTAGAGTCAGATACCATACCCAGCATTTTGCATGTAATTATTGTAGCCACTCTGAGTTAGAATTGCCTCTTCGATAGATAAAGAAACTAACAGGAAAATTATGAGATTTACCAAGTCACTAGGCTTGGATTTGAACTCATGGAAACTGGTTTCAGAGCTCACACTCTTTAGTGCTATTACACTGTCTCTTGGGTAACATTTATTAAACAAATTTGCTCGTTTAAAAATACCACTTCTCAAAAAAAAAATCACTTCTCTGTTACAATTTTTTGTCTTTAAGTTGTATTTTTAAAGTAAAAGTTTGTATATTCATTTTACTTATTTTGTTGGAATTTTTTTTAAGTTTTATATGAAAGCTTTGCACAGTTGCTTTTAACTCTTTCAGATATTAAAAATACTTACTTTGTCTTTTTAGCTTAAAAAAATTACCCTTAAACTGTTCAGTCTCCTCAGTTTTCATTTTTGTTATAAAACATCTTCATAAGAACTTGAAAAAAATTCTATTTTATTTTTGTTTCTGTAGCTTGATCTTGGTTATATCTGTTAAAACTAAATATATGCCAACTTTATGGTACATTCCTAGGTATTATCTACCCAAGGGAAATTAATACAATATACCCATCAAAAGATGTTTACAAGAGTATTAGTAGAAGCTTTATTCATAATTGCTGGAAGATAGAAGCAGCTCAAATGCCAGTCTGTAGGAGAATAGATGAATAGCCGTGGTATAGTCATACAGCGGAACATTATAAATCATTTGTGAAGAAAATAATGAACTACCCCATACACACAAAAACATGAATGAATTTTAGGTTGGGTGCAAGAAACTACAAAAGGCTACATGGTTTATATGCATATAAGAGAACATGCTGTGTAATTCCATTCGTATGAAATTCAGAAACAGGCCTAGTTAATTTATGGTAATGGAAGCCACAACGTAGCAACAGCAGTTTCTTGTGGGGTGGGGTTGGGTTCACTGAGGAACCTCCCACTAGACTTGAAGGTTCTAAATTACATCTTGAGCTGAATGTGGCAGTTACTGTATGGGGATATATTCAAATATAAAAATTCATTGAATTGTTTACTTAAGACTGGGATACACTACACACTTTATAAGTTTTTCTCTTAGTAAGTAGGTAAAAAATACATTTATGTATGTTACACAGTTTACAGTTGGCTGGTATAAATAAAATAGTTGGCAATAACCCTTACTGAAATAACCTAAGAAAAACCAAAAGACATACACTGTCTTGTAACTTTCAGAAAATACTCATTCATTAACATTTTGCTGATTTTTTTATTTACCTTTTTTTTCTTTTTAGCCCCTGACCTTCTTGAGCCTGGGAAATGCTTACCTTGCTCTGAAGAATATCAGTGGGGCACTTGAAGCCTTCAGACAGGCTTTGAAATTAACTACCAAATGCCCAGAGTGTGAAAACAGCCTGAAGTTGATCCGCTGCATGCAGTTTTACCCATTTCTGTACAACATCAGCTCGTCCGTTTGCAGTGGTAAGTGACTACTAAATGGCGAAATCAGGAGCTCGACTGGCGTTCCTATTCTTATCAACAGGACACAGAAAATAATTTTCTCAGTTTTTTCCCCCAAGGATTTTAAATAGTGTAATCTGGAGACAAAAGAATCTAATCTGTTACTTAGTATGATGCCTTGAGATTTAAGTATTAAGACTTAATTTTCTCCGAGAATCCTAGTTAACAAAGTTTATAGTGTACACAGCTGGATTGATAGGTTGTTTTTTTGCTCTCCCCAAAAATCTGTTTAATAACGACCAATATTCATGGTAAAGACTAGTTTTCCTGTTCATGAAGCCCAAGTATGTAGTAAGAGTTGAAGCAGTTCTTCTACATACTCAGCCTCTGAAATACAGCCCTTTTCCTTACCAAAGGTGATTTAAATTCAGACCTTTAAAACAGTCACCTGACGTGAGAAGGCACCCTGTCCTTCTTCTCCTATCTCAGCTGTGGTGCCTGTCCGCGTGCCTAAATGTACGCATCTCAGCAGAGCTGATATCTAAACCTCTGGCGGATTTGTCCATTAGAACCCACTAAGAATCATGTGATATTTGCTCATTTATTTGTTTAACCTTTACTGTAAGGAAACAAATCATGCATTTGACACCGTACATTGAATTATGAGAGTTGTAGTTTACAAATATGTGAATCTTCAGTACACATCTGTTGCTAGCTAGTTACAGAACAAAGTGTGTGCTCCAGTAGTGTTCAAATTAGGTTGCAGTATTTAAGCAGGAGGCTGCCATTCCAACTCCTTCACCTGGGATATTTATAAAAGTAAAACCTGACACCACTTGTTCATATGACTTGACTAACGGACATTGATATTTACTAGCAGATTTGGGATCAGAAACTGGTTTTCCGATTCACTATACCAGACTGCCTTAGGATTTTAATGAACTGTTAAACAGTAAGCAAAGGCAGTGCAGTACTTGCTTTTTTAAACATCAAAATCTAATTTAGTAAAGAAACCAAAAATTTCTCAGCAGTATAATACATAACTCAATCGTGGATTACTGTGTGGAGCACAATGTGAATTAGATTTTTTTGTGTGAATGCTCAAGGCCCAAGGTGGTATTTTAGCAAGCCTGTACTATGGAGTGGCTACTGCTAGAATCACAGACTCGTGTTTGAACCCCAGCTCTTCTGTCGCTTTCTGATCCCAGTAGGGTACATTCAAGACAGTGAAACCTGTGTCATGTGCTTGTTGGGAGGATTAAGTAAGATCTTTGTCACACACTAGGTATTGGGAAAAGTAAGCCATTAAAAATTCCTAGTAAATACAAAGTATGCAGACCTTTAACAGTGAAAATTATGGGTCTCTATCATACGACTTAGTCCTACAAAATATGTTCTTTTCAATCTCATAGGTCACCAATGAACAGTCTTGTAAACAGGATTTCACTTTTTCAAGGAATTTCATATGTTAATAGAAGCTCTTAGGATCCATCATCTCTCTTACTACTCTTGGAATTTTTCTTGTGGGGGAATGGGTTTTAGCTGAATATAGTGGTATGGTGATCTTTTTTCAAATTGAAAAGTATTTCCTTAGCATTAGTTGCACATTTTTTTAGTTTAGTATTTCAATTTCTTGAAATTTGTTCTTTTTTTTTTTTGATGGTGGTAATGAGGATTGAATCCAGGGTTTTGCAAATGGGAGGCAAGCCCTCTGCCACTAAGCCCTCAGCCCCTCAGATAAGTTTTTTAAGATCAAAAAATAGTTAAGTACTCCTGGAAAACTTTCTAAAAATAATTTTTCTAACCACTGTTGTTACTCTTCCACAAATTTTCCTTAAAGATTCTCCCCCCATCCCTCACAGTATGGGGGATTGAACCCACTGGTGCTCTCCTACTGAGCTACAGCCCCAACCCCCCCCCCTTTTTTTTTTTTTTTGCATTGAGATAGGTTCTCATGTTGCCCAGATTTGCAATCCTCCTATTTCAGCCTACCAAGTAGTAGGTGTGTGCCACTGGGCTCTGCAAGATCCATTTTTAAAAAATATTTTCTAGCAAAAAATATATCAATTAGTGCAGAATTACTTATCTGACAGTTTTTTTAAACTTTTATTAAACTAAAAATCATATTATTGTTTGCTATTTGCTCAGTGCATATGTTCTTAAAGCATCTTATTGTTCTTATCGCTCTTCCCTTTAAATAGCATTTAAAGCACCTTCATAGGTAGCTTTATATCATCATCACAACTTTAAGGATGCTGATTTAATAGATGGGCTTTTTAATTGTCCGTCCAAGTTTTTTTGTTTCATTTTGTTTTGCTTTGCTTTTTATGGGGCTAGGATTGAACCCAGAGCCTTACACATACTAAATAAGCAAGTGCGCTACCACTGAACAATACCACCAGCCCCTCAAGTTTTGATTAAACATTTTGTTTGGATAATTTTGAAATATATACTGTTTTTCACATTAATAGCTCTGTTTTATAATCTTACTTAAGTAGAACTGAACTGATTCCGTCAACAAACTCATTCTTCAGTAACAAGTTACTTGTCCCTTTTTAAAAGTAAAATGGAATCTGTTAAATGCACGTATGATGGTTTTGAATATAAACAAGAGTCTGAAGTGCTCAACACTATAAAAAGGATTTTGTATTAATTGGAAAAAGTAGAAGGATCATGGACTTAAACTTCATGAAGCAGTAGTGGTTATCTTCCGAACCAAAAAAAATTGGAGAATAACTTTTAATATTAGTAATTAAATGTTAGATTAGATTCAATTGATGAGTTGTTTAGATTACCAGTTAATCCATAGAAGATTCCACAAATACATTGATATGGCAGTACAACATGATGGTGCATTTTCCAAGCATTTATTTTGCAAAAACAGTTTTTCAGTACTTTATCTTTTAACTTTACTAATGTGCAAAAAAAGTTACATCTAGCAAAGATATGTTCTCCCATAAAGTAATTTGGAGTGTCCTATTATTATGCCTCTTTAGTATATGATTTTACTTTAATTTTCTTCAGTATTATTTCTCTTTTATTCAAAAGCATGAGACCAATCGTAGGTTATATTTATCAGACTTCATTTACTTGCAGTGCTTATAGGCATGCCACAAACAACAGTATTGATATTTATCAAATATAATTAAGCATTAAACTCAGAATTTCTGAGCGCTGGTCTTTTGTTAGTTCACTGAGACAAACGTATGCTCACTTAAAAATGTTAGCTTAAGTCTTAGATATTATGAGTTCTACAAAGAATTCACCCTTTGATAGCTAGATTTTATGAGCATTTTGTGCAAGTTTCTATAGTATATATTTGATAGCTTTTGCATTTATAGAAAAATAGAATAGTTTTCAAGTCATATTCAAGACCCTTAATGTCTATTTCCAATGTGTATCTTCTCTTCACATTGTTTCTATATTTATAGCATCTATTTATATAATCCTATCTCCTTTTATAACTTGTTTCATTATGTGTGGTTTTAGTCTGTGTTCTTCAGCCTAGATATCTGCATATTTATGACTTAACACCTTAAAGGAATTTTATATGGTGTTCGGATTTTGAAGAAAAACATCCTGCATTTTGCTGCCCTCCTGTGGACTATCCTTCGTATGCTGCCTGCTTGGAGATCTTTGTTTTATTACTTTCTTCATAAGAATTTGTGAAGATACCTCCTTGCTTTTTAAAATAGTCTAGTGGACCCAGTTTTGGCAACATGAGAATATACCATCAGGCCACGTCCATTTAATTATGTAAACAAAATTTAACTTTTGGTTAATTTATTGCAGGTTTCAAAATCCTAAAGTGGAGGTACATCCTGCAGCAAAGCCAAGTGTAACTCTGTATGTGTTAACTATCTGGATTTTTATACAGTCTTTCTTTCAAGGGCCTATAGTTAACTTGATTAGCAGATAATTCTTGGACATACATCTTTGTGATAGAAGGGAGAAGAAGAATAACTCTTTGAGTTTATGGATCTAGAAACAAAGATATGATTTAGTCCAGTCACCGTAGAGCTGAAAGTAAAATTGAATCCTCTGCCCGCCAGGGCCAGTGCATTTCCCATGCAGTAATTCTTTCACTCCCTGTAAGTCACAAACTGCCCTGCAGCCATGACTAGAAGAATCCCTGTTTGTAGATTCTTGGGATATTTTATTTTATGAAAGTGGTACAATCCCTGCACTTTTTATGTCATTCCTTAGAAAATGTTCATACATCACTGTATGAAACATGAGTCTCAGTTAGATTAGGGGGGCAACTCTCATGAATGCTAAAAGCACACCTGAATTAGTCTCTTTTACTTTAGCATGGTATCTTGATCTTTGTGGATTCTTATATCACTAGACTGCTTTTAGTGGCTTGCCTTGGATTTTACACAGAAAATCTGATGACTCTACTTCCAGTATTAGCTCAGCAGGTCATATTTTTCTTTTGGATTCCCACCATTTAGCTTTTATGAACAAAATAATTACCTTTGTTTTCAGACTTAGTTTTGAACATTCTCCTGACCAGTAGTTTGACACTTTAGGCACTAAAGGTAAAGGATACTATATATAAATAGTGGTTTTGAATTTTTAATGTGAATTTTTTTTGTTTTGCATGCTAAAACATATTCCCTTGAGGAATGAGCCTGTTGGACCTTGCCTAAGTTCTTTCCACAACCATCCCAGTCCTCATTATAGATTATTAACCTAGGCTGGGTGTAGCTCAGTGGTAGAGTACTTGCCTAGCATGTACAAGGCCATGAGTTCCATCCCCAGCACCGCAAGATAGAGACAGAGATTGATTGGTTGTTAAGCTGGCCAAATAATTCTTAAGAAAAATGAATTTTGATAGTGGATATAATCCTTAAACAACAAAGTACTTTTTTTCTTTCAACCAAAGGAAGCTGGATACCACATATTTATTCATTCAGCTAGTATTTACCCACTATGTGCCAGACATTGTTCTAGGAATTTGAAAACAGACAAAAAAATTCTCCATCTCTTCTGGAGCTTTATTCTAGTAAAAAGAATGGAGAGTAAAGGATAAACATAAATTATTTAGAATAACTACTATGGAGAAAAATATCATGGTGCGGGTATCATCCAGGGAGGTCCGTGTACCAAGTGCCATGGTAGCAAAGACTGAGTCGCGCAGATGTGCAGCAGAAAAGCATTTCAGGCAGAGGATCGACTAGTCACTGCAGAAGCTCAGGGCAAGGAGCAAACAGCAAGAAGGCCAGCATGCTGGTAGTGGAGATGTAGGAGATGATGGTAGAGGTGAAAGAGGGAGGGTGAGCTACATCCTTACTGCCTGGCAAACCATTCTAATAATTTGGGCTTTTATTCTAAGAGAAAACTGTATGGTTTGGAAGATTCTGAAGAGAGGAATGAAAGGATCTGATTTACATTTTAACAGGCTTCCTCTGCCTCTGCTAAGAATAGACTATAGTAGGGTAGGGGAAAACACAAGAAGACCAGTGAGGATGCTGTCACACAGCTATCCTCAAGAGATGGTATTGGCCTGGACCAGTGGGCTGGAAAGGAAGCCATAAGAAGGGATCACCTGTGTGCCGTAACAAGACTCTGTGGGAAGGGGATGCGGGGAGTTAAAGAGAGGTCAAGGAGATAGGGTGTTTCCTCAGATTGGGACCTGAAAAACTGGGGAAATTATGGTGGTATTTATACGGTTTGTTTTTTTGAGACAGGGCCTTGCCATGTAGTTCAGGCTGGCCTTGGACTCACTATGTAGCCTGGGCTGGCCTCAAACTCTCAGGCATCCTCCCGCCTCAGCCTCCCAAGTGCTGGGATTACAGGTGTGCACCACCATTCCTGGCTCAAGCATGGTGCTATTTAATGGGCTAGTGAAGTCTGAAGAAGGAGTGGAGTTAGGATGATGGAATAATACTCTCACTCATTTATGGAATACTTCATGTTCATTAATTTAAAGTACACTGTGTAACCTTTCTGAATTACAAAGCTTAACACTTTAGATGTAGAAATGATCTGTACCAGTGTTAGGGTTACTATTTTGAGGCTCTAAACGGAGGACATCATTGTATTTTTGAAATACTACATTAAGTTTCTATCACAGTTCCACTTCCTTTCTGTTCTCTTTGGATGTGGGGACATCCACTGAAAGGCATTGTCGATCATGTTTTATGATCACTTACCTGCTGATTGGGCTGCAGAGTTAGAAGGACATTGTGATTGCACACACCAGTGGGGAAAAAAATACATAGTATGGAGAGGATAGGGCCTGTTTTCTCTAGCCCACCGTTAACCCTGGAACAGGGTCTTTTTGGGGAGCTTCCTGAAGGGACTGGACCTGCAGTTATGCTCATTTGTGTGTAGTAAGTTAGGCAAGGTCATCGAATGCTGTCTTTTCTTTTAAATCTTCAGTTTTCCATCATTATTTGGGGTGGTTTGGAAAATGCTTCATATGCGGCAAAATACACGTATGCCCTATGCGTTCCACATTAGTAGAGTGAACTCTTTAAAAAAAGTTTTAAAGTGATTTGTGACTCAGAAAGTCCTTTATATGTGCTGAGAGACATCTGAAATGAATCATCATTTTGGAATTTTTTTTTTTAAGCAAGCACCAAGTATTTAAACCCTTTACAGGTTTGATTAGATGATCTCTACTCCTTTCCATGGCCTGCTGGAAATAAAACAGTGAGCCTGATAATCACTAGACAAGGTATTAGTGAAATTTAAAAGTGTATATGACCGAGGGTGACTGCAATATCTGTGTGTAAGTGTATATCCTAATTGGGTTTTTCGTCTCCCTTTTTTCATTCACTGTTGTAGTTATTACTTGTGGTTGAATTTATTTCATACTAAGTAGATTCACTCTGTGGGCAAATCTCAGTAAGCTGTTACTTTAACCATCAAAGTTTATTGAGTTATGATCTCAAAGATACAGGAGAAATTTAAATCACATTTCTCAACTATTGAAAGAGCGCAATTTGGATTTGTTTTCTCATTTTGTGTCTTTAAAGGAACAAGCTTAAATTTATCATTCAACATGTGTTATCCTCAAAACAGTTTAAACTTCTTTACCCATCAGGCATTGCTTAATAATCCAGTCATAGCACAGATATCCAAAATGATGATTATAGAAGACAGTAAGCATGATAAATTTCAGGAAAAAAGATCTGGACATCAGTGGCAGCTGATAGGGTACCTAGTATTGAACAAGCAATTTCTGCTGCACTTGAAATAATATAGCCCTGTTTCCCTTGATGATGGGAAATATAGCTAGAGAAAAACCCTAGTATGAACAAAATATCAGGAGTTCACCACATCTCACCCTAGCTAAAAACCATATATGTTAAAAATTTGGGAGAGAATAAGATCCTGAAAGCCATGTGGTGAGATGCAAAATAGCCACTGAAGTACCTCCAGGCGACTTAATTTGGTGAGAGGAAACCTTATGATACCATAACCTATTTTTCAACACTTAGTTTTGTGCAGTGATGTATGTATTCAGGTGTGTGTGTATATAGGCTCAAATCCAAGGCCTCTGAAGTGGGATCTATAGTCAGGGAATTAGTTACTGTTCTTCGATAGTACTTGAGTGAGTTTTTTAACCTTGGTTTCAGTAAAATCATTACCCATACCAATGAAAAAGACAATTACTAGTGCCTGCTCTTTGTCCATACACCTTAGTTCTACGAGATAATTAGACCCAAGACCTGATTGGTTCCAGAATAAGTAGGATCTTGGAGTCTCGTTTGGAGATGCTACCCTTACCACTTAATCTGAAGAGTAAGAAAGGCCAGGTAGCCTTTGAGATTGTTAGATTCTTGGTTTTGCATCGTATCCTTGCTCCAGGAAAAAAGGCAGGCCTGATACACCCAACAGATACTTCTGGCAACTGGTCCCTTCATCTTCATGCCTCTGCGCCTCCATTTGTAGTGTTAGGAAAAGGACCAGAATGCAAGTCTGTTGTTTTCTTACTGGAGTCCTTTTCTCGGCATTAGCAGGTGACTGTTCAGCTTGTAGCAAAAGAAAAAAGAAGCAAATGGCAACCCTTCAAATTATGGATCCCAAGGAGATCTAAGCATCTCCATGTGTATGTAGACTTACTCAGAGTTAAGAATTGAAGCAGACTCACTGCAGGCCGAATCAAAGCGATGTGCTGAATTGCAGCTCACTGACTACATAAGAACATTCACCTCTACCTGTTGCAAAGCCGGTGGCAGTTGTACCAGATCCTGGTGTGTAGTGATGCCCATGTGGGCAGTTTGTTTTCTGTACTGCATTCTTCCTGCACTCCTGGCTCCATGTGTTTGCACATGTTTTCTGCACCCGCACAACAACCTGTCCTTCAAGGCCCACTTCAACCATATGACTTACCTGATGCCTAAGTAGAAGTAATGTACCAGTCACTTTAATGTGCCTCTCCTAGTCCCTCTGACTTGCCATTATGGGGCCTCATGGACATCACACAACTATCCTCGACGACTTCAAACTCCTTGAGAACGGGAGCCAGGCCTTTTCTCACCTTCATTCCCCGCCCACCGCATGCTCCACACCCACCCTCCAAAATATAGTGCACAAAATGTACTTCCATGTGAGTAACCGAAGATATTTCAAGCCTGAACTA
Organism: Hystrix cristata; assembly: GCA_004026905.1. Lineage (NCBI taxonomy): Eukaryota > Metazoa > Chordata > Mammalia > Rodentia > Hystricidae > Hystrix > Hystrix cristata. Next base: position 33,458 of record PVJO010000629.1, on the reverse strand, counting down.
TTAAGAATATTTTTAAAATTTTATTTTAATGGTACATGTTAGTGATAACATTCATCATAGGGGATTTGTACCTGTACATGATATATCTTGCTGCTGCTTTAAGGGGGAAAAAAATGAACTATTTAGAATATTTAAGGAAGGTAATAAAAACTAATTAAGTTGTATAGACCTGTTGTTTGCCTGGGGTACAAGAACCCCCACTCAATATGCATGTACAAATACAGATCCCCTTTTACAAGTTTACAGTTCCCAGCTTACAAGGGAGAAGAGAAAAGGAAGAGTCTTATCTCACTTGTTCATTATAAATTAACACAGCTAATAGATAGTTTCCACCCCCAGGCTCCAGTTGTCAGTGAAAGTTACCAAAAAAGTCCCTTTTGATCCTCATTCAGAATTAACATCTGTGGGTAAATGAGTAAATCTATAGAAGTCTATAGGGTTTTGTTCCCCAGTATTGGAGAAAAGTTGACTCAAAGTGTACCAGAGATTTAAATTTTAAAAAATAGTAGTAGTTATTGTTGTTAATTTTCCTTTTTTCCAGTATAATCTCTCCATGGAAAATTCCTTCATAGTGAAGTTCTAATGAATGTTTAAATGCTCTTGTTTAGAGATTTAATCTGAGCTTTCACATTTTAGAGGAAGTTACACTGCCAAGAACTTGGATCCCATTGCTGAATAGTGTCCATCTCAGCCAATGCTGACGGTGCTTCCTCTGCTTTATTTATTTAGGAGAATGCCACGTGGCAAGATGAAGCGGCCAGATTTGCAGCCACTTCTCTTTTTTCTGCTCCAAATGCAGGCAAGAGAGTATAGCTGTGCAGAAACCAGTTCAGCCCCAAACTCTTGGACAAAGCTGATTCCCCTTCCATGTGTGAATAGCATATTCCTCAGGATAGACTTGAGCTCCAGAATATGTAGTAAAAGGGAAACACACTTTCATGCATTTGAGATGTTCCCCTTTTCTTTCTTCCTTTTTGTTTGCCCTTCCAACCCTTTTCTGACTCCTTCACTTCACCAGGAGGAGATGCCAGGGTAAGCCTGCGATTGCCCGGTTCGAGTCTATAATATGATCCTTTCTCTGTGGCTTGCATCTTTAAGGTCATCAGCAAATAACCACTACTGTAAACCCCCCTGCAGAGTTCCATTCAGCAGTCCTTGCTGAATGAGAACATACCTGCAGGGCCAGTCCTCTGCTGAAATCATTTCTTTTGTCTTCCCCAAACAGAGAGCACAGGGCAAAGGAGGCAAGTTGTCTTTATTTGTCTCAGGTACAATCATCGCAACCGAGATTTTCACCCAAATTAGAATTTTGTTTTCTTCTTTTAGCAGTGATCTCATTAATGGTGTTTCCCAAGAATCTCCTTGTCGTAGGACAGTAGTTCATCTCTCATTTTGGGTAGAGACAAAGAAATTGATTTGCCCAGGTTTGTGTGCTTGCTTTAACTAAGGGAGAATTTGAATTCATACCCTGTAATGCTCCTCTTGGTAAAAGGTCTGCTGGCCTCTTCACTGTCCTTGGAGGTATAAATGAAAAAAGAATTTGTTCCTAGTGAGGTTTCTTCCTTCCTCTAGCATTTTGCCTGTTAACTCTCTGTAGTACCAAAGCCTCCCAAGCCACCCTAGTAAGAGAGCCCTGATAATATTTAAAGTCACTTTGTATAACCATGTGAACAGCTAAAAGGTAGACTTTTATTTACTTCATGATTTATTTTACTACCATTTGTAAAAGACAGATTATATTTTACTAGAGAAATAAATACTATAAAATAATACTGTGGGGAAACTTAAATTATAGTAAAATGAAACATTTACAGCATGTTTCTAAGTTACCTATTTACAAAACAAAACTCAGTTTTATAACTGCATAATTTTGAATGCAGTTGACTAGAAAGATAAAGATAAATATTACTAAAGACGATTCATATCTGTTAAGAAAGAATTACGGTGTCTGTATTTTCCTCCCAGGTGCCTTGTATTTAATTGAATGTATCAGAACGCTTCCTGTAACTTTTCTAAGAAAGGGGATAACAGAGTATAATTGAAGCCTATTAAAGCAGGGTTAGTGGGAAGATCTTTAGAGTATTACACTAGTCACGAAAAGAGTACTTTGCTAACATCCATTAACTTGGCTCTCAAATTCAAACTCTACCACCCACTACAAATCTGTTTATTATGTATGTCTTAGAAATTCATTATTTGATAGACAATATAGGAGTATTACTCTTATTTGTTGTATGGAGAAAAGAATGTATGTCGGAGGGGGGAAAGTTTGGGGGCAGACTGAAGCAAGACTAACAGCATGGAGGGTTGTTGAGCCACAGCGAAGTATCGATGTAAGTTCACACACATCCGTAGTCGATTGTCATATTGTAAGGCCATGAATTCACACAGTCTGTTAGATGTCCTTCAGGGAGTACAAAGTAGACTGTTAAACTGATTTGGTTTTTTGGGGTGTTTTTGTTTTTGTTTTTGGTGCTGGCAGTCGAACTCAGGGCATGGTACTTGCTAGGCAAGTGCTGTACCACTTGAGCTAAATTCCCAACCCCTAAGCTCATTTCTTATACTAAATATCTTAGGTCTCAGATATGCTGAGCAGTTTCATTTGAACGAACTGCTGTCTTCTTCTAAGCAACTGGTAGAAATGAACTCTCTACTACCTCTGGCATCATGTGTACACACACACACACACACACACACACACACACACATGCTGAAATCAGGTGGTTAATTACCCTGAAGCTTTTTTTTTTCTTCTTCTTCTTCTTCTTTTGAGAGGGAGCCTCACTAAGTTGCCCAAACTGGCCTCAAACTTGGTGAAACTTCTGCCTCATTCCCTGACTGACTAGTCCTAATCACCATTGTTAGCTAGTTGATCACACCAGAGATTCCGAGATGTCCATAGCTAAAAGGCCTGGTGAAAAGATTACACTGGTGTAACTTCTTAGTGTGCTGCAGCTTTTCAGGGGGCAGCACTACTAATAACAGCGTACCTTTGTGCTGGACAGTGGTCTAGTTCTTTACATTTAATTCTCAATGGCCTAATGAAGCAGTAGTTCTGTTATTAAACTCAGTCTGCATATGAGGAATCTGATAGACAAATTAAAAGCAACTAGTCCTACTTCATAGAACTAGAAAGTATTTGTAAGGAGCATTTGAACTCTCATAATCTGGTTCCATCTGTGCTCTTAACTAGTATGCTGTAATGCTAAAAGACCTAAATGATCTTGCTCTTACAAAATGTGATGCTTCTCAATTCATTTGTGGCATTTCTTTATTATAACTAATTCTGGCAGAACCTGAGGTGCCCAACCTGGGATCTGTTTAGCAATATTTGATGTTCAGAAGATAAGGGTCCTTTTTAACACATAGTGGTAACGCCTCTGTAGAAACTGAAAAATATGCTTCTGGGAGCTTTGTAAGTAGAATTAATATGAGAAGAAAGGTGATTTCCCTAACCTTAGAAATGATAGGAGTTCCTAAGAACTTAGTTTACTCCAAAACACTGTCTAACCACAGGATAAAGTGCACCTTTATTCCTCAGGAGATGTGTTCTTCAGCAAGGTATATTAAGTATTTTTGTTTTCCAGAACACTCTTATAGGATAGGTCCACACTAACAACCCAGTTTATACGGGAGACAGTCTAAGCACAGGAAATGATTTTGATGTGCCGACAGTCTCATAGTAATTCCAGAACTGGAAATACCTTCCTTTGCACTTTTATAGTTTGTTGATATTTACACTGTAGTCTCTTGCTTCTAAGAAAAAACAAACTGCCAGGATTTGAATTAGATGTTAAATGCTTTGCAAGCAAGTATAAAGCATTATGCATAGAGAAAATGTTTCCATTTTCACTTGGGACCTTATTATCTAAAACATTTCATCCAAATCATGTAGTTCCTTTTAAAAAAATAAAAACATGTTTCTCAAGGTTATTCTAAGCCATACGGAGTCCTTATTTTTGCATCAGTAGTAATATGCATGGAAAAATGACTTCTTACTTTCCAGGTATGTTCACATTTCCTTCTTCAATATTTTCTTGTTTCTTAAATGAGAACACCATCTTACCTCTGCCGGGAAGTTAAATAGTATTTTTCCATGTATGCAACTTTAGTCCCCATTTGAGTGGAAGTGAACCTGTGTTGTGGTCTAGAGAATACTTTAGTTCATTCTGAACTTCTTCACTTCCCCATTAGACAGCTGGAAAAAGTAATTTAAAAATTAGGCAATTTGACTTTCTATTATTAGCCCAACTGCTTAACCAAATCACATTGGCACTCGGAACCAGTTTTTAATAGTTAGTGTAAGAAAGTTAGTATTAAGAGCTCTTAATCTTAGTGAATTTAGTTTTTATTTGCTTATTTGATGTTGCCTACTTTCAAGAAAATCCCCTTACATAAACCTCTTGCTCTTGCTTTCGTTCCCCTAGTTCACCTCCTTGGGGCCTCTGTGGTCTCCTTGGAGAGATGTTGGCCCCAGTTTTCTGAGTTGGAGGGCGAGGGATTCTTCTAATTTGTAGGGCTTGCTTCAGAAGGGTGTCCAGATTTGAGGCCATGTGGGAGGACTGATTTTAGCTTTGAGGTTTTAAGTACACCATGTCTTACAAATTGCCTAAAAGCCTTTTTGTATTGCACACATTTGAAAAGATGAAACCAGTTAAATTTTTACAGTAGGAGAAGGATGAGTGAGAAACAGAAGAGATGCAAAGATTGGGGGAGGAAAATAACTTCAGCAAACTAAGAATTTCATGGGTTACTCTGCTACAGATTTGTCCTTTGCTTTGGTAATGTTAAATTTTACACAGTGCGTGTCAGGGTGAAAAATGCTTTCCTCAGCATCATTGTCATCATTATTTGCTCTCTGCTTTTAATAGGCTTATTTATATCCCAATTAAGAATTGTCTCTAAGGAGTGTGATGTTCTTCATAGTAAATTATAGTCAATTAGGTGTGCGGAGTTATTTGTGGTTATGACTCTGTTTTAGTGTTTTTATGCTCAGTTCCTCATACTTATCTGCATATCCGATGGTGAAAACAGAAGTGGAGGTATATCAGCCTCCTCTGGCCTTTCCAGGAGAACCTGGAGGAAGAACACAGCCGCCTCTACTCACGGCTTCTTTCCTGTTGCCCTTCCATGCACCCGAGGACACACGCACCACCCTCTGTCTCTGCCCCATTGCACTTCTCACTGCCTCCCAGCCGCTAGTGAGAATTCCTGCTCCTGTAGCGTTGCCCACGTCATTCTTCTTCCCAGCCCCATTGCTGCCTCCTCTCCTCTCGCTGTTAGGGGCAGCGCTGTCTAGTGAAAAGCCAAGAAGCTTTGTGTTAAGACAGACCTGATTCAGATTCCACGTCCACCATTTACTTACTCTTGGACCTCAGGCAAATTGTAGAAATTTACTGGTAATGCATTTCCTTATGTACAAGATGAGAATTAATAATACTTCACAAGGTTTTTGTAGTGCTTGAGTGGACGAAGGGAACAAAAAAAAAAAAACCAAGCACTTAGTAAATATTAGCTCCATTCTCTGCAGCTCCCCCTTTCGGAGGCCTGCACATTCCACAAAAGTCAAATTCTACCTCCTCAAAGCTTATCTCTGAAGCACGTATTTGGCACAGCGTGCTGCTGCCATATTACTTGTTTTGTATTTACTGTCTTCCCAAGTTGCTTGTTTCTTGAAAGCTAAAATGCTCTTGAAGCAAAGGTTCCTCAGTTTCTGACACAGCCTTGTTGTATATAGTAGCCTCTGACGTGTGAGAATGTAGAAGTGGAAAATACAAAGTGAGTCCCTAAGTGTGGGATCCCCTTACCCTAAATTTATTACTTTAGAAAAAGTGTTGAGTCCAGTGCATTTCTTGACACAGTAAGGGAAATAGCTTGACAAGCCCTTTCTTAAATTATGGAACCTAAAAGGAAGCTAGCAAATCGAGAAAAAGACTTCGTGTTTGTCCACTGCTGCAGAGAGGTTAGTTGGACATCTCTTTGAGACAGCATCCTCTAAAAAATAAACTTTTAGAGCATGTTTGAAAGTCCTGGTAAAGGAGAACTGTTACTTCCACAATCTTGACCCAGTAATTATCTCTTGACAGGAAGTTTGTGGCCTTTCACCAAATATGCATCTTCAGTGACAGTGTGAATAGGACAAGGGGGAAGAAGGTGCCTGCTCAGCAAGCCAGAGCAGCTGGAGTAAACCAGCAACACCAGAGGGACGTGATGTAACCAAATCACTGCCATGTCAGACACAAGATCCAAGTGTTCCCTTGCGCAGAAAATGACCATCAGGCAGAGCTCAATACAGGCGGTGGGGAGGGCAATATTAACACACAGGCCCGAGTAAGATCAAAACCCTTTGATTCATGTTCAGTGTACAAATACACCAAAACAGAACCATTCTGTATAACTAACATGTACTAATTTTTAAAAAATCCTTTTGTCTCCCTAACAAAACCATAGTAGAGGTCAGATCCACTATGTGGGTCAAAGTATCAAAAATGCAAGGATTCCTTTCAAGAGTTGACATTTTATGCTTAGATAAATCTTTAACCACATGACAAGGGCTTGTTTTCTGAAAGAAAAATAAGTACCTTTGCTGTATCTCAGTCTTAAATGTGGAAATCTCTGCCATTACCCTCCTTTAATTCCTTGGTTTTCAGTTTTTTTATAATCCTTCACTTTCTGGTATGTCTCATTTTATCTGTGATGAAAGTATGGTATATTTCTCTGCTCTAATTCATCTAAGATTTATTCAGGTACTAACCTGTCATATCTCACCTTTGAAAAGCAAATGGAAAATGATATTTTTAACTTCAAGAGAATATTTCAGAGCCAGTCTGAATGGAACAAGATCTTGGGGCTTGATCTTTGTTGTCAGTTTTTCCCCTCCAAATGATTGGTGCCTACAACAGCCTAGCGGTGGAAACTCGAACTTCAGTGCACAGTCTTGTTGCAGAAGCAGTCCGGCAGTGGGTGCGGCGTTCTTCTGGGGAAGCCCTTGCACTGTTAGCTCTTTGCTCTTCTTGGTGTTTTGGGGCCTTGCATTATGGAACAGTACAGGAGAGATGTTTCTAATGTGGTGTATCTGTGTCTCTTGTCATTGAGGTAATTGTCATGAGAAAGCCCTGGACAACAGCCATGGCAAACAGAAATATTTTGACAACTCACAGTCACTGGATGCTGCTGAAGAAGAGCCCTCTGAAAGAGGAACAGAGGAAGAGCCTGTACTCTCTGTTGAGAACTCAGGGAGGGGCCCTGGTGCCCTTAAACTTGAAAGTAAGTTGATTTGACCTGAGCTGTGCTTCTGGGGGAAAAATCAACTCTCGAGGTTTAAGCTTAGGCTTTTCTCTCCTTTCAAGCGTTTGTTCCCTCTTTTAACAGCCACTCATGTAGAATCACAAGCATGGCCCTCAGAGGTGAGGCAGAAGACCAGCGCTGCCGTAAACACGCTCTTCTCACTCCTTCTCGTCCACCTCAGGGTTTCTTTTACTAGAACAAACCCGATTCATTTATGGACCAGTCTTTCTTCTCAGCATCACTACTCTTAAGTCATGGCAGGGGGCAGGGGGACACTATTGACACTAACCCAGTAAGATTTGAAGATGTGGAATAACAGGCATATCTACCAGGCCTCTCCTAATATTCCACTTGATGACAACAATTTGAACTACACATAACTCGCTGCTTCTTGAAGCACTCGCCTCTTTTCTCGGCTTCCAAAATCACTTGTTCTTAGCTCTTAACTACCCTCAAATCATCGTTTTCAGTTTCTTTCCCTTGTTCTGCCTTTCATTTGCTGGGGTACCCAGTATCCTAACCTTGATCTTATTTTCTTATCCTTCTGTTATGATTTGTGTCTAGATGCCCCCCCAAAGCCTCATGTGCTAAGAGGTAGCTGGATCTAGAGTGTGTGATTACTAGATTAGTCCACTAATTGGTTTGGCATGGTTCTGCTGGGATCAGGGATGTGATGCTAGGATTAAGGGCATTAGGATTAAGGGTAGGAGTGCTGCCCACCCTAAAGCCAGGTAGCCTGGATAAAATATAAAATACAGGAAGAAGCTGGTTAGCCCCCGCCCCCGCCTTGCTTCCTTGCTAACCTGGCTGTGTTCTGCCTGTCTGCCATGCCACCCTGCCTTGGACCCAGCTGGCTGTCTAAACCTCTGCAGTGAGCCAAATAAACCTTTCTTCCCCTAACTTTGAGTGTCTGTTATTTTGTCCCAGAAGGATTTTTATGAGAGAAAAGTAACTAAGACACCTTCTGTGTCTTACCTCATGGGGACTTGACCTGTTGAATACACTAGGACCCCCAGTCTATATTTTCAGCTAAGACTTTCTCTGTAACTCTAAATGTTATTTCCATTTTTTAACATAAAAAATCTTCATGTGCCGCAGATACTTTAAATATAACATACCCAAAATTGACTTTATTTGATCCCACTCCCTGACCTGTTTCTAATTCCTGTAAAATTCCAGGTGTCTGTTAAGGCATCAGCTCTCCCAGGCACCCCTATATCTGGTTAATCTTAAGATCCGTGGGCTCCATTATCTATTCCCTCTGCATTACCTGAATTTAGACTTTGTTCGTCGCTGCCTTTGCTCTCGCAGTAATCTCTTAACTTGGTTTCTTGCTCTAATCTATTATTTTAGCTTACATATGAAGAAAAAGACATAGAGGTGGAGACAAGAGGATACAGTACAGTTGATATGGAAGTTTAAAATCAGACGCAGACACTGCCTCCAGTTTTGATAGGTAGAGCAGTGATTTCCAAATGTGAATCAGTGAAACAGTGGCGCCAGTTGCTGGACAAGCTCGCTGACACCTGCAACTTAAAGGGGCGGTTTTAAAGTATTCCACCAAGAGCCGGCTGCAGGGCAGGAGCGTCATAGCGGACGTGCATGCTCAGTTCACATGGCCAGGAAGCAGAGGCCCAGAACAACACTAGAGAAGAGGGCCTGCAACCAGATACCGTCCCCGAGGTCGCACCTCCATGACCAGTGCCCAGACACACCCACAGTGTGCTTAATTAATCACGTAGGTGGCTTCAAAGCCAGTCAAGTTGACAGTCCAGCCGAACTCTCACAGTGTATGCAAAGACTTGTTCCTAAAATACAGTTCTGAGCAGGTAAGTTGTCAGCTTTAAATTTTCCACTGGCTCTCTTACTGCCTAGTAGAAGAGTCTGAGTGTTTCGTAGAGAAATGCAAGGCAATATGGCCCCAAATTCCTTCTGCAACTCTGTCACCTAGTACACTACACAGCAGGAAGTACACACTTTTCACCATTCCCCTCCCCTCTCCCACTGTGCTCCTTGGAGCCTACCTGTGTCTTGGGCAGACTGGTGTGTATGCTCTGCTCCCGATGGACAACTTCTACAACACTTCTCCAAGATCTAGCACGGTGTCACCTCCTCTGTGAAGCATTTCAAGTATTCAGGTCTTCCGTCTTTGTCCTGCTTCTATTTTTTTCAAAGCACATTTCACACACATTAATTACTTTTCCCATCATACTATGAGCTTCTTATTTGTCATGTTACATGTAACCTTATATTCCTTGTATACGTAAATATTTGTTAAATATATTTAACTTCCTTTATAGATAAGATTAGCATATTTAGCAATTTCAAAATCTTTTTTTTTTCCTTTTAATATTCTTTATAAAAAATGACATCTAGCAGAAGCAAGGTAAACCTCAAAGGGGAGGAGCCCTGCTGTGACCTTCACCTTTGCAGATTTACAGAATTAATCTGCCAGAAACTTGGACTTCAAGGAAAGTAAGGCCCATTTGCCAACTCAGAAAAGATGTATTCTTAAACTGGATGGCCAGTCGTTCACTTATGATGGGGCAAGTCCTCTTTGGTCCCTGGTAGCCTTGGGACCCTTTTCTGGCATCAGGAAACTCATATAACTAAAAGAACACCATAGGTTGCATGGTATACTGAGAATCAACAGGCAGAAGCTGGATAATGTTAGGGAGATTTTATTCCATTTATAGAAACAGCCCTTATTCCAAAACAATGCAACTCCCTAATGACTAGCATATTTATGACTACTGAAATAGTCTTTTTTTTTCCCTAGGACAATTCAGAATAAAACTCAACCAAAATCTTGTCCTTTATCTCCCTTTTCTATGAACACATCACCACTTGAGACAGATTATAACAACACAGTCTCTAAGTCTCTTTAGTTCCACATGGAATTCCGTTCTGTCCCATACGAGGGATGAAGAGCAGTTGCCCTGACTGAATCGAGCTATTTTCCGGGTCCCTTCAGTATTGAACAAACCATCTCTTAGGGCAGATCCTTTTCACGATGCTAATTCAGTCTATAGTATGATGATAGCTCTTCACTAGTTTTACTCTCAGGTATGAACTTCCCTTTACCATGTGCCTAAATTCTAGGAATACCTTTCACTTACTCCCTTGGTACTGACAACAAATCTACACAACTATAGTTATGTAAGTTACCATGTTCATACTTTCTATAGTGTGACCATCAGAGTCAGAAAAACTCTCACATTTCAATAGAAATAGAGTTAAAATAAAAGCCAAGCATAGACATTAAAGAAGTTTTTTTAAAATCTAATTTGGGGGGAAAATGTAAAGAAGTGTAGTTAGGTCCCCTCCACTAACTATTAATTATTGTAGCTACTACCCTTTTGTGCTATTTTGTAATGTACAAAGTATTACGAATTGTTGATTAGGCCTGCGAGGTAGATGCTAAGCCGTCTATCGATGAGAAAACTGGCACTCAGAAGCCAGCTCCCTTGCCACAATCCTCAGCAGGCAGAAAAACTGGAATTCGTCTTGGATCTTCTGGCATGCTTGGCCCTTTCACCTGTGGTTCTCCGAAAGCTTTGAAGGGTTAGAACTTTGTTTTCAATCAGTGAAGTGACTTTCAAAGAAAACTAACATCTGCTACTACCATTATTTTATAAAACAGTATTTAACTGTCAGAAAGTACAAAGATGATCGCAAAGTAAAGGTGAATCTTTGTCAGCCTTATACCACCAGATGTGTATCGGACGGAGAGAGGGAGGCAGTTTTGTTTAGATGTCCTTTTTTATCCTTTCACTAAGTATTGGTGCAGACTGTGTCACTGATTAACATGTGAAAATCACTGCTGTACCTCGTCTAGTCCAGGACCCTCCCTGGCAAACCCCAGCTGTGCAGGGAAGAGCGTAAGTTTGTGTGTTCTTACACAAGAGCATTGTCATGTCCTAGCTGTCCCACCTACTAATTATTAAATCAGCTTTCTGTACCTTGTTGATTTAAAATTGAACAAAACAAAAAGTGTCCCACAGAGTGGTTTTGAGTAGTTCAATGAAAAATCTTCAGAAGCATTTATTCTAGGGCCTGATGTATAGTTGGAATCAGTCAGTCTTAACGTGTACAAACACAGGCTTGACCCTCTGCTTCAGGACTTACAGGCTCCTTGTGAGCTGATGCCCTCAAGCCCAGGCATGTAGTATATGCTCAATGAACAGGTGTTCCATTAGAAGGAGCCCTAACCTATTTGCTTGTGAATTCTTTTTTTTTTTTTTTTTGGTACTGGGGATCAAACTCAGGGCCTTGCTAGGCAAGTACTTTAACCACTGAGCTAAACCTCCAGCCCGATTGTGAATTCTTGAGGAATGAGTCCCTGTTTGTTTTTCTTGGTTATCTTGGCGTTCTCTGTTTTCTCCTGCTATACTGACTCGGTTAAAAGAGGGAAAGTTATGCAAATTAGAACTCATGATTATCATTTTATGTTCAGAATTGAATTTTTCTTTTTCTCAAGGTGCTGGGGATCGAACTCTGGGCCTTGTGCTTGCTAGGCGAGTGCTCTACCCCTTGAGCTAAATCCCCTGCCCTCAGAATTGAATTCTTGACCTACCACATGATTCAGTCCTGAGCAGACCTGCAGCTTTACAGGCTCCCCTCAGGCCCAGGTCGCCGCCGTTTAAGGGGATTCCAGGAAGCGCAGGCCGCGCTGCGGGCCGGAGCTGGGGTCTGGTCTGGAGGGCCTGAGCAGGGACGCGTCCGCGCTGTAGTGTCTGTTCCAGGCCAGCGTGCCCCGCTGACCTCTGACACTGAAGCTTAGTACTAGATGGCGTCGGTGTGTTTGTGCAGCGTGACCCGGAGGCAACGTTTTGTGTCAGACTTGAGAGGAGAGCTTGAATGTGCCCTCGTCCGGTTTTTCGTTTACTATCTGCCTGTTCGGTTGTGAATCTAGCACTCGCCTTTCGCATCCTCTGTTCCCTGCTGCCCACCTTCCCGGACTGCTGATGCTGCGTCCTGCGACAGTCGACAGTCACTTTCCTTTACTCACCTGGCAGCTTTCTCCCCCTCAGTGTCCCCAGTAATCCCTGGCTGGCTTCTGCTTCTGTCTCAGGCATCCTGACCTCAGTCTCTCTAGATGACCCCTCCCATTTTCACCAGTTCAGATCTTTGCTGATGTTGAGCTAAATATGGTTTTCTGGGTTTAGTTGTGCCTAACAGAGTTAGTCTTGTTTTTCATTCATGTCCCATCTCCTTCGGTGCTTGAACATGAAGTTGTTGTTCTGCCCATCCCTCCCCCATTCGTAGCTTCCTGTCAGCTAAATGTCTTTATTTCTTTTAGCAAGTCATCTCATGTTATGGCTTTTCTTTTCTTTTCTTTTCCTTCTATTTATTTATTTTAGGATTGGGGGGGTTGTTTAGTTTTTGTGTGTGTGTGTGTGGTTTTTTTTTTTTTTTTAGAAAAGGGCTTGCTGTGTATTCCAGGCTAGCTTTGAACTCACTGTGTAGCCCAGACTGGCCTTAAACTTATGGTGATCCTCCTGCCTCAGCCTCCTGAGTGCTGGAATTACACACCTGTGCCCCACCACACCCAGCATGTTACGGCTTTTAATCTTAACACTGTCTTTGAAATCATCTTTGGAATTTTTCAAAATCTTTCTAACAGAATCTTTTTCAAGCCTGATTTCTGGTACAGTATATCAGCTACTGTTCTCACCCTGGGAACACCCTTGATGTGATCTGGAGTACTCCCCCAAGTCCCTGTTCAGTGAGTGTCCTCGGCCTTAAAAGCTCTCCAGTGGGGGTGCCCGACTTAGACGCCAGTCTCCAAGTGTGTTTGGCTCCCTGCAGGGTTGTGCTGAGCTGCTTTGTATTTTAGTCAGGGACACATCAGTTTATCCCCATCTCTCAGCACTCTTCCTAGCGCCCTGCATTAGACTTCATCCAAGTTGGGAACATGAACTATGCAAACTTCACTCCGACTTCACAATGTTTATTTTCCTTTTCCAGTGTGAAAATGGTACCTGGTAAAGAAGACAAAGAAAAAGTAGAGATGTGGGTCTCAGTCTCTGTTTTCAGTTTCTGTCATACCGTCTGCTCCCCAGGCAGCAAGCCTGAGATTTACTTCTTTCCTCAAGCATAATTTACATCTATATTCCAATCTTCTCACCAAACCAAGATTCTGTTTTTCCAGCTATAGAGGACCATCTTACAGGACAGTTTCTGCAGAGGACAGTATCTGGAGTTGCTTCCTTTATCCATTCTAGTCTAGACCTTAAGTTCCAAGGATGACATTCCAGCCCTCATTTACTAAATGAGTTCGTAAGTGTCTAAAATCCACATTCTTTACCCTCTTGCACTCTCCTGCCTCCATTGTCTTGATAAGTAGCATTCTGTTTTCACATTCAGATTATAAACCAACATTCTCATAGTAAGAAGCCCTTATTTCACAGCAGACTTTAGAATCCTGAAATCATCCTTAAGCCTACTGTGTTGTTAATTTTTTCTCCATTAAAACTTCTTCACATACCTCTTACTCTCCTCTCCCCCTTTGAAAAATTCTGTTTGTCTTCAGCCCACTTTCAACTGTGAAACACCTTTCTAATTGGGCCCCATGTCTTGCATCCTTCTCTTCCCTTCCCAACACTTCCCCCGCCCGGTTACTAACTGGTTACTCCTCTGAGACTCGGACCTTCAGCATTGTCATGGCCGTCATCTTGTTATCCTTCACCCACGTCCCTCTTAATCCCCGAGTGTGTGAGTGGGCACCTGAGCCTGTGCACATGTGCCGTGTTAAAACAGTCACTCAGAAGAGTGCCTCCCAGGCCCTGACCCTGCTCTAGCCGTCCTGATCCTGCCATAGCAGTCTCTGTGCCTTCCCCTAAGAAGCTTTTTGTGATGACATTCAAATATTTTTTCTTTTGAAAAACTAATTGTTTCATGTATATGGTTTTACATCTCCAATTTGATTATAAATTTGTAATATTTAGTTCCTCTGAGTCAGAAACTTTCATCCTGTTTTTGTTTCTACCTGTATAGCTTATAGCACAGAGATAGACGGATTATAGGCTCTAAATATATAAATCGGTTATTTTTTCCTAATTCATAGCACATTTATGATCTACTCATTCCTGGCCTATGGGACATAAATGTGAAAATATGTCTGCGTGTAGTGTTGTTCTTTGGGAATCGCTGTCACCTGGGCCTCAGCAGCCTTTGCCAGGCCTAATGGCTTCCAGCAGCATGTTCCAGTCTCTCCATTTGAATACTGATTCCCTCCAGTGAAAGGCCCTCTCCCTCAGAATTATAATAATAACATATTGCCATATGGCTGGGTGCAGGGAAGCAGTAACCTGGGTTTGCAGAACTTTTGCAGGTAGACAGCATGGATGCTTTCCAGATAGTGCTTACTAAAGGGAAGAGAGGCTTCCAAATACAGCATCAGTATGCAGCTGCATCCATACCCTGGGGTAGTAGGTACCTGCAGGCTCCCTTTGGCCAAAATCCACTTTTCTTTAAGCCTGCATTTTTTGCTGGGGTAAATCTATCAAAAACCCTTTCCTATCTCAGGACCGAGTACAAGGAATCCTCTAGTAGCCATAAGGGAATATAGGAGAAAAACCTAAAATGAGATGAGGAATATTTGGAGGCACTGCTCGTATCACTATGAGTCCGAGTCCACGCACCTCTTCTAACTAAGTTGCTGTTCGGGATCCCAGCAGCAGCCCTGTCCAGCTGCATGCTGGGTGAGCTGCAGAGATGTTTTCAATCGCACGGTGTCCCAGACACTGCACTGAGGGCATGATGCTTACCCTTCAGCTGGGTCGACAGTGCATTAGCACGTGACAAGGCAAACCTCGCCATCTGGAGTTTCGAGCTGCCAGTAGGACGAGGCAAAGGCAGGAGCAACAGGTTCTTGAGACCTTCACAAACCAGATTGTTCCCGAGTTTCCAGTATTCCCCCTGCAGCCACCTGCCTCAGCCCGGCACCAGGTTTAATGTTGGGCATTAAGAGTGTCCTAGCAAACAGAGGAGCTGGAAATTCGACCTCTTTGTCTGCCTGTATTTATACTACTGGCTGCATGATTTAGACAAGTAGCCACTTTAGTCTATATATCCTAAAGGAAAAGCTTTGGCAAACTCGTGTGCTTGTTCCAGAACTCAGTTAAAAACAATAATAATTATAAGAAGCTATAGAAACCAGCACATTAGTTTAGAACACATAGAAGAACATACTTGAAAAGACAGCAGTACATTTTATAGTCACTTATTAATAAATACATGAGCCCTGTGGTTTTTTCAAGGGAGAAGAAGAGAGATTTCTGACAGTACCCCAGCCTCCCATTTTCTATAATAAAACGTGGGACGGAGATGCCACCAGAGTGACTCTGCTGACCTGCATTATGGCTAAAAGCTTTAAGTCATTTTCGGCTGCGGTGGTAGCAGTGGTTCTCACTCCAGCCTCCTCGGAGACTGCACCATGCATTCCTACAAGGGGCCACACGCCGTGCCTGTCTGACTAGTCAGTATGAGAGCGCCGACATTGGCCCAATTATTACTACCATGTTAGGAATCCCTGAAGATTGTTATTTTGGAATGACAGGCCAACGTTGTGTGAGCCATCAAGCTGTACCCCTCAGGTTACCTGGGTACAGGTTGTAAAAGGAAGCTTTTTTTTTTTTTTTAATATTTTGGTACAGGGGATTGAACCCAGGGTCTTAGAACTGAGCTTCATCTGAAACAAACACACACACCCCCACATACCCTTTTTGAGACAAGGGCTTGCTGAGTCACTAAGTTGCCCAAGATGAGCTCAAACTTGCCTTCAAAAGGAGGCATTTTGTTTTTGTTTTTGTACCCTGTCTACTTTCCAGAAAGAATTGGAGATGACTTTCATAGAGCTCACAATGTAAGGTGCAACCTTTAATGCAAAATAAACAGCAAAAAATTAATTAGGAAAGAATTTAGAAGAGGAAAGCATTCTTTTACAAAATAAGAATAATCCGCCCTGAGCTTCCCTGTTATCTCAGCATGGAGGGGAGTGTGGAGGGTTGTGTGGCCCTTGTGGGGTAATAAAGGAAACATACTGTGTTCTCAGGAGAGAGGCTTTTTGCTAGGTCATTGCACTGAGACACATGCGTGGGAGTCTTTAGATATGTGAACAACATAAATTTTTGTCCTAGTAAACATTTTAGGAAGAGATTACACTTGTATATCAATATTACTTTTATTAGCTATTATGAAAACGGGAACCTTCATGTGGAATTGGGATAGTTTTTATTAAAGAAATTATTCCATTAAGGCAATTAAGTCATCTGTATCGGCTGGACCTGCAGCTGTGATGTTTCATGACACTGGAGTAAAGCTTGGAGGATCCCACATATTAAATAATATACTGTACTAAACTCCGTCCTTCTCATCTGTGTGACAAGTGGATCTTTGCAAAAAATAACACATGGCACAGTTCTCTTCCTACTCACTAGAGACATAAACCATGACTGCCTGCCATTTAGCTACTGCCATTGTTCCTAGCCAGGCTTTTGACCAAAGCTAGATGACAAAAATGATACTTTGTTAGGGATTTTGGAGATATTGGATGGCATTTTTCCGAAGCTAGGCTACGCCCCAAAGCAAAGCCCAACATCTCTAGAAGCAGGGTTGGGCTGCATACATACAGTACTTGAATGAGCTCTGTGGAACTGTTGTAATATGCCGGCCCTTGAATTTCAGGTACAGTGGTTGAGGAAAGCAATGGTTCTGATGAGATGGAGAGCTCGGATGAAACAAAGATGTCAGAAGAGATACTGGCTTTGGTGGACGAGTTCCAACAAGCGTGGCCTCTGGAAGGCTTTGGGGGAGCACTAGAGATGAAGGGGAGGCGTCTAGACTTACAGGGAATTCGGGTCCTGAAGAAGGGTCCCCAGGATGAAGTGGCCAGAAGCTCTTGCTATGGAGACTGCAGAAGTGAAGACGACGAAGCAACAGAATGGGTAAGAGTTCACCTGTTCGGTCCTCGCAGAGTTGTAGCCCACAGCTTTGAGAGGGCTCATAAAGTGCAAAGGGTGAAGTTTTTGTTGGCTTTTGTTAGCAGTGCTTATTCCACACTCCAGGACAGCCTTCAGGCTGGAACTGTACTGCAGGAAGCGTTTCGTGTTGCTTGTACCTGCTCTTCTGGAAGGTGGGAGGAAATGGGATGGGACCTGGAAGTGCCCAGAGCAGATATCCTACTTTCCACTGTCTGCTGTACACGCTCTAAGAAGTGGTGATGTCTTTCATTTAATTAGCCATTTTTTACTTAGATCTTGAAGAATTAAGCTTACCTGGGTGCAGTGGACTTTAGTCTCAGTTGGGAGGCCAGGGCAGGAAAATCACTTACACTTAGGAGTTTCTAGGAAACTTAGCAAGACACTAGCTCAAAAAACATGAAGAAGAAGAAAAAGGAAACTTAAGGAGACCTCTTAAATCTAGCACAGGACCGAGATTTTCCTTTTCAAACTATATATATTTTTAAAGTTTAATTGATACATAATTATACATAGTAATGGGATGCATTGGATATTTCAAGTACACAATGTGCTGTGGTCAAATAATAAACTATCACATCCATCCGAGTTGCTCTGTAAGCCCCCGATGTCCACAGTGAGTGAAGATCTGACCAACGGTCTCATTTGTCCCTGACGTGTTTCTGTTTCCCAGATCACATTCCAGGTCAAACGAGTTAAGAAGCCCAAAGGAGATCATAAGAAAACTCCAGGGAAAAAGGTCGAATCGAACCAAGCAGGAAATGGACACCGTTACCAAGCAAACCTGGAGATCACTGGCCCAAAGGTGGCATCTCCTGGCCCGCAAGGTAAAAGCAGTGTTTAGGATGCCAGGTCCTCCCCGAGATTTCGGTCTCATTTCTCACAAAGGACGTGTTGTGGCTTAGAGCAGTTCAAATGAGAAGATAAGGGGCAAAACCAGGCATTGAAACAAATTTACTTGAATTTGTAATCATTGACTATTTGGCTTACACTCTACCACTTGAAGCTTAAATATCCTATTAATTCCTAATGGGAGCCCAGTGTAATATGTATAAAAGTGTGAGTCTGGGACAGAGTCCCTGGGTTTGGACACCGGGTTGGCCATTTACTTTTCTGTTCCTTGTTTTTCTTTCTATAAGATGGGGATATTGATCACATCTAAGTCAGAGGGTGGCAGTAAGGATTGTGTGACTATACATATAAAACGCTTTAAATGCCCTGGGCACATAGGTCTCAGTAAATAGTAACTGTCTAGTATGCTTTTGCATGCCAGACATCTTTAAGTATTGGATAAATGTTTGGGAGCTGTTCCCCCAAAGAAACCCACCTCGGAGTTTGACATGTACTTCCAAGAACTCACAGATACCCTGAAGCCCATCTCCAGACCCCAGTTAAGAGCCAGTGCCGTGAACCCAATGGACTTTTTCTTCCAACAATTAAATTGTGGTGATAGAATAAGAAGAGTGGGGTCTGCTTGGCTAGATTCCAGAATGAGCTTGTAAGAAATTCTGAGGACACCAAGAAGAGGTTGTGGTCATGACTGGCAGTAAAGAGCTTGAATTTCTCGTGCTGTTGAGGAAGCCAGCATTTGTTAACAAATTGTGAAGGAAAGTAACTCTCCGCTCTTTTAGGTCTGTCTCTGTATCAGTGAAAAATATACCCAAAGTATAAACCTGGAGATGAAAATTCCTGGGTCACATATTGAATGTAATAAATCAGGATGGAAGAAAATTCAGATGAATATTTACATGTTCTAAAGGTGAAGGATTTTCTAAGACAAAGAAAAAGAAAAATAGTAAAATTATGGCACTAGAAAGCGCCACAGAATAAAAAGACAAAGGACTGACATACAGTGATTCTTGAAGAATATTTTGATACATGTATAGAATATATGATAAACAAAGGATACTGATATCATTTAAAAGCAGCAGCTACAACTTAGTGTGAAAACTATAGTATCTTAGTGAAATATGTTCAGCTTTGCACACATATGTGGTGCTAAAGATGTGGGAAGATTTTTAGCTTACTAGCCATCAGAGGAGTGCAGATGTAAGCAGTGAGTTAGCATTTCTGCTTATCAAATTGTCTTTTAAGTGTGTAACACCTAGTGAGAGGTAATAAAATGTTGAGATGGTTTGACAAGATATATCAGAAAATTTAAAAATATATGAGTAATTCTACTTGTACTAATTTACCCTAAATAAATCATCTTATAGGTGCCAAAGATGTAACTACAAAGATATTGATCATGAGGTCACTTATCATAGTAAATGATTGTAAACAACCTTAGTATGTAATTGCCTAAAGGAATAACAGCGTGCCTGCGCTGTATACTGTACAACCAGGAGATTTGTAATATACTAAGTGAACAAAAGCAATTTATACAATAGCACAGCAAATACTCCAATTCTCATAAAGTGATAAATATGCTGTGTTTTGTTAATTACATTTTTTTCACATTTCTGTACCTCTGAAGTTGAGATACATCTTAAAGTTGATTATGTGTTATATAATAGCTGATAGTTTTTTCTACCTTAAATTATGTAAAGTAGTATATATCTTATAATTAATGGCACCTTAGATCTGATGAATATGGCATAATAAACAGCAAGGCAAGAAGGAAGTCACCAAAATGTTGTAAGTGATCATCCCCAGGTGCTGAAAAAGCTGTAGGTAGTTGTTGTTTTTTTCTCTGTGGCCTTTCCACTTTCTAAATATTTTATAATAAGCCTTCTATAAACAAAAAGCTAGAATTTTCTTGTAAAAGTGAAGTTAAAGTCACGTATGGTTGAGGTGATACTAAGGACTTGACCAGGTGTAAGTGGACTCAGATTGGTGGGTCCAAGTAGGACTTCGAATGTCCTTGCAGATGAGATCACAGAAGCACTTCCTGTCATTCACGCAAAAACTTCTGAGTGTGGAAGAGATGTGAAGATGCTAGAGAGGCGCACTGTCCCAATTTGTAAATAGGGATTCTCTCCTCTCTCAGTGAATGAGCTTTCTGGTAAATCCTAACAAAGTTCTAAAATTGATTGTTAAACAGGTAGTTTGTGAGTCTGTAGAGAAGAGTGGAGATCATTAAGAGCCATTACAGGTTTACTAAGAATTCATAATAATGTCTAATTAATTTCCTTTCCTTTTTTGGTTAGGGCTATTAGACTGGAAGACCAGGGGAATGTGATAGACATAATGTAACTGGAGTTCAGCAAGGCATTTAACCGAGCCTCTTATGATATGCTTGAGAACAAGACAGAGAGATGTGGGTTCGAAGTTTCCCATTGCCTCCAGGAAAAAGCACAGACTTCCTGGGGTGGCACACAAGATCCCTTACAGCCCAGCCTCTGTGCCCTTCAGCACCAGTCTGAACCAGCCTTGCTCTCATTTTACGTCCTTGCCTTTGGACCTCTGTGCCGTCTGCCCAGAATGCCCTTATGCCACCTCAGGTGCCATCTCTTCCTTGTTCCTTGGAGCAGAATCAGTTGCACTTTCCTCCGCGTAGTGATTTTATTCCTTCTCTGCAGCACTTACCCTGCGATATTCTAAGGATTTGTTTATGTTTACCCTCCTCACTAGACTGTGAACTCAAGGGCCAGCTGTCTTAGTCTTCCTGTCTGTGTCCCCGTCGTCCCCTACAGTTCCCGGCCCCTTGTAGTTGGTGCTTAATAAATACTTTTCAAGTGAATTTCTTAAATGTAAAGGAGGAGAATAAGCTTTGTGAAATGTATGATTTATTTAATTTATTAATTTAAACAGTTAATTTGAATCTCTTCCAAACTGTTCTCTTCTATGTTATTAAAATCTGAATCTAATTTTTTTTATCGTTAGTAAATTCCTCCAGTATAAAAAGTGCTATACAGAAGTGAGGTTCTCCTGCCTGCCCGTTGCTCCTCCAGAAGACCCGGTTCTAGATAAGACTCTCTTCTTGGGGACTTGATCTAAATAGAGCCTAGACCCAAAAAGTAGTGCCTAGAAGAGACAGCAGTAAATAGAGCTCTAAAAGCCCCAGGTAGCTTTAAATAGAGTGGCGATCAGGGGTATAAATGTGAGTCAGGCGACACAGGTCTGGATCCCAGCTCCGCTGCCCCCTGCTAGCCAGTTGACTTTGGGCAAGTGGTCACTCTCTCTGAGCCTCTGTTTCCTCATCTGAGATACGAGGATTAAAGCCTGCTTCATGAGATTATTTGGAAGGCACTTAGCACAGGACCTGAAAACACAATAAGTGCTCTTAAAGTAAATGGTAATCATTCGTTACCACCATTTCCCATCCTGATGCTTTTCTTTACAACAGTGGTCCCCTGCCAGAGGTGATTCTGCCCTGGAGGAGATTTGGCAGTATCTGGAAACACTTGGGTTGTCATGTGTGGGGGAGAAGGTGGGTAGAGGCCAAGGATGCTACTGCCATCCTCTCGTGCACAGGACAGATGCCCAGAAAAGTGTGATCCAGCCCTGTGGTCACCAGCAGCGGTTGTGAAACCCTGCTTTAGAGATACATGTTTCCACCAAGTTAGAGTTGTCCTTATAAAATCACGATGTAGAAAAATTAAATGTAATGTGAATGTTGAAATTTAAGAATATCTTAACCATTCTTATTTCATGTTGATCAATATTAAGTCAAATGAAAGGGTCTAATTTTATATCACCAACTATCTTAGAATAAGGCTTTATTCAAAATGATTTTTATCCCTATTGCCATGGATGATAAGATTTTCATTAGACCCATTGGTTGATGGTGGAAATTCTAAAAACTTGAAGAATGTCTAGTACCACCAGATACCCCAGTCTGGGTGATGTAATCACCTGGCACTGTGGCATGTGGCACTTGGGTTCTGTTCCTTTGC
Source organism: Hystrix cristata (assembly GCA_004026905.1). Taxonomy (NCBI): domain Eukaryota; kingdom Metazoa; phylum Chordata; class Mammalia; order Rodentia; family Hystricidae; genus Hystrix; species Hystrix cristata. Next base: position 11,350 of record PVJO010000629.1, on the reverse strand, counting down.
AGTTGTGTCTATTGATAGCATATTTTCCTTCTAGGAAAAAAACGTGACTACCAGAGTCTAGGATGGCCCAGCCCGGACGAGTGCCTCAAACTCCGCTGGGTGGAGCTGACTGCCATCGTGAGTACCTGGCTTGCAGTTTCTTCAAAAAACATTGAGTGAGTATCTTCAACCTGACCTCCCTTCGCAGCATTCTTGTCCAGTGAGCCCACAGACCTCAACTGACTTCAGGGAAGCCCACTCTGTCAGCAGCCCTCAGAAGAGTCATCCTTCTAGAGCTGTGGCCAGCAAAGGATGGCACTTCTGGTCACAGCCCACAGGCAGACTCAGCCTACTGTAGATGCCCACTAAGGGATGTACCCCCTTCTTGGTTCTGTCACCCACTGTCATGTATAGTTTAGTTTGAACTCAAGACCATATTTCCCTTTGTATAAACATAAAACTCACAGTCTCTTGTGGACATCATGCATTTATAGTGCAGCCAGAGCAAATCTAGACTTAACACCTACCAAGATACAAGCTGAGCAAGGTTGCCTCTCAGACAACAGCTCTTTCTTCCCTGGACAGTTCTTTCTTGTGAGCCTTTTTTTCTACCCTGTGTCACACTCTGGGATTTACCCCAGGCCTTCTTATTTTCTAATCACTCCAACTCAGACTGCTGTAGTCCCAGAAACTTCAGTTGCCACTAATGTGTTGACAGCTCCCAAAGTTGGATCTCCAGACCAGACCATTCTTCAAAGCACTATCTTGATGACCTTTGTGCCTGCATCTCTCTAAGGCACCTCTAGCTCAGAAGATAAAACCCATCATTTTCTTGCCATTGTCCATCCGTATTAATCACTTTCCTGTTGCTAGGGCAAAATGTCTGACACCCACATAAAGGACATAGAGATGTTTATTGTGGCTCAGGTTTCAGAGGGTTCGTTCCATGGTTAGCTGGCTCTGAGGCATAGAGGAGGAAAGCTGCTCAACTGTGACAGCCAGAAAGCAGAGAGACGAGTAAAGAACCATAGCAAGAGATCCGCCCTCCACAGGCACGACCCAGCATGCGCCTCCTGCGCCCAGGCCCAGGTCCCATCAGCACATTCCACCACGAGCTCATCAGTGGCGGGCTTCGCTGATGAGCATAGTGCCCCTGTGATCCAGGTGCCTTCCGAAAGTCCCACCTCTGAACACATGAGATTTTAGGGGACCGTTGTAGGTGTAAACCGTAATACCATCTGAAAAGAGCACTGGATTTGTTTTTCCATTTCATATTCTTAGTATCTCCAGGAGTGTCAGTGCCATTAACCCGGGCATCATCCTTAGTGATCTTCTTCCCTTATCCCTCAAGCCAGTGGTGACCAATTCCTATCACTTTTACTCCCTGAGCACTTTTCGAAATCATCTACGTACTTTTTTCCGTCTCCACTACTGCCTCCTTACACCAGAGGACCGTCGTCATCCCTGCCTAGCCGCGTCGCCAGTCCACCTGCTGTGCTCACTCTTGCCTCTATTCAATCCCTTTGTGCCACAGAACTCAGAACTCTTTAAGTGTAAGCGAAACCATTTTTAAAACAGCCTAGTAACATTTTTTGAAGTACAGTGCTGGGGATCAAACCCAGGGCTTCCTGCATCCTGGGCACATTCTCTCCCAGCTACCCACTGACTTCTTCCTGCTTGTCAAAGCAGCCCCACAGAGCCTCGTGCTCCTCTCCCTGCCCGTCTCCATCTTCAGCTCCCCTGTCCCTCCGGTCGTGCTTTCACACCTGGGGCAGCCTTTGCCTGTGGTGTCGTCACTGGTCTCACCTGCTTCATCCATGCTCATCTTTCTGATTTCTCCTTCAGTCTCGCTTCCTCAGGGAGCCTTGCACCAGCTGCCCCTTCCACATGCAGAGGAAATATATACCCCCTGCAATATATTTTCATTATACCAAGTTTCTGCCTTTTGTAACTGACTGCGTCTGTGAGAAGTGAGTTCCTCATAGAACAATGAGCATCATAGCAGCAGGACTGTATATGTTTTCTTTATTGTAGCCCTGGCGTCTGACACGTGATAGGCTCAGAATAGATCAATAACGAGTAAATCAATGAATGTTTGCCCAATATATGTTGAACTCTTTATAAAGCCTTTGTAATTTAAATTTTTAAAGTAAATTTGGCAATGCCATCTTGCCATACCAGTTCATGTGAAGTCTGTATCATTTCGCCTGTGTACAGTGAGATAGTGATCACCCGGGTTCATTAAGGGAAATACGTCTTGTATAGAGTATCATGCACAGCCGCATCTGTATAAAATTGACTAACCTTTAGGTGACTTGTGAGGACAAGCGTGCTTCTGTGTGTAAAGGAAAAGTGAAAGATTGGAACCAGTTGTAGGTTTTACCAATATCTGAACCCTGGAAGAAGAAATCCTAGAAGAAAACCCACTTGTTTCAGCACCCCCTCGGGGAGCGGATAGCAAGTGGGAGCTGTGATCAGTGATGATTAGTACGCTCTTCTCCACCCACTCAGGTTCCCCATAGCTAACGTGGTTATCCCCATTCCCCAGTATCACAGAACACATCGACTTTGCCACGCCCATACAGCAGCCCGCGACAGAGCCGCTCTGCAATGGCAACCTCCCCACAAGCATGCACACCCTGGATCACTTGCACGGAGTGTCCAACCGCGCCAGCCTGCACTACACGGGCGAGAGCCAGCTTACAGAGGTGAGTGCCCAGTTTCGTTCAGCCTGTTGTGTCTTTAGTGCCGCAGTTCTGATGCCACTGATAGCAGAAGACATAGTCACTAGCCCTTAATTCCTTGCTGTTTTTCAGTTGGCTACTTGGTAGGTGGTTTCAGGCCAACTCTGTTTTCTTTCGGGCCCTGGGACTGAGCTTCTGATGTGTTTTTTTTTTGTTTTTTTTTTTTTTTTATAACTATGAACTGTTAGTTCTGATTTACTTCTCAAGATGTAAAGTATTCTCTCCTACTGTCAGACGGAGGCTCTTGAGGGAAATACTGAGGCAGTTAATTTTCCTGTCGCAGCTCTTAAAAAGAAAGGAAGGTGGACCCTAGCAAAGAAGATGGGCTAAATAAATTTTTGTATAGTTGTAATATACAATGACACCATCAGGAAAGAGATGATAAAAATGTGTTTATCAGAATGAAGAAATTTCCGGGTTCTCTGAAAATATAAGCTATAGTATTCAGGGTAATCTCATATTTTGTAAGGAGTATATATACACATAGAAAATATTAGAAAGATTGTGTGTGTGTACAGTGGTATTAACAGGATTGTTATAGGATTACACATGGTTTCTGAGGCCTTTATTTTCAAATGTTGCTGTAGCAGATTTGTTTTACATGTCTATAATTTTTATTAAGCGGGAGAGGGCTGAGGGGACAGCAGAATGGAAATGTGTCTTCATGGACAGCCTAAGGAACAGGACTGCAGCACGCATCCCAGTGAAGCAACCAGCGCCAGCTCAGGTTTAGCAGCAGCATCTGCCTCCTTTGCCCTCGTCTCATCTGCCATCTCCCTTCTGTTCCAGGTATTGCAGAATCTTGGCAAAGACCAATACCCACAACAGTCACTTGAACAAATTGGCACTCGAATTGCCAAAGTTTTGGAAAAGGTAAGTCACCCCATAGGAGCGCCGGAAACTGTTGCCCACCTGTGACTTTGTTGTCAGCTTAGCTCGCAAATGGTTCTCACCTCTTCTGGTCACTACTAACACTTGGGATAATGTGAAGCAAGCACAGTCAGGGCTTCCAGGTCCATCACTTTTCCCATCACTTGGTTAAGATTCTGCTGTGCTTATTCATGTCCCCGACGTGGTGAGACTTAGCCCTCACTTCTCTCGTCTTTACTGCAGCCTGAGCATGTAGAGGCGGTGGTACTGGAGGCCACACGGGCTAGGCAGAGGCAGCAAGCCAGGGGTCCTGCTGTCGATGAAGAAGGGTATTCTGGGCAGTAGGTGGGAAACATGTCTTGAAATGTCTTTTCTCTTGAAATCATGACACAAAGTATTCATAAAATTGTATTTTCATGAAGCCTACAGAAAAATCACCAAGACTGCTCTTCTGTCTCTATGTGATATTTGTGTAAAGAGAAGGAATTTTTAAATCTTAATTTCATTATTTTATGACTAAGAATATCTCCATTCTACTACTACATAATATTGAAGAGGTTGTAAAACACAGTGATTAACAGAAGCAACTCAGCTTCCCATATGAATATGATAGTGTGAGGTAACAATTTCCTTCCTCTTTTGGATATCACACATGGAAAAACCATCAGCAAATTCCACTTGTAATGAAACTAGGGAGCAGATGTGACCCTCAGACTCCAGAAATAAAGAATTGCCAAAAATGGTTAAGATCAACGAAGACAACATACAGGATAAATTGTAACAGAAACCAAGCTGGTATAGCAGTTTCAAAATATGTCAACAAAAATCTACTACCTGCAGGAACTTTGTACAGATGCCCAGCCAGGAAAATCCTGAGTAATAAAAATAGAGCAAACACAACATTGTTACAGATACATAAGAGAACTGTAGAAAAGAGCAACAAAGCTTACCAAAGAACACTCAGCAGAAAAATATTGTTGTAAGACAGATAACATTTCAAAGTCTAGAATTTGCCGTGAAATTTGTAAACTCATATTAAATCATTGTCTTTTTGAATAAAGGTCACAAAGCAAAAATATGAAAATTCAGAGATTAGCAAAGGATGTAAAAACAGGAGATAGGAAACAGAAATACAGGTTAAGTATCCCTTATCAAGAATGCTTGGAAAAATAGAAAAAATAATCACAGAAATGATGACAAAATTGGAAGGAGCCACAAAAAGAATACAACACAAACATAGAAAGGAATATATAAGATGGAAGTAACCAAAGTGACTGTAAATAAATACCTAACTAAAAGGCCAGACTGTGTGCCAGAGAAAACTGATCCAAAATAGCCCACAGCAACACTTATTCAAGCAAGTTATTGAACTTTAGAAAGAAAGAAATTGTCCTTGACACTTCTGGTATAGCTGACTAGTCTCCAAGAGAGACACTTCCACTTCAGAACAACTGTATACTGCACAGGGCATGGTGGGGGGAGGGGGATATTATTATTGATCTTCTAAGAAGTAGGTCTCTAAAGACCTTTTCTCCAGTGGAGGAAAGGAAGGAGAGAGGAGGGAATACACAGATGCAGTGCGATCTAACTAAAAGCTGGGCTGAGACTTAAGAGGCCAAGTCCATTTTAAGGACAGAAGTTGATGAGCTAAGTACCAAGCCTTGAGCCAGTGACTGGTTGAGGTGAGCCTCAGACTCCCACAGTGAACTGTTACAAGTCACACAAGAACAGTTTAAAACAGAATTAAGAAAACTGAAAACTGAGGCAGTTGGGTAAAAGGAAGACTTGAGAAGAGAGTCAGCAGAATATTGGCACAAGTTATTTCTGCAGAAGGCGGAAATGAGGGGTGGTTTGGTTTTGTTTTGTTTTGCTTTTTAAAACAAGGTTTCACTGCATAGCCCAGGCTGGCCGCAAACTCGCAGTGATCCTCCTGCCTCAGCCTCCCTAGTGCTGGGATTACCGGCATGTGCCACCACACCTGGCCTCAAAGTAGGCTATTTAAAGGCTCAGATTAGGGTTGAGGTTGTCTCTTAGTGGTCAAATACCTGCTTAACAAGCACAAGGCACTTGGTTCGATTTCCAGTGCTGCCAAAAGAAAAAAGAATCTGACTACTCTGAAAAAAATTAGAAACTATGTAGAAACTATGTAATTTATATAGATAAATTGAAAAACCTAGATGAAATAAGTATTTTAAAAGAGAATGCAACTTACAGTAATTGACCTTAGTAAAGACAGAATCTAATTAAGATCAATCACCATAGAAAAAAGTATAGAAAATAATAAACTTCCACTATGTTTACTGGGCCCAGAAGACTTCATGGAACGTTTCTGCTAAACTAAAGGTCGGAAAATGCCGACACTGCTGTGTGCACAACACTCAAATAGGAAAACTTATTTTACAAGGCAAACAAATTACTGGTCCTCAAATGTGAAAAAGTTAGCATCAAAAAAAAAACCTACAAAGCCTGTTCACGTCTCAGCATCAGTTCTAAAATGATCGACAAAATTTCAGCAAACAGCCCAACAGCACAGCTTAAAAAGCAGTTGAGTCATGGCCAAGGGCTTTGTTCCAGAAATACAGAACTGATTCGGTATTTGAAAACCATGAATATCCCTCATATTCACAGAGGTAAAGGGGGGAATCATATAATCACTCCCAAACTAGAACAAATATTGGACATACTCTGTACCGACTTGCATTAAGGAGTCCAAATGAGGAATTGATGGTTTCTTTTCTTAACATGATAACTGGCATGCATGTGAGTGTGTGTGTGTGTGTGTGTGTGTGTGTGCGCGCGCGCGTGCACGTGCATGTACACATGTGCAGAAATGCCAGAATCTCCCTAGATGCTGTCTAGGTACTTTTCTACTAAAGAACAAGAAAGTATGTCCATTGTATCTACTTTACTTAACACGAGTTTGGAGATAACGATGTAGAGAAAGAAATGAAAGACATTCAGACTGCCTACTTTTACTTAATATATGTCTGAAAAAATGCAAAAGAATACATGGAAAAACAGTTACAAAAAATAAGAGATTTATTCAAGTAACAGGTTAAAATCAATAAAAATTTTATTATTAAACATTAATAAATTTAATTTTCAAGTTAGGATGTAGTAGGACAGTGTAGTGCATTGGAGTAACTTGAAAAGCCAGATAAACTTTTTAAATCACATTTATAAAGACATCAGCAAACTGTCGAAGCGGTGGGACATGAAGGCACTAAATGACAGAAGAACCTTTCCAGGGTGAGTTGGTTATTGCTCGATGTTTCCCCCACCTGGGGGCTTTTGTTGATTGTGGAAATGAACTAAGACTTGGGCTTAGCCCAAGGAGAATGCCAGTTTGGAGAAAAGAGAAACAGTAAAGCTTGCAGCACTGGCTCAAGTGGAATTAACAGATTGGAAAATAAATACCTGGCCATTTTTTTTTCCCCAAGGAGCATTAAATTAGAGCTAAGGCCACACAAGAATCTCAGGAAACCAGGCATGGTGGTGCACCCTTGTAATCCCAGCACCCGGGTGGCTGAGGCAGGAGGATCACTGCAAGTTCGAGCTAGCCCGAACTACATAGTGAGACCCTGTCTCAAAAAGAAAAGAAAAAAAAGAATCTAGGGAATTAGGCTCGAAGCTTAGAAAAAGTAGAGTGAAATATCTTCATCTCACACTGCTTAGCAAAGAGACCTTAAGCACATGCTGCTTATAAATGTTAATTTATAAACACCTCACCTTATGTTGTTTATAAATGTTAATTCAAAAGGGATCAAAGACCTAATGTCAAACCCAAAACTGTACAATTCTTGGAAGAAAATATGAGGAAAAACTTCAAGACACTGGATTTGGTAAGCATTTCTTGGATGTGACGCTAAAAGCATGGGCAATAAAAATAAGTAGATAAACTGGGCTACATGAGAGTTAAAAACTTCTGTGCATCAAAGGACATTATCAACAAAATGAAAAGGCAACCTATAGAATAGGAGGAAATATTTGCAAAGCTTATATCTTATAAGGGGTTAATATCCAAGTTATATAAAAAATTCCTGCAGCTCAGTAACAAAAGCCAAATAAGCCCATCTAAAACTACGCAAAATGCCAGACATGGTGGTGCACATCTGTAATCCCAGCACTTGGGAGGCTGAGGCAGAAGGAGTACTGCAAATTTCAGGCCAGCCTGGGCTACATAGTGAGTTCAAGTCCTGCCTGAACTGTGTAGCAGGACCCTGTCTCAAAAAAAAAAAAAAAAACTATGCAAAGGATGTGAACAGACATGTCTCCAAAGATGACACGCAAATGGCCAGCGACGTAAGAAAAAATGGTCAACATCACTAACCGCATAAATGCAAATCAAAACCACAGTGACCTATTACCTCAGGCCTGTTAGGATGGCTATATTTTAAAAAGTAAAAGTAGCAAAAATTGGTGAGGACATAGAGAAATTAGAATCTTTGTATACCACTGGTGGAAATAAAACTGTGCAGCTGCTATGGAAAAGGCATCATCATTTGTATAAAAATTAAAAATGCAATTATCATATGATCCAGCAGTTCCAGTTCTGGTATAGAAAGAAAGCATCCTCTCAGTCACTCTTTCTGCCGCCATCTTGATTCCACTTTCTTCACACAGTGCCCAGTGAAGCCGTCCCTGCTACAGAGCAGGAGTTGCCACAGCCCCAGGCTGAGACAGGGTCTGGAACAGAATGTGACAGTGATGAATCATCAGTGCAGAACCAGTCAATAAAGCAAAACAGAGCCAAAAGAAGGCACAGAAGGATGTGTCCAAACTGAATCTTCAGCAGGTTACAGGGATTGCTAGAGTCACTGTCTGGAAGTCTAAATAGCCTCTTGGTCCTCGCAAAGCCAGATGTCTGTAGGAGCCCATCCTCAGATACCTAGGTAACTGGGGGGAAGCCAAGCTCGAGGATTTATCTCAGCAAGCACAGTTAGCAGATGCTGAGCAATTCAAAGTTCAAGGTGAAGGTGTCTCAAACATTCAAGAAAACAGATTCCAGCTGTAGGACAGTGAAGAGGAAGAGGTCGATGAAACAGGAGTGAAAGTTAAGGACATGGAATTGTGTATGTAACAAGCAGAAGCGTTGAAGACAAAGGTGGACAGAGCCCTGAAGAAGAACAGTAATGATACTGTAAATGCTGTTGTGGAGTTAACAGTGTAACCATCTGAAAGGACTATTTTTAGTGTTTCAAAAGGATAACTGAAGCTTGGTTTGAAATTTGTACTGTTTCTATCACTAATAAAATGATGGCTCATTGGGGGAAAACAGAATTTGGGGAATATTTGCACACTCATATTCATAGCAGTACTGTTCACTGTAGTGAAGAGAAGCAGTTCCAAATCAGAGGAATGAACAAACAAACTGTGGTATACACACAGCACTTTCAGCTTAAGGAAAAAGAAATTATAGCACATGCTACAAGATGGATGAATCTGAAAGAATTATTGTAAATGAAATAAGCCAGTGACAAAAAGAGTCAGAAAACACAATAGTGATTGCCAGGGACTAGAGGCAAAGGGTTGTTGTTTAATGTGTAGTTTCAGGTTTACCAGATGAGAAAATTCTGAAGATTGGTTGTACAGCAATGTGGATATGCTAAACACTGCTGACCTTTACACTTAGAAAAAAGATAGGGATTTTTATATTGTGCTATGTTTACAATAATTTTTAAAAATCAAATTAGACCTCATAGCATAGAATTTGTCACAGAAGAACAAATGAATGACAGATCACTAGCAAATATCTAAACCAGGGCATACAAATGTAAAAGAACTTAAGGGTGGTTCAGATAAGGACATAAAACATGTGTAACACATCAAAAAAGAAAAAAAGATGTTCAACATATGGAGTACCAGGAAGACTAAAGAGAATGGGGCAGAAACAGTGTTTGCAGAGCTAATGGCTAAGAAGTTTCTAAAAATGATGAGAGACATTATTCCACAGAGTCCAGAAAGTCTGAAACCACAAATATAAATACAAAGAAGTCCCATTATAACATAGCAAACCAATATAAAAAAAACAAAGTATAAAATCTTTAGAGAAAAAGGAATCACTTTCAAGAAATAAGCATAAGACTGGCAACCAGCTTCTCAGTGGAACAGTGGAACCAGAACACAAAGGAATGACATCTCAGTTGCTGAATGAAAGCCCTGCCAACCCAGAATTCTGTGCTCTGCAAACATCCTAGAAAAATGAAATAATCACTATGTGTGGTATTGGCAGAAAAATTAAAGAAATAGGTCAGTGGAACAGAATAGGGAGCCATAAATGCATGGTGAAATGATTTTCTGCAGGAGCACTGCAGCATTTGAATGTGGGAAGTAAAAATCTTCAACAGATGTTTTTGGAATAATTAGATATTCATAAAGAAGAAAATAACTCACACCTCACATCGTTTACAAAAGTCAATTTGAGATGAATTATAAACAGGAAAGTAAAACTAAATAAAGCCACTAGGACAAAACATCAGAAAATATATTCAAATCCTTAGTATATTTAGGTAAATAATTTTTAGGACATAAAAAACATGAGCTATACAAAGAGAAAATTGATAAATTGGATTTCATTAAAATTAAAACAATTCTTCAACAGATACTTAATAGACAAGCCACAGATTCAAAAAAAATAATAATTACAACACATATTTCACAAAGGATATGAATCCAGAATATATAAAGAACTCCTGCAAATACAAACTAAAACCCAGTGCAGTACCACAACGCCTAAAACAGATTGATAATGACAAACGTTGAGGTAGGTTTGGAGCAACAGGAACTCTCATCACTGCTAGTGGGAGTATAAAATGGGATAATCATTTTGTAAGCAGGTTGTCAGTTTATCAAAAAGTTAAACATAGGTGCCCCAGTAATTTTACTGCTCAATGTGTGTCAAAGAGACATGAAAACATATGTCCACAAAAATACTTATTCTAAAATGTTAACAGCAACTTTATTCATAATAACCAGTGCAGATAGAAACAGTGAGATGCCTGTCAATAGAAGAATGGATAAACAGTGGTGTATTCATACATTGGATACTATTTAGCAAGAAAAAACCACCATCATGAATCTCAGCAATAGGCTAACAAAAAAAGTTGGGCACAAAAAAAGTGCATAATGTCTGATTCCAACTATATGAAATTGTAGAGTAGTCAGAACTAACCTGTAGTGAGGAAAGGCAGATCAGTTATTGCTTCGTGGGGAACTGCATTGACTGGGAAGCAGCATGAAAGAACTTTCTGGATAGTTGTATATTTCTGTCTTTAAGTAATTGTCAAAACTGACTATTACACTTAAATTCTCAGCATTTCTATGCAAATTATACCTCAGTTTTTTAAAAAATAAAGATTAAATTTTTTAGGCCACCAAAACTAAAATATGTACATAACCAGCAGACTTGCACTGAAAATTACTAATGGGTTTTTTCAGGCAGAAGGAAAATTATCTCAGATGGAAGCTCAGAAATAAAGGAAATAGCAAAGAGCAACTGAAAGAGTAAATACTGGAGTACGCATAAATGGATACAGCGCTACAAAATAGACATATCTTCTAAAGTTAAAATTGCTGACAATGTTAATACAAAAGCAGAAGGAGTTGCACTGACCATTTTAGGTAGTCCTGGGTCCAGTGTGACATGTCACATTCAACCATTCAACCTCAGCAGGCCCCACTTAGCCTGACCCTCACTCAGAAACACACAGGATGGGAAATGCAAGATGGTATCACAACAGCAGGAGGCGTGTGCCTCC
>PVJO010000628.1:0-222662 GCA_004026905.1 Hystrix cristata | reverse complement strand
ATATATAGACAAGAGAATGTATTGGACAGGTATCAGGGTGAATAAGAGAAAGAGAAAATAAGGAGAAACAAAACCAATACATACATATATTATGTATAAATACACATACAGCGGGATTTCTCTGATGGCCACCACTCTGTGGGGGGCACAGGCTGAAACCTGATTCTGTGCTCGTTAGCCCTACCTCACCTGCAGTGGTCAGTGCTGGGTACTATGTTGATCCTGGCCTCCAAGCATGAAGTCTGGAGTCAGTTGTCAGACTGCAGTAATCTGAGGGATCTTTGGTAGCCCACCCACGTCTCCTTATAGTTTATGTCTCTAAAATTTTCCTTAGTGGTGTGGGTATTGTTGGCTTTACCAGATAGTGATGGCTTATATCAGAAGAGAAATGGGAAAAGGAAAAAAAAAAAAAAAAGAAGACACTGAGGGAGAGAGGTAACAGTGCTTTCAGTGCAAGGTGTTTCCCACCCTATTTGACATTCACGCTGCCGGTGCGCGGGCCAAGCCAGCGCAAATCCCTACCGGAAGTGGCCTGACCTGCAAGCTCAAGCCTGGCTCCCCAATACATGTTCTTGATAAAAAAAATTAGAAAGGAAAATCCCATTTGATTTTGTATACCATAAAAAAATAGAAAATTTATGGAAAATCTAGAAATAAAACTGATGATTACATAATGTTTGTATAAAGAAAATTCCGGCACCTTAATTCAAAGTACACAGACAATAGAAATGCATTTGACTGCTATATATGTTCTGTGTTAGATATCTTTATAAGATGTCAGTTCTTTTCAAATTAATTTCAAACATTAAACCTTAACATAAAATGCATTCGTAGCAGAATGTACAAAAAGCTAAAGAGTTTTTAAAAAATAATTCATTGGAAAATAAAAATCAACCAAATAAATAACATTAAGTATACAGAATGACTTTCAAAGGTAGTAAAAGACGCAACAATCAATTTAAATGATATTAGGCATTTTTTTCACAATTTAGAGCAGCCAAAAATATTCATACTCTTTGCAAGTGAAGTCACAAAAAGAAAAGCAGAGTTCAGCAGGGAAATTACAGGTAATTAAGTCACATGTTGTGCTAAGATTGAGAAGTGAGCTAAGAAAAAAGAATGTCAAACATGCAGGTGTGTGCAAAGCCAAGAAATGTTGGGGGGGTGGGGCTGGGGTACATAGAATGATGAAAACAGACAGTGCTCAGAATGTACAGGAAGAGATCAGATGAGGACTGTAATATATTTGGCAGAATTGTTCTTAACATAGAAAAATACCTTTAACATAACAAGGAAATAGTCTAAGTAGTTAATGTAGTTCAAGTAAACAAAAATGGTAACATCACAAAAACATAGGAAAGTAACTTTTCTTTTCCAGATACTAGCAATATGGCAGAACCATAAACATAACAAGTAAAACACTGACCTAAAATTAAAGGAGACTCTATGAAAAAGTATTCAGTGCAAAAGGAGTCAACACGGTCATGGCAGTCTAGCTGCTGGGAAACACTGAGGTGAGGCTCATGTCGGGGACTGATCTATGAAATGACAACACATTCAGGCAGAGAACTGAGAAGTATATTTAAAATATATGCAAATGATAATGTACACCCAACTACAAATACATCCTATTTCTGTAAACTTACCCTATTAGGAAAAACTTTCCTAGAGAGGCTCTAATTTACAAAAACAAAAGGAGAGTTTCTGGGTATTTAGCTCAAGTGGTAGAGTGCTTGTCTAGCAAGTGCAGGGCTCTGAGTTTAATCCCTCCTAAAAAGAAAAAGAAAATTAAAAATGAAAAACAAAAGGAGAAAGGAGGAGAAAGAGAGAGGAGAGAGAGACTGCTTTTCAGAGAATAAATTCCCATTACAGTATAAGCATCTATGTTACTCAGTTCACGACTTGGTGGATCTTGGGTGTCAGCCTTTCAGCCATTTTCTCCACATCATCTATCATTTAATACACACGGTCAACTCCGGATAGCACCATTCGTCAATGTAGAAACTCCAGCAAACTCTTCCCAGTTATTTAGTCCCCAGTTTTCTCTGCGGAGTGGATTATCTCCATGCTTCTAGGGCAATTGTGAGGCATTTAAAGCCACATTTTTTTTTCAAAATTTTGCACGTTATTCTCAAACATTAATCATGCTGCTGCTACCATTATATTTACATACAAATAATATGTTTCATTTATAATTAATACTATATTGACAAATATACATTTACTAAGGATTAATTATGAATATGGGATGTTTCACAGTAATGAATCTTTCTTTCTACAAGCAAGCAAAGGTGATACTGTTATAAAGCAGAGTGGAGAGTGCTATTTGAGCAATCAGCTTGCTGAGTTTTCATTATTCTTTTATAACAAGCTTTGATACTTGACTGGAGATCTGAAGGGGTCATGGCATGAAACAGCATTTAGAGTTGAGCAATTAGACAAAGCAATCTACATGCAGGAGTTTTGCTGTGATTGTTTGGGAGGGGAGAAAGGTGAGCAGAGAGACAGAGAGCTGTGCAGTAGAGAAATAGAATTTGGTGAGATGGAATTAAGATTCTCTCCTTGACCAATGTCCAGCCAGGGTCCTCTGAGCCTTTTCATCACCTGGCCTCAACTTTGACTTATAAAGGCTTGAACAGACCCCTAACAAAGGTTCTGACCGCATAAGGCCACAATCTCAAAATGACTCATCTTTCCTTAGAGAGCCTGAGAGAACTCAGGCTACCCAAACAATTGAGTATTGGTTCCAGCCAAGCCCACAGTCTCCCCGTCCCTGTGGGAAGACAGAGTCCTGCCATGGAGGATTGCAGCTATCCGATAGATCTGGGCTAACTGCACTCACACTGCTTAGCCCTTTGTAACCTTTTATTTCCCTAATGATGAGCTGCTCCTTATCCCTGCCCCCACTCCGTCATCCTCTTTAAAATTTCGAGTCACTTCATGTCATTCTGGACTCCTTCCCTTCATACATTAGTTATTATTGATTACAATCTGTTTTTACTAGTTTAAGTAGTGTCTGGCTTGGTTTGTCTTCGACAGATGAGGCAAAAGGCAAGGGCACAAGTTAGGCTTTCAAATACAAAAAGCAGTAGTGAAACCTAGTGACTTTGGAGGTATGAGACGGCCAAATGCCTGAACATGTCTCCAAAATGGATGAGGACTTCTCTGTCTGTGTGCTGGATATAAGGAATCTGACCCTTATGCTGACAATCTAAGATTCACCAGGAGCGAATCCTATCCTGAGTCAATGCCAAGAGAAAGGAAACGCTTTAAAAAAAAAAAAAAAAGAACCTAAATTTGTTCTATCATCTCTCAAAATGCCTCAGATCTTGTTCTATTTTTTTATGGAACCAAATATTTTGCAAATATTAATCTGATGGTGATGCAGGAAAAAAGAAAGATAGATGATCACTTCTAGAACTCACTCTTTAATTTCTAGTATTAGTTGGATTGTTACTCTTTGTACATTCAGAAAATGCTCTACTTTTACTGCTTTTCTGAGAGAAATAGGGGTCTTATAGTTCTTTTTATAAAGTATCTGGGAATTTATGATTTTTCATTTTACATTTCTATCCTCTTAGTTTGTTTAAGAGAGCGGAGAAAGAATTGTCCTCCTGTGTGAGATTTTTAACTCTCTGTCTGGAAAAAACAGAAACATGAAAATGAGTTTGTATTCCTTGATTCTTGTGATTTCTACTTGTCTTTTTTCAATATTCATTTTTGTGTGTAAGTCTACAACCACATTTCTCATGATTTCAAGAACCCAGAGTTTCCGTTTGCTATCTAACAAATGCCACTTCTATCACCACTTTATCTTTGTTGCTTGATTTGACGTAAGCATCCCTCCTCTTTTTTGAAAACATATTTCTCTTATGAAAGATATTTTGATAGCTTCTTTATTCTTTTTCAAGTAAATGCTATTATCACACTGGAATGGAAGTCACCTTGTTTAGATGACTATTTAAAAATGTCAAAATTCGAAGTTCAGGCATTGGAGACTAATCCTTATGTGTTATTTATCTGAAAAAGGGACCTTGATGATTAAAAAATCTCCACACAATTGAGAATATAACGTTTTTTAATTCTCTGCACATTTTTATTTAATAATTTTATCATTCATGAAGGTAAATTTTGTATAAATCCTTGCTAAAGTGACAGTTGTCAATGTTCTTTCGCACAAAAATTAGAGAAGCATATCAATTAATAGAATCAAATTTTAAGTACCCATTAAGTGCTATTAGTATTTTGGAAGGATACAAGATATATTTAACCTGATTGAGTTTGGAGTTTAGGTACAGAAATAACATGTGGGCACAATGCGAAGTCGTTAATAATGCTACACAATGAATAACTGATGCCAAATGAGATTTATAGGATAAATGTTATCTGGGGCTTAGTGAAGTCCTCAGTAGCTTAGTAAGGAACTGATCCTATGTACAAAAAACAAACACCTTCTAAGATTACAAACGCCAACAGATTACTGTTGTGAAACGACCTTATTTAAATTTCTAAGTATTTATGCTTTTTATTATTTCAATTGCGTATATTTACAGAGTACACAGTAGTAAGTTGATACAAATAGCATATAATGATCAAAAGAGGGTAGATCACACTTCCATCTCCTTCAATACATGTTTTAATTTTGATTGTAATTGTACATATTTCAGGAGTGCAGTGTGATATTCCTACACATGTGTATAATGTGTACTAACCAAATAAGGGAACTTAATATTTCCATCTCCTTATCATTTTTTATGTGAGGAGTCTGTGTGCATCTCTTTTTTTAGGTCTTCATAGAATATACGATAGATTATTGTCTTTCCACTGATCTGCAGAACACTAAAACTTATAAACTGTAACTGTGTTTTGGCACTCATTATTCAACTTCCCCCTCACCTCTCTCCAAACCTCCCTAGCATCTAGTTGTCATTATTATACACTCCAATCAAGATTCTTTAATAGCCACCTAAGAGAGAGAAATATATCTTTTTTCTATGTCTGACTTATTTCACTTAATGTAATGTTCTCCTAACCCATTTTTCTGTAAATAATAAGATCTTATTATTTTTCATCTCTGAATAATATTTCATCACATGCATGCACCAGTCACGTTATGCACTCATCTACGAATGAGCATACAGGCTAATTCCCAGTCATATGGATTTAGGTATAAGATTTGAAACTAATCATAGTGTTGACTCCGAGTATGAAAGTGATTACTGTTGTTTTTTAATTTGCACAGAATAGAGATAGGAGTCTTATTCTAGTGATTCAATGCAAAATAGATAAGAAGGGGAGCAGAGGAGAGGCAGCAATAAGCCAGCTAAAGTACAGTTTAGTTATTGCTGTGTGAAATTATAAAGGTCAAAATGAAAGTGGTAGCAGGAGCAAATGTGCCAGAAGTTTGTCAGAACTAGGATATTTTCAGGATATAAATGCCAACTTTGGAAAGGCATTTTTGGAAAAATTTATAATCTGGAGCTAGTTAAAATCATGTTTGTTTTAGTTGCTTTTTCCTCATTTCTATGTGTCAGAAACTATTTGGAAAATTGAAACATAAAATTTTTAATAACACCTCTTTTGTGAATCCAGAAAATACAAATATAGTAGATAAGATGGCACTTCTGAAGAATTAGCAATTATACTGGACCATAGTGCCTGGCATCTGACAGACAGTAAGTGTGTGCTGGACATTATGTGTACAAACACGTGGGTGTCAGAAAACATTACATATATTATGTGTCAACCCTGACATCTAGGCATTTTATGACACATATATGATGTATGATTTACATTAAATACTGAGTATAATTAATGCATACAAATATAAAAATGATTAGTTTATATTAGATTACTAATAATTTAGTGTTGTAAACTTTGATTAAAAAGCTGCACCCCTCCCCCCAAAAGCGGTAATCTAGTGAAAAGTGATGAGATTTTATTAACTTAGCAGTCTAAGAATTCAACTATTTAAGCTTGCATGGATAGTAGGTAGTTTAGTCAAGTTCTAAATTCTCCTTTAAATGGCATGCTTTTGTATGCCTTACTAACTGTATTAGTTACTTTTCTAGAGTCAATGGTTTGCAAGAGAGCAGATTCAATACATGACGTTTACAAATTACAATATCCACACACACAAGTCTAATGCAGGAAGAGTGCAGAACATCTGTCTCTGCGCTGGAGACCCAAAAGATCCAACTGGGGGCCGAGAGCCCACAGCACTGTCCCACGTACATCTGTGTCTGCACTAAAAGGCTGAAGAAATCTATACTGGAGCCAGGATACCGTGCTTACAGTGGAGATGAAGAACAGAGCTCCCCAAAGCAAACAGCAGCCATCCTCAACAACAGCAAGGGCCCGGAGCTCCTTCTGCTACAAGAACAGCTGAGTTAATTCAGGGAAACCAGCCATACACAACTTCTCCTGGGAAACAGCCAGCCTCTCTCTATCTTCTCCTGTTCTCCTAAATGTTGTGCCAGCAGTAACCTTCAGGTGAATCCTCTAGGCTCAGTATTGCACCAACTCAGTCCAGCTGGGCATTCCTGCTCAAGCTGACCACAATAGTAAGTCCACCACACTATGTAAAAGTTAGAGAAAGAAGAAAACTAAAAGGAAACTTAGAGAGTACCGACTATGCTCTTTTACTAGACTAGACAGTTAACATGTGTTATCAAACAGAATTTTTTTCAACAATTCTGAAGACTAGATGTTAACCTAGTCATAATTCACAAATATTAATCGGCTATTCCTTGGCAGTATAACACAATGAACTATATATGTTTTGTTTTTAAAGATAAAACTACTAACAGTTATTATAATCTGTAATTTTCTGTATGCATTTCAATATTCATATTATGATTTGTGTGCACAAACAATACCATTTCCAAATAACAGTGTATCAACCATAAGGGGCTCCATTTTACTGCCAAAACAAAAAAAACCACTAGAATTCGACAACCGTTCTATTTCTCACTTGTGTTTCCTGTACAGCAAAGGTCAGTAAAGGACATTGCACATTGTAGTCAGAGACCTTGGCTGACAAAGTCTCCATCTCAACATGTTCTCAAGGTTATTGTGGCAAAGAGAGTGAAATATGATGAGGTGTGCACTGAATTTTAAAGTTTTTCCATCCAGGAAAAAAAATTCCATTTACCCAAAGTCATTCGCACAGCCACATCAGACTTGGAAGGAAGAGAGCTAAATGCATGTGAATAGCCTTAATGAATGGCCCAAACATATGAGAATAATTTCCTAGCTTAACTGAAAATTGTCTCTGTATGAAAGTGGCTAAGATTAACTTGTCATTCCTTAATATTCTACCATACTTTTATATTTTATGATGTTTCAAATCACTGTTTCATTCTAAAACTAAATTTCTATGTTTTCCAGCCACCAGCACAATCGTAAGCAATTTATAATTACTGTGAGCAGCACACTATAGATTGCCTCTTTGGTGAAAAATTTAATATTTTTTCTTGTTGAAAAAAAGGATAAATTAGGCCTTTTAAACCCAGTATTTTTAAAAAACTTAAAATATTTTCAAAATGAGCATAAATTGCATAGTAGCTGAATTATTTGTTAACAGCAAATTCTAAAAATGATATATTGAGATATTTCTTAGGTCTGACTAAATAAATAATTCCCAAATGGAATTAAAATGGTTAAATTTTACACAAAAACTCTATATGGCTTGATAAATGTTTCTTCCAGGTATACCTGAATGGTAAGCCATCATTTTATAGGTTCATTTAACCAAGGTTTCTATACAACCTCATTTTCTCAACAAGTGAAAGTCTCTAAACATTCATTCCTTTCCAGCAATCTAAGGGGAAAAGTTAGTCCAGTGGAAATGAATACATTAATTTTATACCTCTTTAGGTCTCAGATGCACTATATTTATCTTTTAAACTTCTGGATTTTCACCATCTTGAGACACAAATTGAAATAATATAAAAAATATATTGAAATTTGCATGAAATGTGAAGTCCAGATTTTTCACAGAAATGATTAGAAGTTTTGGATGAATGAAAGGGCTATCATCTTTGAAACACAAAAATCTTTCTTGGAGTCATTTGGAAAGAAAGCTAGCTAAATTAGTTATTAGATGAGAAAGTGAATGGAAGTTTTGCTGATTAAATCACCTCATACTCTTATATGGTTATAGAAGACAAAATGTTAAGTCACTCCAAAAAGATGTATTGAATCCTCATGGTAAATATAGGACAATTAATAAGGTGATGAGAAAGGGAATTACATGCTGACCACTTACTAGCTTGCAGTTGTCAGCATGATGGGTAGGTAAATAAGGAGTGAAATAATAGGTAGGTAGGTAGATAGATAGATAGATAAATAGATAGATAGATAGATAGATGTGGAGAGACATAGGCAGATAAATGGTTAGACATAAATGCACAAATACACATATAAATACATACCTTGGTGAAGTATTGTGATAGTTTGCCTTTCGTTACTGTAACAAATATCTGAGATAATCAGTTTATATAGAGATAGGTTTATTTTTGGTTCATAGTTTCAGAAGTTTCAGCCCATTTTTTGTTGAGCCCGATGCCTTGGGCTGTGGCAAGGCAGCAGATCATAGTGAAGAATATACAGAATAATAAAGCTGGTACCTATCAGGCAGAGGAAAAGGAAGATGCTGAGATCCACTATCCCCTTCAAGGGCAGGATGTGAAGATCTGAAGACCTTCTGCTAGGCCGCACGTCTTACATTTTCACTCCTTTCCAGTAGCACCATGTTGGTGACTAGGGCTTTTCTATGTGAATATTTGGGTTACATTTTCTATCTAAACTCCAGCAGGTGTTTTCCAGCCCTACTTTAAAATTCTTGTTTATTTTAATGAATATAGCTGACTTATAAAGATTAAGTAACATGAGTTATCAAGACATATAAGGTTTCTTTTCCTTCCTCTCTATCAAAGTCTGCATTTTATGGTTATTTCATCATTCATTCATTCTGCCAATGTTTTAAATTACACATCAGGTTCCCAGCACGATGTAGCCACTGGAAAATCCTTACAAAATAAAGCACACAAAGACAACGTGTGTTGTAATGACTCGACACCTAAAGTGAAAAAAATTGTGATCCCTAACTTTTGTCCTATACTTATGAGAACTAATTTTTTTGGAGGTAAGACCCAAATAAGTGACTTTCTCCTCTTCTAAGAAAGCAAGCTCTCAGTTTTCATCTGCCTTCCAGGACTTCATAGACACAGGCTCGCTTTAACATTGAATAGTGCCTAAGCATCCAATGGAGAGACTGCAAAAAAAAAGAAATACATAGGGAAGGAAATTTTTTGTTTCTCCACATTTTTTTTCATTTTATAGCCTAATATAACCAGTTATCAGTTGGTTATTAGTGGTATGCTGTAGGACCAGCCTCAGACGACTACCAGGTACTCAACAAAACACAATTCATTGTTATCTTTACAAAATAAAAGCATGTTTTCAAACACTGCAGCAAAGCTGTTCATATTTTCAATGCAAGATTTAGAAATAATGAACCAGAGACCTATAATTCCAGAACAGCAGTCTGAGGCCTGAAGCTACAAAAGGGTACCGCCCCTGCCGTGTCGTTCCTTCCCTTTACTTTAACTCCAATGCTTTAGGTGGTTGATATTGTGAAGTAGCTCTGTTTGGAATAAGATAATGTTGAATCTACGCACTGACATCATAAAAGAGAACAGCATAGAGGATTTCTCTGGAGAGTCAGCACTGATTACATTTTCTCTTATTGCAGCAAAGACTGACGGTCTCGTTGTTAATATTAACAGTTGTCTGGTAAATCCTAATTTTACTCTTCCCCAGGGCAGCAGTTTAAACTTTTATAAATCCTGCTCACAAAATGATTGTAATGGATTGTTCTAATTCTTCGTGGTCTTCATAATCTGCCTCAGACATTTATTGTGCTTTGCATTTTAATTTTTTTTGTTTTGTCTTTTTTCCATTTCTTGCATTTGTAAAGCCGCCAATTTAGACAAAAATCATTTTACACTTCCTTTCCTGTCATCCTTCTAAAAAGCACAAGTTGAGCAACATAATAATCATACAAGTATTACAGTTGAGTGGGCCAAAAATGGTTTAGGTTCTCATGTAGAACAAGAAAAGAAATGCCAAGTGTACACCTCATAGTATTTAGTAAGTAGCTACATTTATTGAAGATCATGGTGGCAAGAACAGTGAGAAGGGCAAAGGGAAAAAGAGGGTGAAGGGAAAAAAGACTGGAGGACAAAATCAAAAAGAGATTTGAGTATGAAGGGGAAAACCGGGTCTCAATTACTCAGGCTTCTTGTATTTATAGGGTTGGACACCACTGATCTAAGGCACCTCCCACTCTCTCGTTCTCTCTCTCTCTCTGATGGCAGTAATCTGTGTGACCTCCTACTTGTAAGCCTGGATAATCATGGTGGTTCTGTGTTTATGGTTGACTGGACAGAAGGGAAATGGCTCACACACTATCTTTGTATTAGGACAGAAACATGGATAATCATTAGGGTGGTGTGGTGTGTACAGTTGAAGAAAGGGCAGGGAGTCAGCTCCTTTGCTTCTAATTGTACTACAAGGAAATCAAAGTTTATAGAACTCAGTCACCAAATAACTATGGCTGGTTAGAATCAAATTTTTTAAAAATCTCAGGTTATTTGGCCTTTGGTGGAAAAGAAGAGTCATTAAATTAGTGTAGGCTGAGTTTATTTTTCTCAAGCACTTGCTCTTTAGATTTACTATTGAATAACTAAGTTTTTAATTAGTATTAATCACTCTCCAGATGTGTCAATGGACTCTGACTTGTTAATCTCCTCTTGTATCTTCCTTGTCAAAGGAAAGCATCTTGCTTGTGATTCCTCAGTCTCATCTTGCAGGTCCAGGCATCTGTGCTTTTGCTCATTAGCTTTCCATTTACAGTGTGCTTTCTTTGTGGAGCTAACATCTTTTTCTTCTTCAATCTTCAACTCAAGTCTCTCTGTCTTTTTTTCTGACACATAATGTCAGCATTCCGAAGTGCGTCCACAAAGCAATCGCTGCACCTTCTGGTGAACGTCTCCATTAGGGCATAAATCACTTTGTATTGAATCAAATGGCAATATTCTTGTCTCACCCACTACATTCCCACTGATACAAGGGAAGATTCTTTTTCTCACATTCATTGTTGGTTGCAAACCTGATATCAAAACTAAGCCTGTAAGGCACTAAATAAATATTACTATGATTGTTGTTTTTCTTGTAGGGAAGCATTCCCAATCTGTTTATCTATTCTAGATAGTCTGCAATGCATCATTAACAGAGTTCCTACTAGGTGGCAAGGCACATGCTCTAAGGCATAGGTCCTAGAACAGGAAAGACCTAGTAGGGCACAGAAACAACCTAGTAGGATACGTCTAACCCAGTTTGTTTGTTTGTTTGTTTTGTTTTTTATTCAGAGACAATTTCTTCAGGAATATAATACTGAAGATCAGGTCTAATTAATGGGGTCAATGACCCTTTTTCTAAAACCCTGGAGCCAGATGTGCTTCAGAATGACATCAAAATCTTTTATATTAAAAAAAGTTAATATGGTTCTTCTATAGTATATTTTGTAGGATGTAAATATTTACAATAATTAGTAAATCGAAGAATAGCTGAACTTAGTTCAGGTCAGATTTTGCCTCCTAATAAACACAGGTCAGGGTAGGTTTGGTACCCTTGCTACACAAATTCTAAGAAGCATTTTGTTTCCAGAGGTTTGGGGATTTTACAATAGGAGATAGATCATTTGAGAACTAAGAATAAACATTTACTAGGTTCTTCCACTTTGCCAGGCACCATTGCTTCATATGGTCTGATTAAATCATTATTACAGCCCTATAATGGGTGCACTAGTTTATGAGGCAGAGAGAGGTTAAATTCTCTGACTCAAAGTCACACGGTGGACTGTTTTCATCAGATTTAGCAAAGGCACTCTGATGCCAGAATTCATGATTTTAACAAGTGCACTGAAACGTTTTCTACAAGTTACTGAAATGAAGAAAGTTGACAGTGTGTTCACAGAGAAGGAGAAATGAATGAAGAAGGAAGTTGGGCCAGAGAATATTCTAAACCAATATACATAGGGCATAGCATGAACAGTTTTATAAGGAAGGTAATTGTCTCAGTTACTTTATCTTGTTGCTGAGACAAAATACCCGACACCTAAAGTTAAGGGAGGAAAGGTTTATTTGGCTCACAGTTCAGTCCATAATCGGCTGGCTCTAAGGCAGAGTGGCGTGGCAGACAGACATTGTAGAAGAGAAACTGTTCAAGGCAGGCAGAAGGCAGCAAGGTAAGCAGGGGGGGATACAAATCTCTTTCGTTCCTTATGTTTTATCCCAGCTATCTGCCCTTAGGGTGGGCAGCACTCCACCCTTAATCCTAGCGCCCTTTATCCTAGCATCATATCCTTGACCCAGCAGAACTATGCCAAACTAATCAGTAGACTAATTTAGTAATCACATACTCTAGATCCAGCCCCACTTATGACTGCATGAGGCTTTGGGGGGACATCTAGAAACTAACCATAACATTCCCCTTGCCCCCAAAAGACTCATGCACATCCCTTCATGCAAAAGGCATTTAGTCCATCTCTAGGAGTTGCCAAAGTCCTAACAGTTTCAGCACTGCTGAAAAGTCCAAGTCCAAAGTCTCCTCTGAGATTTAAGGCAAACTCTTAGCTGCAAATTCGTGTGCAAATGAAAAGAAAGTTAACAAATTTCCAACATACAATGGCACAAGATAAATATTTCCATTCCAAAGGTACAAGTAGAGGGATACAAAGGAATGGGGACAAAGCAAGTCTGAAATCCAGCAGGGAAAACATTAAGTCCTGTAGTTCCATATGCAATGTCAGAGGTGATCTGTGGCGAAATCTGAACTCCAAAGGCTGTGGGTGACTCCGCCCCTATGGCACTCTAATGGTAGCTGCTCCCATGGCTTGTCTCTTAGACTGGCTCTGCTCTCTCCTTGCAGTTTTCCTCAGACAATCCATATTCCTGGCTTTCCAAACTTTGGGGGTCTCCAGTGCACCTTTGGCTTCACACTCAGACCTTCACACACTACCTTCATGGGCACACTGCCTGGCCTCCCAGGCCTTCTGCAATGTGTGGGTGGAAGCCTTCTTGACCCCACAACTCTTGCATTCTGCAGGCAGGCTTTCTTCTCTCTTGGCTGTAGGGGTCAAGTACCTATGAACCAAATCCTGAGGAGCAACTTCCCTAGACTACCACCATTCTGGAACATTGTGCTCTGGGGATCTCTTCCCAAAGCAAAATCTTTCATTTTTTTCAATTTTGAAGCTACAAAGGCTGGAGTCTTGCTGATTCTTGTTATGTCCTCAGGCCATCTTTTCTGTCGTCTTTTTCTGAAGTACTTCTGAAATGGCTTTTTCTTGCTGGTCTCTTCACCAACCAGTTTCTCCTGTGTTCCACCTTTGCAGGCTGTAACTTTACTAAAGCTTCTTTTCTGGCCAAATTCAATTTTAAGTCATTCTGCTGGGCTCATTGCTCTTGATTCTCAACATGAATCAGGCTAAAAGCCCCCAACAGTAGCCATGCCACCAACTCAGCATTAGACTGCCTTGAAATTTCTTTGGCCAGAATAACTAGTCTGCCGCCCTAAATCTCAATCTCATGCAAAGTCTCTGGACACGAGCAACATGCAGACAAACTTTCTGCCAAGCCCTAACGCACATCATCTGGAATCCAACAGCCAATGCAGCTCTTCTTCCCATCAGAAACCTCCCGAGCCTGGTCTGTACCGGCAACTTTTCTATCAGAACTCTGGTATTCTGAGCTCTGACTAGAATCTCCCATCAATTACCGATAAAGGCTTTCCAGGACTTCTCTTTCGGGTGTCATTTCCAAACCTTTCCTAACTCTGCCCCTTCCAACAAGCCAGCTCCAAAGGCTCCTAAACCACATGGTCGGGTTGAGTCACAGCAACAATCCCACTTCCAGGGTGCTGAGATATAAGAGCAGTAATGATTAAATGGGACGACATCAAATACAAAAGCTTCTGCATGGCAAAGAAAACAATAACCAGAATGAAGAGAATAGCCTACAGAATGAGAGAAAATTTTTGCTAGCTGTTCTTGCAATGATTAATATTCAGTATATATAAAGAACTCAGAAAACCACACAACAGAAAGCCAGGCAACCGACCAACCAACAGGAGCAGCAGCAGCAACAGCAACAACAACAACAACAAGAAAAGAAATTGGCCAATCACTAAATGAATAAATGAATTAAACAAACACTGCTTAAAACAAGTACAAATGGCCAAAAAGAGCAAGAAACAACATTCAACATCTTTAGCCATCAGAGTAGGCAAATCAACACTACATTGAGATTTCACCTCACCTCAAGAAAAGTGGCTATCATCAAGAATACAAATAACAAATTGACCCAGGTATTGCCCTTTTAGATATCTTCCCAAAGGATTAAAGACATCATGTTACAGTGACACATACACACCCATGTATATAGCAGCACAATTCATAATAGCTAAATCTTGAAAGTAGCCCATTATGTCCATCAACAGTTGAATGAGTAAAGAAAATGTTTTATATACTCATCACAGAGCACTTCTTGGCCATAAAAAAGATAAACTTGACTCATTTGTAGGAAAATGGATATACATTGAGACCATAATGTTAAGTAAAATAAATCAGACACACGAGTTTAAATATCACATTGTTTCTCTTACACGAGAAACCCAGAATAAAAATGAAAAGCAAAATAAAAAACACATAATAGGAAGTAGGGAGATAGATCATTCTCAAAGGTGAAGGGTATCAAAAGAAGGAAGGAGGAGGGAGAGAATAAAGGCTGAAAAACGAGACTTGAATTGTGTTATGTACATGTATCAGCTCCATACAAGGAATATAAATTATATGTACTGCAAGCTTGTACAAAAAGAGGGAGAGGGTCAAGGGATGGATCCAGTGGAGAGGGAGCAAAGGAAAGGGGGGTGAAAAAAGGAATTAAAATGGTTATATATATGTACCAATTTCACTCAAGGAAAATAAACATCATGTATTACACACATGTACTAATACACTAAAATATTATAAAGTAATGTAAATAATAAATTCTGGTGAACACGTAGGGAAAAAAGAACGATTCTACCCTGTTGGTTAGATTGTAAATTTGCAAAGTTATGTGGAATATCGACATGAAGATTCCTCAAAAAAGTGAAAATAAAGCTACTGTTTGATCAAGCTTTACCATGCCTTGGGACAGTACCAAAAGAATTAAGTCAATTTACTACAGAGATACCTGAATACCCATATTTATTCCAACACAATGTACAAGAGTTAAGCTATGGAAATATCCTAGGTCTTATCAACAGAGGGATGTATTTTTAAAATATGATGTATATATTTAAAGTATGCTCTATGCATATATAATTATGTCAAACTGAATAAAAGTCCATTTCTTTAAAATATGAAGCCTATTGTATATTGCAAATTTTTTAACATGCCAATCAACTGATAACTAAGGTCATTTCTGCCTCCATTTTACAAATGTATGTATTGAATCCAAACGACTTACCAAGGTCATGTAATTTATTTATACTCAGATGTCTAGAAAAGTACAAGAACAGAGCACCTAAAACATGTCTCCAAGAACATTTCTCATTTTATTAATTCTTAAAAGAGAACAACATATATTTTTCTAACTATTAGTTCCAGTTTTTTCTCTCCTTTGGGAGAGCTTTGTAAAAATAGGCAAAATATTGTATAGCTTAATTTGATTTCTCAACTGCTTGTTGGAGATATTTATCTCAATAACTTCAGTTTCCTAACTGGATTGATCTAGTTTTTTTAGATGGTTCTCTATCACCCTACATTTTCATTTGTCAATTTTATAGTAGGACTTCAATAATTAAAATAATCTAAATGTAGTTTGATTAATTCAGCATGCAGTATAAATATTGCTTGTAGGCATGTTTAGAAAAGGCTTTGATTCACTTTAATTCATTAATTTATGTTAATTTAATTTAAATAGGTGTTCTTTGATTCCAGATTACGTAGCTAGAAGATGTGAAAACATTTTGAATGTGTAGTTGCATACAACCTGTAGTATTGTAACTTCCTTTGCATATAGACTTTGGTCATACAAATTCCTACCTCTCTACGATTTTTGAATCTTTTTTTTTAACTAAGTGTAGAGTTTTCTTTCTACCTAACATGTGGGAAGTTGCAAAGAATATCACTCCCTGCATATCAAAAAGGAAAAGATGAAGAATTTACACAGTGATTTTCCTGAGCCCATCACAGAATAAAAGGCTTACAAGGTAAATGAGTAATTTCTAATTTTCAAAGGGGACAAATGAGACTCAAGGATGGTTTCACTTTTGGCATGGAATAGAACAGGGAGGAAATCACCATAAAATTAGTTAAGAAGAAACTAATTAGAAGTTTAAGAAATAATCGGAGGCTAAATTTGGGCTAGTGTGTTAGTCAGTAACCCCCAGACAAAATGGAAGTTCACATTATTCCTCTGTGTGATCTGAAAACAAAGAACACCCACCTAGTTTTTTTTTTTTTTAATTTTATTTTAATGGTACATTTTAGATATACATAGTGATAACATTCATCATAGGGGATTTGTACCTGTACATGACATATCTTGTTGCTTCTTTTTTTCCTGTTCCCCTCCCCTCAGCCCCCTTCTCTCCTTATTTACAAAAGCTTTGTTTTCGTTTTTTCCTTCTATTCTTTTTTCTCTTGTCCCTCCGTTCCTTTCCCCCTTCCCCTCCCTTGTTCCCTTTCCCATTTGAACAATTTCTTTCCTGTCCCAATAGAATACATTTTAATCTTTATTTACAGTTTCTGCTTCTCACACCAGAGAGAAACAATGAGGTATTTAAACATGTGTGTCTGATTTCTTTCACTTAAGAGTATGGTCTCAAGATGCACCCATTTACCTCAAAATATCTTGAACTTATTATTCTTTAGGGCAGAATAGTACTCCATTGTTTAAAAATCCATTTTCTTTATCCATTCATCAGTTGACGGACATTTTGACTGTTTCCAAGATCTAGCTATTACAAACTGTGCCGCTATAAATATGGGTGTGCGTATATTGCTGTGGTATGATGCTTAGAAAGTTCTTCTCAAATGCCCTTCACTTTGTTCTCACAGTAAGATGAAGGGTGGTGCCAAAATCTGGTCACAGTTGCATTTGCTTGTGCACGTGGACATGACGCATGAGATGGAAGAGCAGTTGCACATTCTGTCCTTCCAGTCTGCTGGATTCATCTCTCCTATAAAGAGAAGGCCTAAAGAGAATAGGGAAGGGGGAGCAAACACTCACACTGGGGGAAACGGAAAGACTCTTTGCTGCTGGGAGATGTTTCCAAAATTCTCCATCAACATCAGGCAGATGGCCAGTACCACTATAAAAGAGATGGTAAAGTCTCACCCACAGCCAAACAATGATTGAAGGCAGGTTTTATTATATACGCATAAGTACAGCTAAGAAATAGTAATGCCAAATAATGAGGATACAGAGACTATTTTACATCGCTGTCAGGTTGCACAATGGAACAGTGGCTATGAAATATAGTTTAATAACTCATACATAATATGTAAAATATCTATATATAATATAATAAAATATGAAAACAGTAATTGCCCTTCTTGGAATCTACCCAAGAAAAAGACTGGCGATGTCCTCAAGAAGAACTGCAGACAAACGTTTACATCGGTAACTGGAAAGAAGGCAAGTGCCAATCGAATTTTGTATCCTAACTCTTTCAACCCTAATTAAGTCTTGGAACATCTATCTAATACAATGCTGTTTAGTTCCATTTGGGAGCTAAAGGGAACTTATAAACATGTAATACTTGTAAATACCTAATGAAGCAGAATCTCAAATTTAAGGACAGAGACACATAAGACTGCACATTTATTCTTTTTATATAACAAAAGCCAAAATTATAGGGACTGAAATTAGACCACTTATTTCTAGGAAACTAAATTACTTTAAATCTTCATAGTTGCAGTAGTTACACAAATGTATACACAACTGTATATGTCTGTCAAAGCAACAGAACTGCCCAAGTAACAACAAAATTTATCATTTGTACATTGTACCTCAATAGCTCCAATTTAAATCAACCTAAATGATATTCTTTACACTCATCCCTGTTACATTTTAACTACAAAAAGATTTTTCAAAATTTAATTCTATTACCTCTTGTACAAGTGAGCTTTCTGTCCCAGCCTCATGCTTTTCACTTCTTGAAAAGGTTGCCTTTTAATCAATTCAATCTGTATTCTAATTATTTGGTTGATTTGAAACCACACAGACCGTAGCCGTCATATAGGGTGAAGCAGTGTGAAAAACAAGTACATCAAAACCACCACCCTGCACCCTGCATGCCAACATAAAAGGTTATGGCTTTACCGTGTATTTCAGTTACTTTTCTCTCATTGCTGGTACAAAATACCCGACACCAAAAGTTGAAGGAGGAAAGCTTTATTTAGCTCACAGTTTGTAGAGGTTTCAGTTCATAGTTCGCTGGCTCCAAGGCAGGGTGGCATGGCAGACAAACAGAAGGCAGCAAAGGTAAGAGAGGGGGAAACTAAGCAGCTTCATTCTGCCACTTATATTTTATCCAGGCTGCCAGGATTAGGGTGGTGCCAAACAAATCAGGGGATTGATTTAGTAATGACATGCCCTTAATCCCAGCATCACACACTCTAAACTCAGCCACCTCTGAAAAAGCTCCACCTATGAAGGCCTGAGACCTTGGGGGGACATCTAGGCACAAACCATAACACCGTGCATGTCAGCAATGTCATCAATTCACAAAAGGAGTTGATGGAATTATGTTAATGTAACAATCTCTCTCTTGAATTCCATTACAAAAACAGTGAAACCGTTGAGGCTATTTCATATGTAAACTAACAGAAAAAATAGATCATTTGGCCTTGTAGTGCTATCAAACTGCATCTTTTTTATTCTAGGGATATATAGGTTCATGGAAACTGCACTGGGATTCTTAATTTAAATGATGTTTTTTGTAGGTCTAGAGTAAAAGTCAGCAAAGATGCAAATCAATCACTATTTGAATACTTAGGACATTGGTTCTTAGCCTATAAGGGAAGCCCTATTCAAATGTTTGCTGAATTAATGAGAAATAGATGGAACTTATTCTCAGAAAACTAAAATGCATAACTATTACTTGTGTTAAAAAAAATTCAAAGACTATGGGTCTTACCCATATTTTCTTTAAGAGTTTAACAAATTCTAACAGAAATCTCATCAATATATGAATAATTGTACTGACATATTAATAATTTCTAAGATCTAGAAAATACTTAATAGTCTTAGAAAAAGTGATAAATTTAAAGAAGCAATAGTTAATTTACTCACATATTCTTTGAAAAATATACATTCAATTTTTGCCACCGAATTTGATGTTAGTGGCTTCAAATTTAAGTCTAAATAAACTTTATGTAAGAATTTCTTAAGAAGTTTCTTTAATACACATTTTGGTATTTCACTGAAACTCTGAGTCAGATTGAACAAGATGGTGTGATTTGTATACTTAAAGGCTCCACTAGGTCTTTCTGTTAAGCACCATGTTTGGAAATATTTTTCAAAAGTAAGTAATACCAGGGCTATCGATGTTTTATAAAGACATACCATCATCTTAAAAAATGTTCTTTAAATTAGTTTTGTTTTCAATGGGAAAATCACTGACGGTAAATTTGTTCCTAAAGACCACAGAAGATGATCTCTGGCCTTTATAATCATTTCAAGTAATGATGTTGAGCAGAATAATTTATGGTTTCCTTTAGGAATAATGAAGGAACCTTCTCAAATGAACTACTGTCTTCATAAAAATAATGCTTTACTGTTAAAATAAAATTTAATTCCCAAAGAATAACACATCTATTCATAATTTTTATTATGGGAGAACATTGCAGAAATTGATTAGGTGTAAAGACCTTTAAGAATTAGAACTATTGATCAAATAGTCAATATGAAATAAATTTACAAATGTACACATATAGTTGTGTAAATCTGCAGGCTTTCTCCTCTCCATCTATTTTACTTGCAAAATGTTTTAATAAATTTTACCTAATTTTACTCTGTTCCCATGGTTTATGCTCCTCATGCATCAGAGATTAATTGTCCATACTCCTATTTTTTGTCACTAGCCTGGACAGCCAGACAAGTATACACTTCTCTTGCACCCATCAGGCAGGACACAGATCCCATGATTATTTTTAAAATCTAGTTTCGGCCAACAGTCCGATAAGCTACAATTCTGACGGACTTCCCTTGTAGCAAAAATTTTAATCATCTCAATTTCTAATGAGCAGTATCTCCTCACGCTAATCTTTGCATACCCCATCTCTTTGCATTTAAATCTGTTGACGAGTCTCTAATTCTTAATTATGTCTTCATGACTCAAATTTTATCATCTTGCAGTTGATAGGTAGGGAGGGAGGTAGCTAGATATAAATAAATCATTCATCCAAAATTACTTTTTTTATTCAATAATTTAAGTGTTCCAACTATTGCTAGGTATTAAGAATATAAAGTCAAAAGAAAGAATCCCCACCCATAGGTACCTTTCCATTAGTTACAAGCACCATAATATAAAATGTTAACGGCTATAAATAAGCTACACACACAGTGTAGGTGAAGCACAGGAAAATAGACGTCTATATCTAAAGGTGATTGCTGCATTTATGTGGGATTTTCCAAAATGATTTAATGTAAAATACTTCTTACATTGCAGATAATGAGAATAATTTATTCTCAAATATTGAAGGTTTAATATTCTTAGGGAAATTGCAATTTAGACCTTTCTCAGAGCACCCTTTCCTCTGCTCCAAAGGATGCAGCCTTTTTTGGAAGTCCAAGGTGACTGCAGGTCTCCAAAGGAGGGGGTTGGAAGTGAGGAGACAGAGAAGGACAGACTGGAATTTAGAATCTATTTCTTACAAACTCTGCTCTTGACAACTCAAGTAGCCCGCAGAATTAAATGGCATCCTTGGAAGTATCCAAGTTAACCGTCCTTCTACCAGTCTATGTTGTTGAGTCAATGTGCGCCATGTATCCGTGCTGTCTTATCTTCTTGATACAGAAGAGTGCGTGACGTAAAGACCAGAGGGGCTGAGTAGAGAACTGGTTGACATTAGGACAGCAGAGCAATGTTTGAGGGGTCTGGATTCTATTATGGCAAGTCATACTATATCTTTCTTTATCAGATCTAGAGCTTGTACACATTAATACAGTTTTTTGTTTTGTTTTTTTGTTTGTTTGTTTTTGGTGCTGAGGCTCGAACTCAGGTCCTTGTGCTTGCAAGGCAAGCACTCTAACCACTGAGCTAAATCCCCAGCCCCAATACAGTTTTAAATAGTGATCATGTACTTTAGTTCAAATACACATGATCAATTAGCACTCTTATTTTGATGATATAACAGAATACCATAGACTTGATCAGTACTTTGCAGTTTCAAGGATATTTCAACTTTATCATTATAGATTACTTTTATTTTATTTTATTTTATTTTTATTTTTGGTTTTTTGAGACAGGGTCTTGCCATGTAGTCTGGGCTGGCCTCAAACTCACTATGTAGCTGAGGCTGGCCTTGAACTCACGGCATTCCTCCTGCCTCAGCAGGGATCACAGGTGTTTGCCGCCTATCTTATAGGTTACTTTTAGTAAAGGTTTAGTCAACCAGGAAAGCAAAACTGTTAGAGACACTTGTACCTCTTTGACTTAGCATTTTATATCCAGGATGGCTCAGTGCATGTACTCGCTTCAACCATTTTGACAATGGACTATTATAATCTTTCTGCCCTGATAGAACATACTTAGAAAACATTCTCAGGCAGGCTCCACAGGTTTCTGTCAGAAAAAGGAGCAGCATCTCTTTCCATGATTGTTTCAGTTCCTCATGGGACTAAAAAGAGAATTGAGAAATACAAATGGTTTCCTGGTATTTATACATACTTGCTATGTGCTTTGGGGAATCAAAAGTTGCAGTTAGACAAGTGAGGTAAGAAATATGCAAGTAGAAGAGAATCTCTCTCTCTCCCTCTCTCTCTCTCTCTCTCTCTCTCTCTCAACTGGAATTATCAAAGGGAACGGTATTATTCTTTAGCTGTTAGTCAAAGTCACATAAGTAGCCATATTACGGGCTATAAACTGGATGAGTAGGGAGTTAGGTACTGGACGGGACCCATTCAAATATGCCCCAGGGGCTACTATTTTAGCGCTGGTTCTGCCAGCAAGGCATTTTTAAAATAAAATGTATGAGGCTATACGTGAAGTGAATGAGTAATTGATATAATAAAGCTCCATCAAAACCTTGAAGGTTTTCATTAAATGTCAGGCTACAATAAATTCGTGAGTACTGTATTTCTTTCCTGTAAGTGTCTCATATCTTAGCAGGACTATATACCTTTGAAACATGGCTGCTTACCAGTCATTCTTCAAAATTTTTCCCACTTTTGACATTTTAATGGGATGGCCCTTTAAAGTGAAATATGGGAGGTTTTCACAACAATGATGCCCTGGTAGGTAGTCCCGGAAATAACCGTGTTGGTTAAGCTGAGAGGGACATAGTGGCCTTGGCAGAAATATGAACGATATCCTCCAGAGAAGATATCGTGATTTGTCTGCCACACGAAGGACACTATCATGTAGCAGTTCAAAACACGGGAGCTGAAAGTAACTCTCTAAGTTCAATACCATTCTGCCCCTTCTTTACTGTGTGTCCTGAGAAAGCTACTAAATCACTGCTCTTTGTTTTTGTCATTTGAAAAATAAAGAAATTGTAATAATGACCGTCAGTCAAGGCTATTGAAGGATTTCAGTAAGCTAAGCTATCCAGATCAAGATAGCTAATGTTTCGCAAACAACAAGAGAGAACTAGATAATTGTTATCAGTTAATCATTTGGATTTCTTTATCATGCCTTCTTCATTTCCTGTCATTTTGTGCTAATAATCAACAATAATAACAATATAAGCACAATGAATATTTCTGTGTCACTTAATAATTTAAAAATAAGCTAAGGACTCAATATGCTGAGCACTTAATATACTAAGGTTATTTTGTCTGGGCTTCGTACTAATTCATTTTGATAACCGTAATTGTCATCTCCGCCTTGAAACTCAGAATTTGAGGTGCAGAGATATACTGTGATTTGTCAAAGGTCAGAAAATAATTAGTGTAGACAGAATGTAAATATATATTAATTGCCTCTACATTCCTTCTTTATCCAGGTTTAACTTAATTTTATGATACATGATGCTTACGTGGGTTTACTCTCCTGAGTTTAGATCCTCACCAGTTATAAAGGCCACTATCTGCTAGGCATTTTAGTTATGTTTTCTAATAACACTATATCAATCCTGCCATTATAGTTTACATCTAGGTGTCCACCCAAAGCCTTATACATTCATAAGTGAGACTCTCAAGAGAAGATTGGACTATGGGATTGTGATAATCATCAGTTCACTAAGATTGGTTCAAGGAGGAGAATCACGGGGGACAGAGCCCAGAGAGCTCCCTCCCCTTTCCTCTCCAACTCACTCTGCTTCCCCACCAGTATAACACGAACAAGTTCTCTGCTGTGTCCCTCCACCAGGTCGCCCTGCCTTGGAGTCAGTGAGATATGGATTGAAATCTCTACAAACTGAGAGCTAGAATAAAGTTTTCCTCCTTTAAATTATGGATGTCAGGTGCTGAGTGGCTAAGGCACCAGGAAATTCCATCTAAATATTCTATCTTTATAAAAAATATTTAAGCCTACAGAAATGGAATGCAATGCTCAGAGTTATGGAAATAGTAATATGGAAATGTTACAGTTCATTCATTTTTTTAATTCATTCAACAAATACTATGATGATATTATGTCAGATATTGGGGATAGTGACAGTTGATAGAAGAGACAGATATCAAACTAATGCTTATGCAATTTTTAAATGATGAAAATATAATTTATATTATAAAAAGTTTGATAGAATGTAATAGCATGCTGGTTTTGCTAATTTTGGTATTTTTAGTTTATAGAAGAGTGCTTGAAACCCAGGTGCTCCATAACTGGTTCTTGAATTAAAGAAATTAATGCATTGTAAAATAGAGCAAATGTCAGGAAGGAAATGTACTGAGTGCTATTAGACGTCATAATTAAGAAGTTAATTTAAATGGGGGAACCAGGGATTCTCTGAAGATGTGTCAGTTAAGCTGAGACTGAAGATGATAAAGAAATAACCAAATAAAGGGGGGAATGAAGATAGAGTCATCTGGCTTGAGAGAAGTCATCTGAGAACCAGAAGTAAAGACGAGGCATAGCAATAATGAAACTGAAGGAGGCTCGTTCTGCCTGGTGCACAGTGAGAGGAGCGAGCGGGGAGGAGAAAGCAGGAGAGAGACGCAGGGGTCAGAAGCTGGGTGGTCAGAAAGGTCATTGTAATAATACTGGCTTCTTTTTCTAAGAACAATAGGAAATCTGAATGGTTGAAGAGCAGAATATCAGACTTGTAGTTTGTGAAAGATCATTCTAGCAGTTATACTCTATAATGAATAAACAAGAGAGGCCAAAATAGCAAACGGAAAGTGATTCAGCAGTTTGATAGGTGATGACCACTCAGATTGACCATAGATACAGAAAAATGTAGGATAATGATAATTACAATAATACTTACCATTATTTCAACACTCAGTATGTGCCAAGCACTATTCTAAATGTTTTATACAAATTAAATAATTTTATTGTCATACAAACCTCATAGAAACCGTTAGAGTTTGGGTCTAAAAGGTCCCCCAAAGGCCAACTGATGGGCTTTGAGGAAATGTCATAGCATGAGGATATTAATCCCATGGATGTGGCCTTGGAGCCTGTGTCCTGTCTCGACCCTTCGTCCCTGCCTCTGTTTTTTCTTCGCTTCTTCCTGACTGCTGTGAGGTTAGCAGCTCTGCTTCACTACACTCTCTCCACCAGGATGGTTCTGCCTCACCACAGATCCATAGCAATGAAACCAGCATGGACTGAAACCTTTCGAAATTGTTTCAAAACGAAACTTTCCTCTTTTAAGTTGTTTTGCTGAGGTATTTAGTCACAGTGATGGAATACTAACACAAGAAATAAGTCACTGAAAAGAGAAGTGAGATTTCTATCTTTAGATAGTTAACAAGTAGAAGATCTTGGATTTAATCACAGGCTTATATATGGGTCCATGGTTGCTCCAATCTATTTACATTGGATAGACTGGAAATAAGACTTGGGAATAATGAAAATGCTTGGTGATACAATAGAACCTACATTGTCTCTGGGAAACACTAAGCTCTCTTCTTTGACTGTCTGGCTAATATAAATTCAATATATGTGTTGAAAGTCCGATAGACATGTTTTGACTTCCAGTATTATTTGAAGTGATAGACTAAAGTTTTTACAACAGTATATGCAGATTTGTGAATAGGTAGGATTACTAAAGATGACAATATGACATAAGAAGTTTAGTTGATATGTGAAGAACACTGAAATCTTGAGGTTACAAGATAGAATTAGCATGCAATGAAACTAAAAATTAGCTAAAGACATGTAAGGAAAAACAGAAATATTTTAATATCTACGAAGGTTTTGAAAAACAGGGGACGGTCAGCTAGATCAAATGCATGTGATAGGGTATAAAGTGAGTGCTGGAAACGACTCCTGGATCTAGCAACATGGCAGCATCAGAATCACAAAGGTAAAATGCAGACCAGAGAGTTTGGTGAGTGAATGGGAGTTGAAGAATATCAGTGACACTAAAACTGTGTTGTAGAAGACAAAGAGGGTAGGGAAGCTAATGTACCATATGTATACATGTGTATATAAATGTTAGACATCAAATTACATTTGCACATTGGTGGGGAAATAAGGGAGAAAAAATTATGGAGACAGAGGAAAGAGTGGGGATAACTAGTCGCAGAAGTTCATGTTCAGAAATTAGGCGCTAACTATTGGTCTTGTACTTGGCAGCCAGAGTGCACATAAGAGGACTCCAGAAGCTGGTACGTTGAGTCAGGCATCGGGGTCTGTAGTTGCTGTTTCTCAGGCCCCTCCTCCTTTGGTTGTTGGTCCTGAATGGTTGTCTCAGATGGCAAGAAGGTCAGAAGCTACAGATCCCTCCCTTGCTGCCAACCATCAAGGACCATCGTCTGTAGTCATCTTGGCTGTTTTCTGGAGCCTGGAGCAGGACCAAGAAGACCGAACGGACAGAGAAAACATGTAGAATGTCAGTTATTGGAATCTCTGTGTGTTGGCCCTCAGCCCTTTATGACATTAATAACCTGCTTGTATAAATGAAGGTGATGAGCTTGTTAATTTTGATTTTGTGCAACTCGTAACTTGGAAAACAATGCCATGATCTGAATGGAAGGAATAAGTTAAGCACCAAAGTCTGGAATTTGCCTACTTGACGATGGACACTTGATATATATGACAACGAATAGAGATTCCTTGATGGCTCCAAAATATACAGAAGGAATAAGGGTATTTATTTATTTATTTATTTATTTATTGTACTGAGATTGAATTCAGGGCCTTATCCCTGAGCTATACCCAACCCATTTTTTATTTTGTATTTTGAAAAGGGTCTCAATAAATTTCTAAATTTCCGAAGCTGGGCTTGAAATTGTGATCCTCCTACCACAGCATCCCAGAGTGCTGGGGATGATAGGTACAAACCACTAGGCCAACCTCATTCATTTGTTTATTCATTCAATTTTGCACTGAATTCTTATTCATTATATGGATATCTATCGAGTACTTACTACCTGTCACCCATTGCTGTGGACAATAGGCTCACAGTGGAGATAAAAATCATAAAATCAAAAAGAAGTCTTCACCTTCGTGGGGTTACATTCTAGGAGAAGAAAGATACTAATTAAATATGCACCTAATTGATAAATATATCAAATAATATCTGATAATCACTATCAACCCTTAGTATATGAAATTTAAAGACAGAATTGCCATTTTGAATAGCCAAACAGATAACTTCTGAAAATGTGATTTGTATTATGTTACAAATATGAAGTAGTTGTTTCAGGTGGTAGATGATTATATCCACCCATAATATGGGACTGTTAACAACCATGGCTAGTGTTACATAGCACTAAAAATTATTACATCTTATTATAGGCCAGCCTTGTGGTTTGGATCAGAATGCAGTGAACAATCAATAAAGACTTCCTGGTAAAAACAAAACAAAACAAAACAAAACAAAATTCCTAAAATTAATAAAAAAGAATAATGAGGAGTTAGACACAGGAAGAGGGAAAGGTTTACTAGACTCAGCATTTGCCTGTGAAAAGACAAAAGGTATGATATTGAATAACAAGTTTTCAATCCTGAAGATTAGAGAGAAAGCACACCAGGAAAGGAAGAATCTAACTCAAAACTTCTCCTTTCTTTGGAGAAGCCAAATCTCAGGGC
This sequence comes from Hystrix cristata, assembly GCA_004026905.1. NCBI lineage: Eukaryota > Metazoa > Chordata > Mammalia > Rodentia > Hystricidae > Hystrix > Hystrix cristata. The sequence continues at coordinate 195,176 of PVJO010000628.1, read as the reverse complement.
AACGTCAAGAGCTGGATGAGAACATCAGGGTAGTAATCCTCTCTGTCCTCTCAATTCAACTTCATGTTCCAGAAAGCTTCTGTCATAGGGCCTGGAGTGACTTAATTGGATTTGAGGTCTGTCCTCAATGGGACAGTAACAATAATTAGCATTTTTGTAATTTCTATTACCCATGCACTGTTTCAATGGATTCCCATCTATTTATTTATTTAATCTTTATAAGAACTTTCTAAACTAAGTAGAATTCTTCTACTCTATGTTATAAATAAGGGAACCAGAATACAAAGAAGTCACATTTGCCATTATATTTCTAATGCCCTCAATAGTGCCCAACACTACAGTTTCCTAATGGATATTTTTGAATGAATGAGTAAAGAAGGACGAATCAGGCTGAATCCCGACTTTACTGACTATGGCTGTAAGTACACAACCAGCTCACTGTCTTGTTGATCATTTTGCAAAATGATGGCAGTTCAATCGTTCTCAACTTCTGAGGTATAAAAATCTCCAGGGGTTCTTGCTAAAAAAAATAATTATTAGATCCAGATTTAAGCCCATAAATCCACATTTTAGTAGATACATTTCCCAAGTGTTTTATACTAAAATGATTCCTCAATAATGTTTGGCAAAAAAAGGAAAATTGGTGTGTTCCATGAATTGATAGTCACTACCGCTAGATTTAAGAACAGTGGATAATAGCCGTGGCCCAGCAGGTCAAAAGAAGGAGGAAAGGAAGTGTGGTTTCAATGAGAAGAGACGAAAATAATCACTTGAGATGGAATCTGCTTACCTGTCGCCTTTACTCTTATGAATGTGCTTCTTGCTCGTGGCATTACTGGCAGTTTGAGTTCTGTAGTTCTTTTTGCAATTTTAGGTTACATAGCAACAACCCTAACCTGTATCCACTAGCTATCAGTAGTTCACCCCCAATACACATATACAAGTTGTGACTAGTGAAAACTGTTAAATTCTCATGGAGTTGAATTACCTTTAACTGAAAACCACGGTCCCAATGACAGGCAGAGAGATTTCTGCAGTTACTTACCTATAGCAACTTCTGGTCTTCTAATCTAGAATAAGACACTTGATCTGTTTCCCCGTAAGAGTTCCTCACTGAGACATTGCAGTTTGCCTAATCAGTGCAAGGCACATAATTTGCATTATTCAGAATTTATGGTATATAGATCCCACCGTACACACACACAGAAACACACACACGCGTGCATGCACGCACACACACACACACACACACACACACACAGAGCTGGTTTATCAAATCAAATGGGAAAGACTTTTAGGGTCAAGGTGTGACCAATATACAAAACCATCAATGTTTTTTTGAGATTCCGGGGGGCTTAAATACCATTTACATGGTTTCCTGGGAAATATAATTGTAATTAAATGTGACAGAAGATTAAAATTAGGTTCTGAGAAGACATACATTACAAAAAGAAAATAATATATCGAAAAAGAGACATAGAGTTAGAGAGTCAGATGCATGAAAGAAAGGGGCAAAACAAATTGCAAAGTATTTCAGCAGAAAATTGGCAAAAACAGGTTTAGGGAAATATGAGAAATTTCAGCTTATTCTAATGCTTTACCTTTTATAAGAATAAATGGGCACTGTGTTATGACCTAAGGATATATACTTCCCCTTTCCTCACCATTAATTTCTCTTTAAGCGCTCTCAGCATCTTTCAGTTATATATTAGAGAAGTAAGAGTAAAACCTTGTTAGGAATTACAGATGGGAAGACTATTAAGGATGTTGTATAACATTGGGCAATATCATACTGCCGCTTATATTGCAAAACAGCTATCTAATCTTGGAAAAACTCAATGGGTAACTAAACAGGTACTTGTTATTCACAACATACTGCTAGTGAAGTAATTCCTACTTCCTTAGCTAATCAGATCAGTGAATTAGCCTGTGCATCCAATGAAACAGTTAAATAACTATCCAAAGAACATTCTTAATCAAAATGGGTGGAGGGGAGAAAGAAAACCCACAACAATCTGGATTTATATTATCATCCCTTACCTAAATTTAATCAACTTAAAATATTTTATAAGCCTTTATTGTTTTATAAATTATTTGGTATGAACTACTCTGATTAACCTGCCTCTAAAAGGGAAAATATTGCCTAGTTAACATGGAGTGGGAGAAGACAAACAAGGAAGGTCAATATCTATTTTCACTAGAGACTGAAAAGGATGGAGAATCACCCAGAGAGAGAAAAGCCCAGCACTTCAATCACTGTTATTTCAAGCAAGGAAAAAAGAAAAAAAAAAATCAGTGACCTTGTTACCCCTATTCAGTTCCTTTAAGTGATTTCAGAGGGCAGGGTAGCAACAGCTCCCTTACCGCCATGCACAAGGACTGTTACTTCTGGCTGGAAATGTTTGCCGGGGAAACAAATACTCTCAAGTAACTAGGTGGTGCGTTTCACATCAGCCCTGCAGCTTGGCGATTCCAGGTGGTTGGGAGTGATTAATGAGACAGCCAAGACCCCAACCTCAGGTGACTTTCGTGGGAAGCAGAGATTTAGCAAGGCCTAAAGGCAGAAGATGGCTGGGCAGGGAGCCTGTTTCCCCACCACTGCCTTTTTTGCTAGTGCAGTTGTTCCAGCTGCCAGAGGCTTTCCGGTTGCCATGGCAACTCTGGGGCTCTGCTAAGAACTCAAAGCAGAGCCTCTGAAGTTCGGTACCAAACACTGGAGCGCCACAAATGCCAAGGCAACTGGAGAGGAGAAGGAGAGCGAGGGACCCCCATGTAGTGTCCCCACAATTCCTAGGGCTAAGACAGCCTTTGCACAATCAGGTTTTTGTTTCCGTGTTTGTAAAATGAGATAGTTTCTCGCCTGCCATTCTTCTTCATTAGCGTCCTGTTTTGGCTCCTGGTGGGAAAAGTATCCTGCAAACCCTCTTGCTGGGAAGGTGGGAGTAGGGTGGGGGAGGTAGCGTGAGTGCCCAGACAGCCTGCAGGAGCCAGCTGGTTCGTTCATTCATTCATTCATTCTGATATATATTCAACTCCTCCCGAGAGCTCCATTGTGCGGGGCGCCGTGTCAGCTACTGGTCTGCAAAGAGAAACGAGACGTGCCCCACCTCCACAATGAATGCATGATAACTAACCCAGAGTCTCAGACTCCCCGGAGCCTCGGGAAAACCAGTTAGGCAGCGCCTGCTGCCCCGGGTCTCCCCGAGAGGAGGGCGCCGGCGGGAGGAGGCGGCGGCCTGCTCGGGCCCTGCGGAGAGGGTCTGTCCGGGCCACTCAAACGCTTCTCTGCGTCTGGGAGGGAGAAGTGCTTGATTTTTCTTTTAGAAAAACGGAGCCCTTTTCCCTACTGGGCTCGATTTCTAGTAGGGGAAGCCCCGCCCCCTCTGGCACCGATTGGCCCAACACTTTTCGGGATAATTTATGCCATCATCCCCTCGCTCTGATTGGCTGGCCGCTCAGTTCCGCTGGGAGCCGCATCCTACCTGGTGAGGAGGTGAGTCTCCTTTCCTCTCATCGCGCTCCTACTCTGCCGCCGCGGAGGTGGGAGGCAAAGTCCAGATTTGGAGACTGAGCCAGTACAGCACCAACAGAAAAGAGATCCCGATGGGTTCTTGGGAAGCTTTTCTCTTCTCCCCCTTTCTTCTGTGGAGTCAAAGTAGAGGGCTGAGGTTGATGTTCTTATTACTGACCCTGCATTTAGGAAACTGGTGAGTACATTCAAGGACTTATAACTATTCTTTCCTTATCTACGTCTCCCCCTCCTTTCTTTAAAAGTAATAATAAAAAAACATCCTGAGTAATTTGCATTCCCGAGGAACATGTGCAATATTTGCCATCATTTTATTTTCTGATTAGATCTCTTCACTCTCAGCATGAAATTAGCTTATTCTGAAGCATAAAGGTTTGTTCCACGGCTTTATGACTTCAAATAGAGTGTAAAGTAGTAAAGGAGGGGATGTGGGAGACCAGAAATCACTGCTACTGAATCTCCCCAAAGAACGATTTGATGAACTTTCTAGGTGATTCTGCATTTCAAAGACAAAGTTATTTCACAAACTCATTACACGGCGTGAGTGGGTTTTTGCATGATGTTTTTCTATGTATGAATCTTCTCTTTCTCTTTTTCTTTGGTAACTTGTCTGGAATAAACCAGTGTTTTACAAGAGAGATTATAAATTTGGTTAAAATCTCTCTCGTCGTTGAAAATGTGCAATGTTTAAACCAGAAATAATCCATTATATTTTATTTGAACCACTTTGAATGTTTTATTTTAATTGACTGTCCACTAGTAGTTTAAAAAATGTATGGTCTTGCCAAATTGTTGGCTGTATGTGTGTGAGATGACCAATCACAAGCCTCCAGTCTAACAGGTACAAGACTGGGCTGTAATACCTTTCAATAAAACTTTAGAATCATTCGGTTAGGAAATAAAATGCTCAGGTATCATACCTGGACCGTGTGAAAGAATAAAGGAAGAAAATAATTACAATGTATCCATTAAAATCTAGTTATTATAAATGGCAGGGATATACCACCCAAGAAAATATAGGTTATTTTACATAAGTATACGTTTACAATTATATTATTGAATTATAATCCTGCTTGGAAGTTGAGTAAAGCACAATCACAATGTTGATGGAAGGATATCTTTGCACTATATCATTACTTTATAAATCATTATTATAATTTCAGTATATAGTCAGAGTGAGTAATTTTGGCATTACCAGCAGATGGAACGACTATATTGGATTAAAGGATATTTGTCTTGCTAGAAAAATTTTGACATTTCGTGGCTTTCTTTTTTATTTTCAGACATTACAGTTTATTTACCCCTTTTCTTTTAGCAGGCTGAGCACACAGTCTTGTGTGTCAAGTATTTTTAACCTCTCTGGATGCAGTTGCTTCATCTACCAAATGATTGCTTCCAGCTTTCACAGTCAATATATCTCAGTGTTGAACTGAAACATAAAATGACTCAAGGGTTGCTTCACTAGCTTTACTTTGTATTTTTGAAGAGAAAAATTCTAAGTACAAATGCCGTGTACGTTTTTATCATATACATGAGTGAGAGAGTGAGCATGCTGTGATAGAGTTCAAATGATAAATAATTCATCTTATCAGAGTAATATAGATATTCTGGACTATTCTAGGCAATGCACAGATACATATTTAAATAAATCAATATGCTGCTGTTAGAATTGTCTCTCTCAGTCTCAGTTATGAAAGTTTGTCTTCGCTTTCTAAAGTAGCTAAAGTTGTGCTGAACTTAACCTTTTAATATTTAATTGGAGATAATTGGTCTCAACATGTGTAAATCATGTAGCATCATATTTCGCTTTCTCTTTAACCTTCTTTAGAGACACATTTTAAAACTAGCCCTGGATAGTTCTGTTTGTAACAATATTGATGTCATACTGGTTTCTATAATAAATCTTTAAAGTCATCCATGTTGGGATTTCCTAAATGGGAAACTATTATGTCTTATATCTAATCAGAGGCAAAGACTTGTTCCCTCATCAGTTTCTATAGATAGCATAAAAGGAGAAACAGTATATTGATTTTTATACTGCTGAATTATGAAAACTGATTCTGTTGTTGTAACTAAAAGCTGTAGTCATGGACCTGTGGTTCATTCTCTAGGAGGCTCGATGGTGGCTTGTTGAGTGGGTTTATATTTCTTCAGTTTAATTTGGCTTTTTCATAATGTTAAAAAATAGGTAACTGTAATCAGGATTTCAAAAATAGTTGAAAAATTACCTTGAGATTTTAGTTGTTATAAAAATTTACCTAAGATAAGCTTTGACTTAGTTTTATTTTGAGAAATAAATTAATTTGTTTTTATTTTTTAAATTCCCAAGAATCAATAATCATATAAAGCAGATTTAGTTTCCCAAATTAAAATATTCTAAAATCATATATTTATTTTTATAATGTTATCTCTAACTAATTTGAGTAATATATTTTTGTGTTGGGGTAGTGAATGAATGATTTTTATTTAGGTGTTGAGATTTGTGGCTTAATTTTCTAAGAAAATACCATGTAAACATGAGAAAAATATTAATGTGATAATGCTCTATGATAATTACATATTGAAAAGACTATGAGACAAAATGATTTTAAATCTAAAATTCAAAGCCCTTGTGTATAATTGATAATCCTCTTGTGGAGTTTTTTTGGTTATCTAAACAAGCAATGGCCGCCTTCAATTTCATTCTGTTCTGTACTATGAGGCACAGATTTGGCTAAGCAGGGAAAGGAAAGTTTGGCATTTTATTTGAACATTAAATAGATTAATATTTTATATTTATATGAAGGTGGTTAAATATATTTATGTAAAGGTGATTAAAGTTTGTTTAGGAATATAGGAATGTAGGTGGGGGCCCAAAAGAGGGGAGACAAAAGATAGAAAACTGATAAACGTAAATTGATGATCACATATGATAAATGCCTGCCATGAGGCACGGAGGGAGAATAAGCACATATGGGATGTATAAGCTTCAGGAGAACAGTTCACATGTGGACAGGTACCAAGTGAGACTCTTGGACTTCACCATCACATTTAAATTCTAGTTTCGGCTCTTCCCTTTCCTGTTGGAATGATCTCAAGCATGTCTTTGAGGCAAAGTGTACTCATTTATCATCTGCATTTCCAGATTGTTTCTAGACCAAGAAAGAAAATATGTGCAACAAACCTAGCACTTAATATTTTGTCTGTAAGGAAAGACATAATAACACATCTTCTTCTGTGAAATCACAGTGAATCACAGTATTGTTTATCCTCGTTAAAGTTAAAGCCATTTTAAATATAGTTGAGTGAAGTCCTTAGACATTTGTATGTCATCAAATATCTTTTGAGTTTTGGAAAGATCATTTATTCAATAAATTTTTATTGACTGTCTGCTGAGTGCTAAATGTAGTGCACTGTGTTAAGTTTTAGGCGATCAATAAAGTAGATACAAATGCTGCCTGCAGGGAGCCTGTCTATCTAGATCTAGGGTCTTGATGAAAGGAAAACATCTTTTACTCAAAAGAAGTAAGTATACCACCAGCACTCCAAAGATAAACAGTTATAAACTTTTGAGGAGAGAAGATACTTGTTAAGGCTTGTGTCTAGATGTCCCCTCAAAGCCTCATGTGGTCACAGGTGGGGCTTTTCAGAGATTGCTGGATCTAGAGTGTGTGATGCTGGGGTTAAGGGTGTGCAAATATTAAATCAGTCCGCTTATTGCTTTGGCATAGTTCTGGGTGTGGATAATGGGAGGCCCAACCCTGGGTGTGTGTGCTACCTGCCTTAAAGGCATGCAGCCTGGATAGACCATAAGGAGCAAAAAGAAGGCTGCTGCTGTAACTTGCTGCTTGCTTCTTTTGCTGCCTCCTGCCTTCCGCCTTCACCTCATAAGCTTTTTTTTTCTCCTCTGTGATGCCCCTCTGCCACGACATCCTGCTTTGGAGCAGCCAATTATGGACTTTAATTTTAGGTGTTGGTTATTTTTCTCATCAGTGAGTAAAGTAACTAAAACAATGCTGATACAGCAAGTCATAATTAAGAAAAGAGAAGTAAAGAGCCCTGAAATTTCTCTTAGACAATACTGGAAAACTATGGGGAAAATGCCTTCACAATTCTGATGACACACATTCAGCTTAGAAAGTTATACTCATCAAATTTCTCATCAAGCATGAGACAGATATTATTACCTAGATATTATTATTTATCTCATTTTACAAACGGAAAAACTGGGGCATGAAGATTTCAGGAACTTAATAATTTCAGTCTTGCTGATGAGTGCTGGATCCAAGATTTAAATTCATTTTTCTATGTCCAAAATCTGCATTTTAAAATAATAAACACTCCTTAGAAATTCAAGATACTGGGGTACCTCAGTTCATGAACTTAATTCATTGTAGGATTCTGAGGAAGAAGGCTACCTTCGTGTTCATGGGGGGAAGGTGACCACTGTCCTGTTGGTCGCCCATTGTGGAGTTTGAGAATGGAAGCAAAATTTTGTCCCACGATTCTGTTCACTAACTGAGTTGTTTGCGAACAGAAAGGTTCTCGAACCGAGGCATTACTGTAAATCAAAAGCAACTGTTAATGAAAGCAAAAAAAAAAAAAAAAGGAAGAGATGGAGGGAGGAAATTACAATGAAGAAAGGAAAAAGAGAGGAGAAGATAATGGAGAGGAGGGGAGAAAAGAGACGGGAAAGGAAGGACAGGTGTTATGGTTTAGGTATGGTTTAGATCTAGATGTCCTCCCCAAAGCCTCACATGCTTATAGGTGTTATAGGTGGGGGAGTTTAGAGGTGATTGCATCGTGTGTGTGTGATACTCATCAGTGGATTAGTCAGCGATGAGTTCGTGGTCAAAAGTGATGTTGGGAGGTGGAGCCTGGTTGGAAGAGGTGGGTCACTGAGAGTGTGGCCCTATCTCCCTCCCTTCTCCTTGATCTCTCCTTGTTTCCTGTCTGCCATGCCATGTCTTTCTCCTCTGTCATGCTGCCCTGCCTGGGAACCAGCAGACTATGGACTAAAACTTCTACAAACTGTGAGCTAAAATAAAATTTTCCTCCTTAGAGTTGTCTCTAAGCAATAAGAAAATAACTAAAATGGGAAGGAAAGGAAGAGGTGGGAAGGGGAGGGGAGGGGAGAGCAAGAGAAGAGGGAAGGAAGTATAATTCTTGGTTCATTGGTAGCATAGTAAGTAGAAAAAACTTAACTGTCACATACTTTCTGGAATATGAAGGGTATGTTACAATAATGATTTTAGGGAAAACTTTTGATGACTTGGAATACTTGTCCTAGAAAAGAAGACCAAAAGATAGAGAATTAAGGGCAGGAATTTTTAGCATAGATAAGTTATGTAGCGGCGTGACTATGTTTAAGGATGTTGTGTAAAATCTTGGTTGAATTTATTATGTATAGATGTATCGGTTACACCACAACCAACTAGTGACAGTTACTTGAAGGTAGATTTTTCTCCCAGGATAAAAGTCTTCTAGCAGGATCATGGATGACTTATGGCTAGATCTGCTGGAACAGACGCTTGTCAGTGTGTTTTTGTACTCTGTGGGAGACAAATAAAATTTGTTTTCTATTTTAAACATCTCAGAATCTAAATCTCTCAGTACAGAACTAGATTGGCCAACTGAAGTTGCATTTTTCAGGAAAAAGTCTTAGGTATTTGTCTGTTCAACAAATACCTGGTTTATTGTGCTTCATTCAGAAACTTATTTATTCAGTGTCCACTATGTGCTGTTCAAGGTCCTAAAATCTGGAGATAAAGTGGTAAGCCAGACATGCCGTATATATGATGGGTGTGCTAGATGAACATCATAGAGAGAGCTGAGGCCTTGATCTCAGTGAACTAGTGCTGGTAGTTTTTGTCCAGATGGTTTATTAACAGAAAGGCAATAACATGGTTTAACCATTACTCAGAATTCTAGATGAGGTACAGTGAAAATACTAAGGAAGCTGCACTTAGTAGTTGCCCTAATAAAAGTCTGGCGAAGACTGCATGATTTCAGTCATTTAAGTCAAAGTTGGTGAAGGGTATAGAGAGATACAAATAATCTTAGTGTAACCAGAGATTTGTTTCATAGTTGGGCAGGCCATATATATAATATTTGAAGTATATATTGTTTAGATTCCTTCTGGGGAGTCGCTACATCCTAATAGCACATCCTAATTTTTTCATCCCTTTTATTTCCCTTTTCTACTCCCGCTCTCCATCTCTTGATACCCTTCCCATTTGAGAAAGAGCTGTCTCTCTACTGCCTATTATCTTTTATTTTGCTCTTTATTTATAATTTGGGTTTTTCATATAAGAGAAACTATGTGCTATTTAAGCGTATGAGTCTGATTTATTGTACTTTACATTATAGTCTCAAGGCATTTCTATTTTCCTACAAATAACTTGCTTATCTTTCTTCCTGGCAGAGTAGTACTGTGTTGTGTGTGAATTCATTTTCTTTATCCAATCACCTCCTTTACTCTGGTCATCTAACATGTAGCATTAAAATAACCACATCCTATTAAAGAATGTATAATTTAGTTTAGTATTGAAATTCCGAACTGTAGGAATCTTTTTCTTTAGAAGAAAATATTTTCTGAAATTTAATACTGCTTCTTATTTTTTGACAAAGAGAATAATAAAGTAATAGAGACTGCGCTAACAATAGAGACATGAAAGTAAACATAGATCCTGCTCTCTATAGCTGGATTTGGTGGATCAGAAAATCTATGGTTTAAATATATTGAGTTTAACACGCTTATTTTAATACAGTCTAATCAAGATGTGCTTTGGGGCCCTAGAAAGCTTTCTGAGTCATAGGGTGAAGGGGCTTGGCCACTGTGTGAATTTGGGGGCAGATTTCTAGGATCATCATCTGCATTTGTCCAAAGTGTGTGCTGCTTCAGTGCAGGGATAGATTCACCTCTTGGTCTTCCTGGGAGCGTATCACTATCAGAGTAATTTTCCAACATGGTGTAGAGTATCTTGAGTAAGAAGTACCCTTTTCACTAAATACCCATGTAAACTATCACAAAACAGTCATATTGACTGGATTGAATATAAGTCCCACTCAGACATCCATGTCCTTTAAATTTGTTGCTTGGGTTTATTCATATGTACCTACCTGGGATTTCTTTAGTAACAGTTTCTTTTGAAAAATCTCAAAGTGTCATATCTAGAGTACATTAGAAAAAATTGTCCATAATTTGTGTAATACTTCTTTGTATTAGCTCCTTCTTGAAATGAATAATTCAAGATGATCTCATGTTAATGAAAATATTCCACTCTTAAGACTCCCAAGACTGGAAAATGCTATGCACTTTTGCATTCAGTGGTACTAATTCCCATTTCTTCCACTTTTAAGGGCTTTCAATGTATTTTATAATTTAATAAGCCTCAGTGTGATGCCTTCACTTTGCAAAGTTTTTAGCAGAATTGAAGCATTTATCTAATGAATAAAAGCATCAAAGATTTAGCAAATGTGAGTGTCATGAAGGGTTGTATCATTTATAAATGTAATTTATGTCCTGTCAGGCTCTATGGATACAAAGTGAAATAACAGAGAATGTGGTGTTCATTTTAATGTACTCTTTATTCAGTGGTCTTTCAAAAAATATGCTACAATAAAAGCTGTTTTCTTTCTCTTTAATTAACAAACACTCACACAAAAGTGGTTTCAAAAACCAAGTACAGTCTTTGGATGTTTTTCCAACCCGTGAAGACTAGTCACAGTGTGCACATCTCATAGTTCTCTAAACTCTGTTTTAAATAACAGAGTTGACATTCCAAACAAAGTAATCAAAACCAAAACAAAATCCAAATGTTGGGAAACTATTACTTTATTAGTAGTTCATTGTTACATCATACATTAATCAAAAAACTACAATGATTTCTAAATCTATAACCAAAAAATTAAGAAAAACTTTTTATAATTTTCTTATCCTCCTTCTAAATATATGCTACTGTATTTGTTAGTTTTGAAAAAATCTACTCTGACAGCACTCTGTTCCTTTCTCAGTAGTAAATAGAATTTTGCATTCTTGATTCTAATCTAATTAGATAGACTATATCTGGTAGGCCTTGGCATTATCCAAAGTGGTCTTTGTAAACAATAATCAAACACTGTACTGAAAGCAGAACTATCTTTCTACATCAATATGCTTAATGATGATGTGACATTCTTTATTAAAGAAGATGTATAACTTATGAAAACTGTTCTCTAACTTTGCTGTGAGCCTTCTATTTTGTGTGCAAAAATGCACACAATAAGTGCATGTCTTTTATTTCAAGCCTTTTCTTAGTATTTCCCAGTTACTTACAATAGGCACATTTCATGTTCTACTAATGATAATAAAGATGTCAATCATTTATATTGTCACCACCACTGGGTATGATGGACCTTTTAATAATTTGGCAGTATGATAGCTAACATTTTTGTCACATTTTAAACTGATTTTCTTTTTTTAACCAATACATCTTAACATAATTTTATCTATTTACTAGTCTTTCCCCTGTTCTGATTCTGTGTATCAGTTATGTTGTAAATTTCTTTCAGTGTATCTTTTGTCTCTAGTGTTGTCTAAAATGACCTATTATGATCCATAAATTCTTTCAAAATTTTTTGTTATGCTTGTTTCTGTCCCTCATTTGCAAACATGTTACCTATGCTGACTTCCTCACTCCAAAGGCCCAAATACATTTTCAATATCTTCTTCAGTAATTTTATACTTTTGTACTACTATATTCTGATCTTTACTGTATTTGAAATTTGCTGTGCAAGTAAAAATTTGACATTGATTTCTTATGACTTACTTGACATTTTAAATCAATTTATTCAATGAGTCATCCTTTCATTTCTAAACTAATGAGTCACTTTTATCATGCACAAAATTTCTTTGCCCTTAGGACCTGGTTTTCAATGCTTTGTCTTGTTCTCACTGATTTCTTTGTGCTTTGCTACAATAAACTTTGATTATGGTAACTTTGTTTTCTTTTTATTTTGACAGGACAAATTCGATCTAACAATTCTTTTTCAGTAATTTCTTATATAAATTGTCATATTGATTGTTAACTAGAAATGTTTTAACCTGTTACACATAAAATATAAGACTCTGATTAAAACTGAGTTATATTTACAATTAGGAATTAGATAATATTGTTTTGTAATGAAAATATTTACTCTGTCTTTATATCTTTATATTTTTCCATCCTTATACTCATCAGTCAGTCCTTTTGGTTTTGTTCATATTAGGTTTATACTTATCCGTTACATTTTTCTCTTAATCATATTATAAGTTATGTTGCAACTGTGAAAGAAAGCAGGTTTTTTTTTTTACTTCTGTGTTATTTATGTCGAGTTAGTACTAATATCAGGAAGCTACTATATTTTGAATTTAAATTTATGTAAGACTAACTATCATAATTCTTTTATTATGCCCAATAATTTTAGTTATTGTCCAAGTTCACTGTAATTTTACCTGAAATTAACATGATATGCTTTAACCTCCTTTCCATTCGTTTACTTACTTAGTAATTTTGGGGTCTTTAAGATTTTACTGTGTGTCAGACATTGGGCTAGTTTCTAATATCACACTGAATACCTCAGCAGTGTGGTCAGTCTATGGTAGAGTTAAGCACTGAACGGACTGGAGCACACAGTGGACCACTCTTACCTAAAATCCTAAATTTGGTCTCTTACTTTGCTCCACTTTCCAAAGCATTTATCTCTAGGTGTACCAAGCTAATAAAATAATTATATAATGAATGGACAATCATTTTAAAACCTCACGTTTGAATTTTTAGCTCTGTTATCATTTCACTTGTGTCACATCTCAACAAATTTTTATGAGCAATAACATTCAGAGCTTCATCTCTAGACTGGACCTTTGCACAAACGAATTTAGCAGCTAGAATATAAAGGGAGAATATGATGTAGGATCAAAATACATGTTGAATTTTGAAATTAAAAAATTAAGACAGTAAAAGACACACTGCCATTAATTTACCTCAGCACACACATTTATTCCATTGTTTTTGTCACTTTCTGAAGCAATTGTGGAAGTCTTTTCCCTGAGTGTCTTTAGTTGCACTATCATGGCTGCCTGAATATCCTGAATCAGTTCAAAATGTTTATCTTTCATGGTCATTTTGTCTCTGGTGAAGAGTCAGAAATCTTGGTGCCTGATCTAGTAAATAGTGCAGGTGAGAACACACTGTAATTTTTTTATGAGCTGCCGCTCTGTTGGATGGCGCTCATCAGCAGCATTCACCATAGTTTTAAATCACGCCTTATAGAGGCACTCAGAAAAAGGGACTTTAGGAAGAATTTCAGAAAGTGGGAAGGATGAGATAACTCTTTTAGAAGCAAGGCTGTGGGTGTATTTTGAGGAGTATTAAAGGCAGTGTCTGTTTATTCTAATTTTAAAATTTTAAACATTCACTGTATATTTTGATCACACAAAATATTTTTAACTTCTTATTTTCCTTGACTCTCCTATATAAATAATACCATGACTTACAGTTACCCTTGGAAAGGTAATTCTTATAGATTTTGAGATTAGAATATTTTGTACTCAGAAATTTAAAAATAGGTATAAATTTCTTTCCTGAACTTGTTGCTTAATGACGATGCTTATAGAAATGTGTATGATGTCTGTAAATAAATACTACTTAACTTTTCTCAAGCAGTAGCTCACAGATAGGGTTACATTTTAAAAAAAGTTGTTCAGCTCCTTGTTTATGACAATGCCCCAGGCATTTGGTATAAATTAATAAACTACAGACAAAATCGCTTCCGCTCTTTTATCATTGATACTCAGAAGGGGAAATACTAAAAAATAAGCAGTAAATATTATTCTTCATGAAATTTTCTTTTTCTGTAGACCTAACTAGTCAGATATGACTTATTTATTTATTTATTTATTTATTTATTTTTTTTTTTTCCGGTGCTGGGGATCAAACTCAGGTCCTTGTGCTTGCAAGGCAAGCACTTTAACCACTGAGCTAAATCCCCAGCCCCTAGTCAGATATAATTTAATGTGGCAGAATCTATTCCATCAGCTACATTCAGAATTTTAGAATATGATTAAGGCTACAGAAAAAAAGTGAACTGGGTAAGGAATTAAGATATTTGGAGCCATGGCAGATTGTAATATTAAAAAGTGTTATCAAGTAATATTAAAGAAATACTACAAATACAAATACTAGTCATGCTAAGGGGCAGTTTGAAGGGAGAGAAGTTTGAAATGGGAGACTAGATTGTGGGCGCATGGTAGGCACTGTTTGTTTGAGTGAAAAAAAGAACCATATAACTGGGATTCAGTCTTTTGAGCATGGAAATGATACAGCACTATCTGTATTTTAAAAGCATCTCTCTGATTTTTATATTGATAATTAAACGTTGAAATTCTCCAGGTGGGAGTCAAGAGACCCAGGAGGAAACTTTTTTCACTAATTAAGGACTTTCTAATGAATTCTACTTGTGCCAGTTACTAAAACTGACTATTTGGGCAAGCAATTTAAACCTCTTATAATCTCAGTTATCTTCATTTGCAAAAGCCTATCACTATGCCTACCTATAGGACAAATGCTCATTTTTCATTCTTAAAACAAGTAATTATTGAAGGTTCGTTCTGCACCAGGCATTCTTCTAGGCACTGAGCTCGTATTGAAAATAAAACAGCATAATTCCCTCCCTGGTGGATAATGGTAAGAACTAACACAGTGTGTTCAGAACTATCATTAAGGTTGTTGTGAAAGAATCGATTCCTTTCCTTTTTAGTAAATTTTATGATCTGTTAGGCCAGAAATTCCACCTTTAGCTCCTACTTGAAGGTTACTTACCTGTACTGCATTAAGCAAGTATGAATTAAAGGAAATTGTTTTCCAGTTCAAGAGACTGAGCAAAACACTACTCCTCACAAGGCAATTAGGCAACATATCTAAACTGTGTCGAAATTTTAGTATATTTATGAACAGGAATTTTTAAAAAATTAGCAGGCTATACTATTTATTTCCTTGTGAGAGCTCTTACATAAGAAACATTCATATACCTAATAATTATCTAACTTGAAATACTGGCCATCCTGAACTTAATATTGAGCAGAGAAGGGTCAAGCTGCTCGTTTCTTAATGTAAGAAAGCCATATAATGAAATTAAAAATTCATTTCCTCTTGCTATTTTAAGTTTTCCCAGTATTATATATATATATTTAATTTTTATTTTATCAGTACATGTTGCAGTACATAATGATTATACTGCATAACTACATAACTCATCTTTTCATTCTACACTTACCATATTCCATTGAGTATATACCCCAAATATTTCCAATTGACTGATAAAGAACTTTGTTCTAATGCTATTTCTTATTAGTATTCAAATACTTAATGAATGCTTAGAATGTACTGGGAAAGCTATGGGTTTTATCCATCATACTTTTAGGTCATATCTCTTCTAGTATTATATTTATCATACATTAATATTTATCAAAGATGGAATTAAATATTTATTATTAATTTTACCTATTAAAGTTGAGTTATATCACCAATATTAGAATAGATTCTGAGAGTATATTTAAGAAAAAAATTTGCTTATAATATAAAATACTTTAAAGGTCAAAGTCTTTATTAAAAATACTTTTAAATTGGGATATTTGTATACCAGGAGATTTTTGTTGTTGAAAACAAGTTAACAGTTATTCTGGAGAATATCAATTAAAATGGGGCAGGATTGCTGATACTGCCCAAAATAATGTCAAGGGGAAAATCACATACACCCAATGATCCAAAACTGTATGATTTTCAGATTACAGCCATAATTGCACATATGAGACAAAGAGCAGGAGAGAGAGCAGGATGAAAGGGAGGAAAAGTAGATACAAACATGGGAGAAAAAGGAGATAAATAGAGGAGGGTGGTATGAAATTGAATGGGAGTGAGGATGTTTGTGTGTATTGTATGTATATATTTATTTATAGAATTTAGAAAAAAAGAATTTAGAATGATTCTATTGCAATGCTAAATAATACCATTTTCAATAAAACACTTAAAAATAAAGCATGTGTACCATCCAGGAAACATATAATGATCAGTTTATTGATATGATTCCACAAAGCATATTGAAACTTAACTGAGAAATGACAAACTATAATGAGTTACTAATTAGTGAAAAGTGAAAAAGAAACAATATTCAGTAGTTCCAGGGGGACAATAGTGAAATCACGTTCAAAATAGTGATATAAAGGGGGTGACACTGGTAGCTGAGAACAAAGTGACTGTCCAGGATGCTCCTTCCCTCATGATTTTCATATCCTGCTTAATGACATCCGTGGAAAATTGTTATATGTAATCAGCTTCAATTATTATTACAAAAATATTCCTTAAAATATTCCTGAGGGTCAGGATAGTTAATAAGAAAATGTTTTAGGAGAAAGAAAAGAAATTAATATACCTAGTAATTATTGAACGTAAATATTGAACATCTGATTTTAATTCATTCGAACTCAGTAAGACAAACTGCTCATTGTTTAAATCATAAGCTTATAAGCTTTTATGTAAATTAGAGTTAATAACAGTGTTCTTACTAGACTACATTCTCAGCTCATGAAGGCCACATATTTGAAATGTTAGCTGGTAGGCAAGGCTATTCACTCTGCTGAAGAACTCTGCATCTAACCCAAGCTGTGCCATCAGCTACCCCAGCAGATGGGGGGCTCAGGCCTGTGATGGTGAATTGGGGCACTGGCTTTTCTCTTGTCTTGTCACTTTCCTGTCAATGTAAAATGAAGCAAGGTACATACATCTCCCCTTATCTAACTGTGTTTGTCTCAGGAGTTTTATAGGATGAGACTGTTTTCATGCTAAATAACAAAACCACATTTAAGCAAACTAAAGCAACAAACACATACACAAGTGACTAACTGTAGAGTATCCCCTGGGATCCAAGGACGAATTGAGCAATGAAGTATCAGGGAAGCTGGAAATGGGTAGACTTGGGTTCTTGGCAGCAGAAATAACTTCATCTTCCTTCTTAACCTAAGACATTAACTGGATTGTGCTAGAAACTAACAATTTCATACTGTAAGAAATGAAAGTCTGTCTCCACCTCGGGGTCATGTGTCTACCCTTCTAATCAACTCAGCCTGAGATACGGGTTCCTGGAGCTACAAACAGGCTCAGGGCACATGCCTAATAGTTTTCTCTGGACAAAGACAAATTAGACATAAATAAGACATCGATCGTACAAGTATCTACAAAAGGAGACATTGGTGGCAGGACAGCTAAGAGCTACTGCAACCTTGAGAAAAAAATAATTCTGGCAAGTTTCTTGCTTGTTTTTAGTTTTATGATCATGTACACATTAGCTTGTATTTTCAGAAAACTGGAGCAGTATGTGTCTGGAATTAGATAATATTATACTGGTTAAATCCAGGTTTGATATTTAGATTAATTTTGACTTTATCAATATAATTAAACTTGAATCATCCTTTCAGTGGTCTTTCAAGTACAAGTTAATTTTTTATGTTTATGAAGTGCAAGTTAATTTTTAAAAAATTTTGCTCAAGTTAATAATTAATTGTCTTTTTAAAATATTCCTTTGTTTTGCATATGCTAATTAAGTATATCCCAAACTCTCCAAAGCACCTAAATATTCAGGCAGATGAGATAGAACTACTCACGGTGCAGCAGTACTCTGACTTCAATTAAAAAAAAAAACAAAAACAGCTGTGTGCATACATAGAAGTATTATTCTAGCTTCTCCTTTCGGTCTCAGCAAATTGGTATTCATCTCATTTTGTTTCGTTTTTAGCAAGCTTGTTCTAGAAAAGACCCACAGCTGCCAACAGTGCATCATTTTTTTTCTTTACTTTGCATCAAATTGGCCCCTAACCTCAGAAAGACCCATTCTGATATCTGAGCTCCCTCAGATGTATCTATAGCCCCCCCTCTTCATTCTCAGTTTTCCAAATCTTTTTGTGCATCAAAGGTGGTGTTTGGAAATTTATTTTCTCTCCGTTTTTTTTATTGTTGTTTTTGACTGCTCCAAAAGGCAGACTAGGATGTCTACTTCACCATTTTCAAAATGAAGTTCTAAATTTCTTTTTATGAATACAGCAATTTTTAATATTTATATTTGTGTATATTTGTGTATAAGGCTATACAAAGATCTAAACTTTAAAAATTGGATGAGAAAACTGTGACTGTAATATCTTTAGTGATTTTTGCACAGTATCATTAAAAGAGTAAGATGATTACAAACCTGAGTCTTCTACCCTCTGTTTGAGCTTGCCTCCAGGGGCTGTGTGTTCATCTTTGCATCCTCAACATCTAGAAAAATTCTCAGTACCCAAGAACTACCTAATATAGTGCTATGTAAAGTTTAATAAAACATTATTACTTTTTAAAAGTTACTATTAAAACCCAAAATGGAATATAATTCACACATAATGATCAATAAATATGAGTGTCATTCGTAGAGCATTAGTCTACTTAACAAAATGATTGTTATGAGTAGTCTGCCTACTGATAATAGAATGAGATGGAGTAATAATTAGGTACTATTCTTATCCATTAGATTGGCAAATGAAGTACATAACTATATGTGTTAATAAATTATTCAAGTTACACGTATCTATGTCATTTATGGATACATATGTATGTAGCAAACTATAATAATTAATACTTAGTATCACATTTACTGTAACACTATACCATGTTCATTGCAATCACTAAGTCACTGGAAAAGGAGAGAAATGCAGAGGAGTTTACATATTAAACTAGGTGTTGTGTTAATAGATGGTTGACGATTGTATTAGTTTGTATTGTTTTAGACTTTCCAAAATAGTTCATACTCACTTACTTCCACCACAACCTCCTAGCATATTTTTAACTAGAAGGCAGTCCTCGAAATAACTAATGTCAATGTGGTAAGTTTGATCCTTGGTACATCTGGATTTTTGCCTGTGATATTAAAATTGTATTAACTGTGAGACTGTAATTTACATTTGCAGAATACAAGGCTCCTTATTTTCATGCAATGAGTATGACGTGATAGGTTTTAATGTGCTTGTACTTCAAATGTCCTATTTTTAGAGATACCTTTGTGAGGGCCAGCAATGTAGAGGATAGAGTCTCCCTAGAC
This sequence comes from Hystrix cristata, assembly GCA_004026905.1. Taxonomy (NCBI): domain Eukaryota; kingdom Metazoa; phylum Chordata; class Mammalia; order Rodentia; family Hystricidae; genus Hystrix; species Hystrix cristata. The sequence goes on along the minus strand of PVJO010000628.1, from coordinate 175,528 downwards.
ACATTTTATGTAGCTAATCATAGAAATCTAGTAAGAAAACTTAGTTTGAATGTGGTTCTTGATTGTGATGTCAAATATGTAAAATTTTAATTTTAAGATTGCATTTTCCCAGTCCAATCGCTTATTCTTTTTCTCAAGTAAGTGAAGAAATGTATGATACTAAAACAATCCACTTAATTGTATTTATTAATGTTATAATGATAGAAGTAGCAAAATTGCCCATTTAATTAACTCTGTTCAGGAACCTTAAAATTCTCATAGTGGTAGACAGGATTTCTGAAGATATTTAATTATTCTCTCAGTGTGAAAGACAAGAATTCAGGTTTTTGACCAAGTATATTTACCTATTATCTGAGTTTCAAATTAGTTTACTGATTAACTTGTTATTAGCATTTTGTCATACCTACTTGTAGAATATCAAGTTATGGTAACCTCGAATAATAAAGCTTTTATTATGGCACCTGGTTGAATTTTTTAGATGCCTGGTTGAATTTTTCTCTGTATGGATAACAAATTCAAAAGTATTAAAGTGGAAATAATGGTCAAAAATATTTATTATACTTACTTCCCAGTGATTTTCTCCCATATATACTCAGTGTAAGAAGCAATGACTCTCTTTTTTCTTCCAGTGAAATATAAAAAATGACCTCATCAATGTAGTTCACTTGTAATTAGAACGTTCTTTTCAGACTGGGGGGAAAAGAGTCTATCAATGTTCCTTTGGGGTTTAGTCACACTTTCAGGCAGCTCATTAAGCAACTCCAGGTTTCATTGCCGTTTCCTCAGCAGAGCAATGGCAGAGGCTCCCTCGTGTGTCAGAATCAGAGCGGTGGCAGCCACGTTTATGTGAACTACATACACAGTGACCATATAATAATTTATCACCAGAGTAGGCCATTTTGGGAATGAGAAGGTTCTAGGAAAAATTACTCAAGGACCACAGGTACAAAGTAGAACTGTCTTGCGCCAACTCCAGTGAATACTTACCATGAAAAAGAGTTCTCATTCACTGACTGACTCACTACAAGGCATGTACTTTTTCTGCAGTGGTAAAGATGGCTTCCCTTCATAATCGTATGGAGTAGCATGCATTGTATTTAAATTATTAGTTATTAGCTCAAAATTCGTATATATTATATAGACGTAGTGCAATCATGAAAGTACTTTTCATATGAAATTTCTCCTATTGTCTGAGAAATTTTTATCGTGTAAAAAAGCTTAATAAGACAAAAGTAATTATATATGTGACTCAAAACTTTCTTTAAAGATTAAAGGTTGTAATTACAGAAGGTAAGCAGAAGCCTTTGAGAAGCAGATGTCAAGCTGAAATTAGACATGTTAAGAGATTTTTGAAAATCATGTCTGGGAAAAGTAAAGGGGGAGAGGGAGGAGTCTGGAAGGAGAGAGGGGCACCTCTGGGTGAAATCGAATGACTAGTACCTATAGAGAAGAGAAAGTCTGGATCACACGAGTCTCAGAGTGCGATGGCCTTCCAGGAAAGCGTTGGAAAGGCCAGGAGAAGTCCTTGAAGGGGAGTTGCCCTTCCTAGGAGACCCTACCCAGGTGGAAACAGGATGAATGTACACTAATGCAGCCTGCACGTTGAGTTACTGCCGGAAAGCAGCGTGGGGCAGCAGGGTCTACGCAGACTCAATGTGGATCTGTGGCACCGGCAGCAGCACTCGGGCATCTCATGTTCCCAGGCCAGAGAACCAAGTGGCAAATTTTCAGGCCCACCATGAAAATTTTCTTGACAGGTTATAACGTTCTGCCTCTCCTCATAAAATACTCTTTAATTATTTATCCTCTATGATTAGAAATTAGCTGCTGAGCAGTTTCTGGCATGTATGAAGAGGCAGTTCATTTATAGTTAGGCATTGCTATCAGATTAACTCCTTTTCATGTATTAAAATATTAATAAATGTATTAACAATTATCAATAAATTATTAATAAATGTTTGTAAAAGAGTATTAATAAATTATTGATAAATGTTTATTAATGAATTAAAATTATAAATAAGCATTAATAAATTCTATTAATGTTCAGAAAAAATAAACTATATTTCGAGTCTTATAGGATGTTATGTGCATACATTGTGCCGTTTTCTAAAGAATATACATAGATGGTGACAGAAACAAATCGTTTTATACTATTTTCATGTAATATGAAATTATGGACACAATTTGATGTTTTTGCAGGCTATTCACTACCGTCTGTTAAATGAATCCTTACATTGCATTATGCGAGTATCACTATTTATTGAAACAAGCTTATTCTTTAAAATTGTCCTATCATCCAATTTACTGTGATAAGCATTCTTCCTTATGTTTTGCTGTACCATTTGTTTGCATAGTTTTGTTCTTTATTTGAAAATATGGTCATCTAGATCCAGAATACAATCTTACTTGTCTTTGCATTCCTTTTACTTCACACATTTTTCATACATGGTCATCTTCCATAAGTGAGTCAAATCATTGTACTGGTAACTGAGTACAACAGAAGTTCTTTTTTCATCAGCCAATATGTGACTCTTTGAGATTATTAGTTTACAGACTCAGGACTCAAAGTCTAGAGTGTAGGCAGTCTAGCTACGCACAATCCAGATGTACCAAAGTGTTGCTATGTTCTTTTGAATTGTGAAATACAAAATCCACCCACTTGGATTATGGTGATGGTGCCAAGGAAACTTCAAAGGAAAGAGAAAAACACATTTTCAAAGTAAATCAACCTTGCTTTAAATCCCGGTTACATTAATACTATAGTAATTTGTACAGGAAATTCTTTTGTTCTCAACTGTAAAATAAGTATACAAATGTTTGTTCCATAAAGTTAATGTGGATATGAATTAAGTGAAAAAATGCAATAGAAACCAAACACACAGTTTCTGAAATACAGTATCTTGTAAGCACAAAATTCTTAGTAATAAGAATGAAGACATCGATCATTATAACAAAAATTGGTAAAATTACATGATCAAGAGTCTAAAAGTGTTTCTGTTGAGGTTAAAATTATACTGATGTCAATTATCTTCAAAACGTCCTTGAGTAGATGTTGTGATTTATATCTGGGTGTTCCTTCAAAGCCCTAGTGCTCCAAGGCAGGGCTTTTGAAAGGTGGCTGGATTATAGGGATGTGCCACTCATGTGGCTTTAGAAGGTGGGATTGGCCTCAAAGAGGTCACTAGTACTGTGACTTTGGTAGCATGTACCTTCCTCTGGGCTTGCTTCACTCTGAGGCAACCAGATTTCCTCTTTCCACACCCTGCAGCCATGCTGAGGCCCACACAAGGATTGAAACTCCAACAAGGAGAGACAAAATAAGCTGTTTTGTCCCGACAATGAGGAAAGTGGCTAAGACAATATAAGTCCAGAAATGAATATTCATCAAAATGTATGTAAAGGTTACAGACATCTCCCATTCTTCTGAAAGAAATCACAATTTCAGATCTATTATAATAATTATGTTTTCAAAATTCTAAGCCCTATTTAATCACCCAAATAACAACAATATAAAACTGAACTAATTAATGAATATTCTGAAGACAATTTAAATAGTATAAAGAAGCAGTATAGACAAATTAACTATAATGAAATTTTCTCTGTTATTAGCAAAAATGAGAAAATATGACTTTGTAATATTCCTGAGGTCGGTTTTCATATTATCTCTGTGCTACCTGGGAAAAGAATAAGACACCATGAATCTGTGCTTTCTGGTTGCCAACATATTTCTACTATGCTAAGTAGTAAAAACTTTATTTTTCTGGGAACTTTTATTTGACTGCAATCATATTTCAAGAAAAAATAAAGTTTTATATGTGCAGTAACCTGCCACCAAACCATCTGCCAGATATTTCATTTTTTAAAGCTGGGCTCAAGAGCTGAATGGAAACCTAAAATTTGGGTTGGTGCCAATGTCTCTAAAAGTTTAATTAGGTAAGAAAACTTTGCGGGATGACCTACCCACAGAGATTCCTAATTCTTGAGCATTTTCAATATTTAGTTTACTATATATGTACTTATTTATTTTATTTAGAGAAAAATAATATGCAATTTCTAAAGAAATCATGTTATTTCTGTAGTATACAATTTACACAGTCAAATATAACACACCAATTCTTATAATAAAATACTCAAATGAAAAGTCCATTAGCTAAATGTATGATCAAGGTTGAGCTTTATATACTTTATAACAGCTAATTCATCCATAGAAGTTGGATATTAAAGCCTCTAAGTTTTGCTCACATTGAAGATGGTATTAAGTTGTTTTCATCGTGCAGGCGTCAGGACTCTGGATCTACTGCATTAGCGATGTTATGCTGGTCAAGTTAATTAACTTCTCAGATTGCTTCCTGTTCTGTGAAGTAGTGGAATATAAAAAAGCACAAGGCGCAGAGGTCTTGGAATCTGATAGTTAGCTTCTGACTAGGGGCCTTCTTGATATTTCGTAACAAGCACAACCTGTTTATTCACATTGTATCTTCATTTGAGGGGGGCTGAATTTGTTTTGGCTCAGAGTTTACTAAGACTGCCTATTTAAATGTGGTGGCATTGATGGGAGACACTGATGACATTTTTAGTAGCAGAATGAAGGCACATGTTATTTTTTTATTTTATTTTATTTTTTTTTGGCACATGTTATTTAACATCTGTAAGTTTTATCTCCTCAAACAATAAATGAAAAGTAAAATGAACTCCACAGAGGCTCTGCCCAGAGAGATACCTGGTTATGCTGCTGTAATTAACTACTCCCACATCTCAGTGGCTTCCAATCCTTGATGTTTAGTTTTCTCTCAGGCCACTTATCCATTGTGGTTCAATTTTGGAACCATCCTTGTCATTTTTTTGAGGGGAGTGCAGTTATTCATTAGCCCCTGAATATGGCTGCTTGCAGAAGGAAAAGAGATGTGGTAAACTTCAATGACGCTAAATCTTCTGCTTGGTAGCAACATATGTCATTAATTTTTCATAAGCCAAAGCCAATCACAGGGCCATATCTGGGTTCAACAGGGCAGAGAAATATGTAATCCTCCTGCCAAAAGTAGTGTTATCAAGTTAGAAATCAGGGTGAAGTATAATCTGCTAACGGGAAGCAGAGGAGAGACATTGGGAAAAATAATGCACCCTATCACCTGTTGATAATTACTATTCATGGAATTGTGAACCTGAAAGGAGAAATTCTTGAAGATTAAGCTTCAATTTAATATGTTAATAATTGTCTTACCTTTCTGCTACTATAAAAAGATCTGCATTCATAAAGAAGATACCGATTTTGGCTCACCGTTTTGGAGGTTTCTATCTATCACCTGTTGGTCCTGTAGCACTTAGGCAGGAGGCGAGGCAGCTCATCACGGAGGGAAGCACAGGGCTGAGCATGCTGTTGGCTTCATGGCAGACCAGAAGCAAAAGGAGAGGAAGAGAAAGAGAGCAGAGTCCCATGGTCTCTTTGTAGGGTGTCCCCAGGTGATCTAACTTCCTGCCACTTGGCCCCTTCTCTTAAAGGTTCCTCCATTCCCAGTAGAGCCCCCCATGGGGTGTGAATCGAGTCTCAGACACATAAGCCTTTGGGCACCATTTGAAATCCAAACTATAGCAAGACACATTAAGTATGAAAGGAGAGGGGGCTGCATTTGCTGAGATGTTTAGATGCAAAGCAAAAGAGGTCTGAATGGAAATCTACCAAGATCTACTAAAGATTTTAGGATATTGCCAGGCATGGTGGCGCACATCTGGAATCCCAGCACTTGGGAGGATCACAGGAGGATTGCTGCAAGTTCAAGGCCAGCCTGCGCTACATAATGAGTTCAAAACCAGCCTGATCTACAGAGTGAGACTTCGTCTCAAAAAACAAAACAAAACAAAATAAGATTTTAAGATATTGTTGGGTTTTCTACTGGAGAGAAGCACATCTCTAAAATATATACAAATAACCTAGTGTATTACAGATTTACCAATGTTAGTGTTTTGCCTTTTGGATGCTTTTCCACCAGAACACTAGAGTTTTGTTAAAATTGTCTGTGCTACTAAATCTGAATTATTTTCCTCAAATTAGAATGGGGTTATTTATATAGAATAAAGAAAATTTTGTTACTTTTGATGAATTGTAGGGCACAGTTTATTTTACTAGTTTAGTTTAACTTTATTAAACTAAATTTTCTTTGCATTATTTAGTGTCGATAAAGTAGATGATGAAGATGATGAGGATTTAACAGTGAACAAAACGTGGGTCTTGGCACCAAAAATTCATGAAGGAGATATTACACAAATTCTCAACTCATTGCTTCAAGGTTATGACAATAAACTTCGCCCAGATATAGGAGGTAAGTTTGAGTCATCATTCTGGAATGTTGTTGACTCTGAAAAATATCTTCCCTCATGCTATTTAATCATTTATCTCACATTCTTTGAGTATTTGATTATGTTAGAGACCATGTTGGGTTTGAGGACTATTAGTTGAAATGATCATTATCTGAAAAGTTCACAGTCTAAACTGAATCCAGACATGTAAACATTTTAATGTAATTATTTTATAACTGCTGCATAAAAGGTGCTAAAGCTGAGTTTTGACAAAACTTTCTGAAGGACTGAGGAATATGCCATAAGAAAGCTAATACTTAAAAATAACTGAGAGATCTAGTTTGGTGCTGGTGCACCATTGTTTTAATAGACATCGAATTATAATTATTGATGATATATTTAATTAGGCAATCAACTTTGTTCAAGATTGTTACTCTCAGTAACAGTGTAAATTTTATCACCAAAATAACTTGTAAGTTTCACACTTTTGATTTAACTTTTATTAATTTTATTGATATATATTTATTTAAATAATAATTTCATTCATTTTAGAGAAAAAGTATACACACCCATGCGTGCGCACACACACACACACACACACACACACACGATATCTTGCACATTTTTTATCCCTTTCCTTTCTCTCTCCCCTCTTCACCTTCCTTTGGTCTCCTTCCCCAATTCTAAAAATTGTACCTCTCTGCTTATTTTATTGTTTATCCATCCTGTGGATTCCTCACAGAAGTAAAATCACGCAACATTTAGCCTTCTGGATCTGGCTTAATACACTGTAACTCTTTAAAACAAACAAACACGGGTAAACAAAGACTTCCACTGAGCTTGCATTAAATCTATAGTCAACATAGAAAGTCTAAAATCTTTACCATGTTGAACTTTTACCATATCAAACTTGTAAACATTATCTGTTTCTCTATTTATATATTTAATTACAGAAGTTATCTTTTCTTGATGCGGTATTGCAAATCTGATTACATTTAAGTCCAGGTGTTTAGGGTTTTTGATGTAAGAGTGAATGGATTTTTTTTTTAGACAGAGGGATTTTCTAATTTCAAGTTTTTGGTACATATAAATATAATAGATACTTTGAGAATTTACCTTGTTGTCAGAATCCTTGGTGATTTTATTAATTTAATAATATATTGATATATTTCTCTGAGATTTTATAAAATAGAGTCTAGTGAATATTTTTGCTAATTACTGCTTATTTTATTCTGCTTATTTTATTCTTTATCCATTTGTGGATTCCTCACAGAAGTAAAATCTTTTTTCCCCCAAATTATATTGTCTTGTGTTAAATTGCCATGGTTAAGACTAGTGCACAATCCTGAATGGTCTTTGCTTGTTTCTGATATCATAGAAAGCAGTCTGTATTTTACTAGTAGGTATGATGTTTGTTGTGGACTTCTTTTTTAAAGACACTTTGCTTATTACATTTTCTTATTTTGCTAGCATTCTACCTCTTACCTGGTTCATCTAATATTTTCTGTGCATCTATTGAAATAATCACATGGATTATATTTTGCTCTTTATTCTACCTATTTATTGTACAAATATCTTAGAGTGATTTAAAAATTTTAAATTAACTTTCATTCCTTTAAAAATGCCACTTTATCCTGATCTAGTAACATTAAAATATATCACTGGAATAAATTTGATATTTTGTTTCAGAATTCTATATCTGTGCTCATGAAAGATATTGATTAGACATTTTATTCTCTGTAATGTCTTTAATGTCTTGGAATTAAGATTTTACTAGTATCTATAAATGAGTCATTTTCCCTTTTTATTTTTGAGTTTGTCTGAAATTGATGTTACATATTCCTGAAATATTTGAAAATATTCTTTGGCAAAGACATGTTGGCTTAAAGCTTACATTTTGGGAAAGATTTTTAACACTTCAGAGTTTTAAATATAGTAAGTTTCTGTTATTCTTCTTTGGTCAATATAAGAACTCTGAAAGGAATTTATTCTAAATCTTTAGAAGTAAGTGTTGAATTGTTTTATAATATCTTTTGTGATTATTTTTAATATTTTAGGATCTGAGTTTTTCCTCCTTTTATTCCTATTATTAGTAACCTGTTTCTTCATTTATGAATCAATTTTGAAGTACTTTTCAGTTTTCTTTATATTATCATAGAATCAAAATTTGGCTTTATCAAATTTTAGTATTAAAACATTATCTGAGATTTCATTATCTTGCAAAATGTGTTTAATTATATTAATGTATTTTCCTTCTGTTTAATTTTCTGTTTCTGTAGATTGTTAAAATCATTTCATTTCAAAATAAATTATAGACTTATTAAAATAAATAGCAGATTTAGTAAAATTTTAGAATTAGCACACAGAATTCCCATAATCCCTTAATATAAACCTTAAGATTAACTCTATCTATAACCACAGAATATTTACAAAAGCCAGAAAATAATATTGATGCAATACTATTAACTGATCTATAGACCTTTTTCTTGTTTTGTACCTCTCTGGTGTTCTTTGTTTTCTGCCTAAGAATTCTACCAAAGATCCTGCTTTGCGTTTTGTTCTCATGTTTCCTTACTCTCCTTTTATCTGGTATAATTTCTCAGTTTTTCTTTTATGACCTTACTCATTTTAGAGTACTAGCCAGTTGACTGTCTCCGAATCTGAGCTTCAGTGATATTCTTAGGACCGAGGTGAGAGGCGAGGTTTACGTGCTTACCACACCAGCGATGTTGTGCCATTTCAGTGTATTGTAGCAGGAGCTGCATGATGTTAACATATCTTTTTACTTATAATGTTAACTTTTGTCATGTGGCAGAGCGTGGTTTGTTCTAGATTTCTCTACCGCAAAGTTCTAATTTTTAGCTTTTTGATTACTTCATACGTCTTAAGGAGACGCTGCGAGGCTCCACGAATGTTTCTCAGCGCACCTTGTCCCTTATGCCTGTTAATGATTCTTACCTGTGACCGTTACTACTGTGCTCTTTGCCGAGTGGTGACTCAGTGCTGCATCATCCCTTTTACACACGTTCTCCCCGCCCGCAAGGAAGAGTCGCGCCTCCTCCTCTGTGTGCTTGTCAACTTAGTGCTTTGCCACAGTGCGGACTCATAGTCATTTGTATTGTTTTCTGATTAATATCCACTACTATCAATATTTACTCTATTCTACAACATAAATAAGGATTTGACCATTAGAACCCCTTGTAATTTGGTTACTATACCTTTGCATATATCCACATTATTTTCTAATCTCATGCTTACTTTCTGGCACATCAAATACTACAGGCTCATCTTGACTCAGTAATAGCATTCACTCGACTCCCTTGTTTTTCTAGAATATTATAAAGAACCCAAGAGCTAGGTGCTAAGTACATTAATTGAAATTGAACATCTCTGAGTGGACAGAAGCATGAAATACCATATATTCTTCATGCGTTCACAGGAATCTGTATTTTCCCCTCTCCTTTTTCAGTACTGGGAATCATGTGTATGTACTGATGGCTGTGATTTTAATTTAGATTCCACAGGCATCTGTCTAGTCTTCCCCCTTTCTTTATTCGTCACGCCCTTTCCCAACAATGAGAACTTGACTTTCACGTACCACATCATCTGATTTGCTCAGTGCTTGTAAATATAAGTGCAGTTTTTGAATTTAATATCTCTGTACATCATATATATGTGAAAATTCAATGAATAAAATATTCATACATTTTTTCCTTTATACTATATAATCAGATTACTGTTCCCCAAATTTATTTAGGACAGTCTTCCACCTCCCTCCAGCATTATTGTGCTATTCATTTTTAACATGCTTTGTTGCAAGTCTTGCTGGTGATATTCAATTTTCAGCACATCACATGTAGTGGTTATTTAGAATTATTACTATTATTATTTTTGATAGCGGGGGAATTGAATCTGGGGGCTAGGCACTGAGCTGCATCCTAAGTCCTTTTTTTAAATTATTTTTCATTTTAAGTCATTGTGTTGCTAAGTTGTTAAATTGGTCAGGTTGAGTGCAAACTTAAGATCTTCTTGCTTCAGCGTCCTGAAGTGCTGGGATTACAGTCATAAGCCACCATGCCTGGCTCAAAATTATTTTTGATATGCATGGAATATTATCATAGTTTGTAGTAAATATGTAAGCTTTTGTGTCTGACTTATTTCATTTAACATCATGCTTTCAGGTTGTATCCATTTACCTATGAATGCCTCGAGTTTCTCTTTCTTTATGGCAGTGTAGTGCTCGATTGTGTCCGAGTACCATATTTCCCTTATCCATTCATCTCTCAATGGGCATACGTGCTGTTTCCAAGATCTAGCATTAGTCTTTTTTTGCTAACACATTCTCAGTCATTTTTTCTCTGAGTAGATTATTGAGGTGGTTTTTTTTTTTTTATGTGGAAAGCTATTTTTCTATTGACTTGATAATTGAGTGACAGGTTAGATAGATACAAAACCCTTATTTCAATTTTTTGAGCTTTCTTTTTAATAGGTTATTTCACTGGTGACTTTGCTTTTGTTTGTTATTTTTGAGAAGTTGTATACGAGTCCACCTCTTTAGACCTTGTAATTTATTTATTTATTTTTCCTCTGGAGACCTTTGTGGTTTTTTTTTTTTTTTTTAATCTTTCAAATGAATAGTTTTACTAGTTTAAGTTTCAGAGTTATTCAGTTTGGGTAAATTTTCCCTAAATACTATACTTGATAATTCTTTTCATGATGCAATTTCAAGTGTTCTTTCAATGCCAGAAAGATTTATTTACTTATGTATTTTCCATTGTAATGCTGACTCTTAGTTCTGCTTCACTGGACTGACTTCCCTCATGGGTTGCAAACATAGGTTAGTTAATCACACTCTGCTTGTCTGGTATTTCACGACTTGCACTTTGACCTTCTGACTCTGCTTTATCGCATTTATATTGTTTGGATTTTCCTCCTGCCTATTAGTAATTTTCTAGTGTGGCAATTGTTGCTCATTTTATAATTTTGTCTTTTTATCCCATTTCTTTCCTAAACTAGATGGCTTCTTTATTCATTTTGCCTGTTTAAGGGGCAGGATAGTGCATTCTTCTTGCATTGTCTGAATTTCTCATTCAAAATAATTTTTCCTAATCTCAAATGGTGGAATGCATTTAACTGATTTGAGTATTTTCCTGCAGGTTTCTGCCGCTTTATATTTTGGGGGGGAGGATTTGCCATGATTTATTTTTATTAAATCTTGATTTTTTAAAATAACATTACAGTATTTTTTTCCTGCATTTATTTTGTGGTTTGTAGGTGGGTTAGCTGGTCATTACTTCACTGACCTGCTCAGTCATCATGTTATCATGCTAACAGAGCTCAGATCCTTCGAGTGGATTCAGTGGGAGTGCTGATTTTCCTTCATTGTGAGGGAGAAATTATATCACTTTCAATTCTTCAGGAGAATATCCCCTATCTTTTCTTCTTCCCTCTTCACCAGCCAATATCAAAAGTACATTTTTTTATTTCATTTGTGGCATTTTTCTCTGTCCAGAAACAACTTGTTTTGAAGATGACTCTTAGGTGTCACACATATTTATGGATACATTTTTTTTCTCTTAGTGCCTGTTCTAGTATCAGAAAACATTTTAAAATATTTCCAGATCAATGTTAGACTTATTCACTCTGGTGGCCTTTTTAGATCTCATCTGGGTCAATCATTACTCTCATCTTCTCTCCTCTTCACACTTACTTCTGCTATGCTGATCAAAAAATGGTACTTTCCAGTCCAGGTGAGACAGTGCTTGAGAGATTTCTTACCAGGATTGGCTTTTTTTTTTTTTTCTTTCTCTTTTTTTCTTTAAGATCATTTTAAAATTTGTGCATTCTCTTTAAGTTATACCAAGGATATAATTTTTGTACATTTCTATTTTTTCTTTTTCATTATTCTATAGTTTTTTAGAAGAAGTATTAGGAGAGGGGGATTAAAAAAAGGAGATGGGGATATAGAAAATGTATAAATTCCCTCAATCCCTGCTTTACTCACTCATAATTTATTCCTTTGTAATTTTGTCTTGGACTTACGAAGTTAAATAAGTATTGCTTAATTTCAATAATCTTGCTGTGTATTATAATGGACACATTGAATTCTATTCTGATCAGAGTCCTAAGGAATAGTCATTTTTAAAGACCTCCAACAATAGTTTATTCTTTATACTGGGAACATATCTCTTTACTGTCCATATATTCCTGAAATAGCTGGAATCGCTCCATGTTTTTTTCTTGCTCAGCAGCATTGTGTGCTCAGTTTTTCAGCATGACGTCACACACATGTACAATTTAGGAATTAGCAAATGCCTTGGAGGGAAGTTGCACGTGGAATGGGGAAGTTGCAGCAGACTATTCAATTAAATTCCCTGTCTTTTCTTTTATCCCAGGGAAACCTAAGTAGTCTTGACAGCCCTTACTTCAATCTTCCCTCCTGTCCAATGACGCAGTTACAAACTGTGATGTGGGCTTGACATTTTCTTTGTGAAAGATATTTAATCTTAATTTGATCTTCTAATAAATACTCCTGACTTTCTTTAAGCATATCAAGATGATTTTCTGCTTCTCTTGTCAAGTTTTCTAACTACTACATTTGTTTTCATTATTTTTCATTTTGAAAAATTTTAATTATTTCCTTAGATTTCTTCTTGATCCATGGATTATCTTAATACTTAATTTCTAAACATTTCAAGAGGTTGTCTATTGTTCTTGATTTTTTATTTTAATCGTGTTGTGGTCAAAAAATATACTTTTATTATTTAAACCTCTATAATCATGACACAACCATCACAAGTAGGAAGATGACATTGATATATTACTATTGTACTATTGTACACAAAGGTCTAATTTCCAATTGTCTCAATAATTATTTACAGGCTAAGGATCCAGTTCAGAAATAATCATTCATTATTTTCTTCATTGATGATTCTACAAAAACACGTAAGAAAGAAATTATTTAAAAATTACATAAGCTTTTTCGGGTACTAGAGGAAGAGAGATACCCCAGGCATTTTGTTAAGGAAGCATAATCCTGATAACTATACTAGAATGAGATACTCTGAGGATAAAAAATGGTGACTATTATCTCTCCTGCGGGTATCAGTTAAATAAAACACTGGTAGAGTACCTTGAAGGAATAATTTATACATGGAGAACTTACTCATTGAAGGAACTTCCAGGAAACTTCGTAAAAGCATAGTGCATAGACTGATAAAAATTAATCTGTATTTGGGTACGGACTAGGAAAGAACAGAAAATTGGTCAGTGTGTAAAATGCTTGGATTAGTGCATTATTTTCATTTTGGGAATCCTGCCCATACCCCTTGCAAACAGTTATATAGTTGGTTAGTCATGAAATTATGTTTGAATTGAATCGGAGTTCAGAAACATAAAACAAACAACATCTCTGTGTGATTCCTACAGAATCTGGTCCAGTGGGACTGCTCGCTTAGTTATGTTTAATGACCATTCTGAACAGTAAGAAATATCTGTAAAAGTTACTTTGTAGCATTTGAGTTTTTAATTGACCTAAATTGATTTTAAAAATAAAAATTACCAAAACATTATATAATTTGCTGAGCACATCGTCGAACGATTGGATTGAGGTGTTCAAGAAACAGTGTTGAAGATCAATTTGGAGAAAATATTTTAAAAATACATTTTATTTTATATTTTCTGATAAGTTACCTTCAGATTTGTCTTTCCTTAGTTTTGCCTTAGCTGCTTGGAAACTGAATGTGGAAGCCATGTTGGTTCTACTGCTTCTGCCTTTTAACTTAAAAAACGTCTTTTCTTTCTTTTCGTATTCTGTGGATGCTCAAATTGCTCTGAATCTCTATTCTTTCCATATACTCATTCCCTCTGGGAGTTTATCTACTTATATTCTGGTGGTGTACTTAAAGGCAAAGTACTTAGAATCATAGCACATAAAAGGGCCTTGCAAAAATAATCCAATGTCATCTCTACCTGCCTTCTATATATAAAAAATGTAATTTGATATGGCAGTGCATGGGTTTCTCATTCACCCTTACGCTGCTACAGAGCAAGATCTTTGGTCTCTGTGTGTATTGATGAATTAAACATAATCTGTGTCTGCTTTCAAGACATCATTTAATAAGGCTGGAATGACATTTCTCTTTTAGTTGTGTTTTTTTAGTTTTGAATTGAAGGATGATGTTTTCCTGTTTGAACATCATGAAAATCTTGCTATGGAACAAACGTTGGACTAAGAAAATCATAGTGCTGAAAAAGAGTATTTTCTCACCTTTCATGAAGCTCTAAGTAATTTTATCCACAAGTGTTATTCATAGTGTAAGTCAATCAAAGTGGTGATGAGTCACCGCTCATTATGGAGCAGTTACAGATTTCTGTTGTTTTTCTCTTACATATTTTAAAGCATATAATTACTACCTACAGTTTCAAAATTAATCTTAAATATGTCATTTTATTTTCAGGTTTATTTTTTTCTCTTCTTTTGGGTTGGTCTGCAAATTAAAGGAGTAGATCAAATACCAGCAGCCCAAAGTTATAAACTGGGCACGTAAGAACTGAAAAAAAAATCACAGTTTATAAATAAATATTTAATTATTGTATGTTATCTTTCTGTTAACAGCAATTTTCTACCCCGAACTTTCTCATAAGATTCCTTTTTGTCCCATCCCTGGGCTGGAGGCTTTATATTGCTCTGGAAGTACCTCAGTGTCCTTGGTACAATGGAGCTCCTGCCCTAATCCTGGAATTAATTTTTCTAACATGCATACTTCATCATATGATTGTATAAGAAGTTTGGATATCAGGAAAGCAAGATAACTAACTTATAAATAAATGTTTCTATGTTGTAAATGTGGCAAGCCCGTCCTGAAAATAAAAATGTCCTTAGGAATCATTTACTTCTCTCAGTGAAGGTAATATCCAGCCATGAAGATTGCACAATAAATGGAGGAACTCAGCATTTGTTGATTTATCATTGTAATTGAAAAAAATTTAATTATGTAAGCATGGTACATTGCTTATAACTGGCAGTAAATATACTTAAATTGAAAATTAAGAAAAAAAACTATTGCATTGTCATTAATTGACTTCCCTGAAAATCATTCTGCAAATCTGGCCATAATTAGTTTAATTATGTGATAAGTATTGGCTACAATTTATAACTAGTCAGAAATAAATGGCAAACGATTAAAGCAGCTCATCTCAGCGGTCATCAGTCCAAGTTAAATTATAAAATCTTCCACAGGGGCTGGGGATTTAGCTCAGTGGTTAAAGTGCTTGCTTTGCAAGCACAAGGGCCCGAGTTTGAGCCCCAGCACAAAAAAAAAAAACAAACAAACAAACAAAAAAAAAAACTTCCACAAGTCACATGACCCAGTTCTAATTACGATACCTAATTGTTGATGAGGAATACATCTAGACAGGGGCACAGGGGCTGGAGGGATACTCAGTAATGAGAGTAGGAAGTACAGCGTGCAAAGTTAGTCATTGCTTCTGAATTAAAAGTGCTAAATACTAGGACAGAAAGGAAAACTAGATAAATTTTAGGAAGGTGAACTGAGCAGAAATGACCAAAATCATGCTACAATAGCAGAGAAACTTCCAGTTTACAAGGTGATACTTTTCTGTAGCTCATTTGCTTTTTCCTTATAAATTCTCTGTGAAAGATATGACAAATTTTCTTCTTGAAATTTTTGGATTCTTTTTGTTTGCCTTGTGAACTTTGCACCCATTCCTCAAACAAATATTAGTTGAATCAAAAAATGAACTCTGTATTGTTCTGGATGGTGGTGATGAGGGGAGTCAAACAGTCTATATGAAAATGTTTTTCTTGGCAAGCAGAAAAACATGGGTATAATTTCTCATTACTCTTGCAGATTTCATTAAGTAAAGCAAAAACTCATTAAAGACAAGAAAAAATAATAAAATTTTGTTATTTGCAATAAAAATGAGAGATCATCATGCTGAATTAAGCCAGAGTCAGAAAGACAAATATCCCATGGGCTCCCTAATCTGTGGAATCTAAAAGTTATCCAGCTGGAAGAAAGAAGACTATTAGTAGGCGAGAGAGAGGGAAAGAGGGGGAGGGAAAAGGTGTGTAAGAGCAGGTAATAAGGGGGATGGATATGATCAAAATTCATTATACCTGAATCTCCACCCCCAGAATGGAATGGGAGACTAAGGGGGAGGAAGGGGGAAGCAAATATTGTGGGGGATGATTACAGTGTCTAATGTGCATATACAAATCTACCAAAATGGAATCCATTAAATTCTATGGTCAACGTGCACTAATAAAAAACGTGGGGAAATAAAAGGACTAAGAAAGCCTAAATCACCATCAGATATGACACTGTTATAGGTAAAATTTCTTTATATCATTTGGTAAACATTTGAAAAGCTGATCAGTGCTATATGTTTTGATCGAATCTAGAGACTATTACATGTACCATTGAAACGCTGTTTTTTTCCGTTAGAGAAAAACTAGTTACACACAAAGAACAATAACAAAATCCACAGGGATGTCTATACAATACAGTCTGAGAATAAAGTAAAAGTTGCCTGACACTGGAGCCAGCTGCCAGCAATCTAAAGGAACATTGTTAACAGGAGGCAAGAATGAGGCGTATGAAGATATTTACTAAACTTCTTCTACAAGTCAGATTTGGGTAGTTTTATAACATACATTATGACTTTAATCTTAATAACTGTGCTATAAATTATGTGTGCTGAAACTATCCCATAATAGATACTTATTTTACATTTTTCTAACTCTGCATTCAATAACTGATTTCCTTACATAAGATATCGTGAAAATAGTAAAAACTACAAATCAGGTCTTTCTCCCTTCTCTGCAAGCAAAATTGTCGAACAATTAAAAGCAACTATATTGATAAGCATTCAGTAGACTTATACACTATTTAGTCTCTAAGTTAATTCGAATCCTACGATTTCTATGGTGAATTTAGAACAATTTAGTAAATATTTTGTGGAATTTCCTTCCTTATAGTAGGTGGATGATTTAGATATTTTTTAATAACTTCAGCATGTACACTGGAATTTCTAATTAAAATATTTTATGTATATGATTGCTTTGCAAACTGAAAAGCAATCATATACATAAAAATATTTTTCTAATTAAAATATTTTTCTAATTAAAATATTTTTATGTATATGATTGCTTTGCAAACTGAAAAGCAATCATATACTTAATATTTTTATAAGGGGCTATGTTTCTGTATTTAATAATGAGGGACCTTTTATAATTAAAATACTGAAATATTATGAATTATTAAGATTAATCAAAAGCTAAGCTTTCTTTAAAATGACCTGTCAAGATAACTTTGACCATTTTCTGTGCTGTTTTTTTTTTGCAGTGAGGCCGACGGTAATAGAAACCGATGTTTATGTAAACAGCATTGGACCAGTTGATCCTATAAATATGGTGAGTAAGGAGTGATACAAATCGAGAGATGTTGACCATATGAATTCATAATAGAATGAGTATGTGAGTAATTTCTGAGAGCTGATTTTGAATGAATTTAGGTCACCATGTGCAATACTCTATGTCAGATGTTGGCAATTAGAGCTAAAATATCACTGATCTAATAACTGAACTGGTAGATGCTATTCTAATACAGTATATTTGATAGGACTGTGCTAGGACCTAAAAAATATCAGCTGCTCCATCAAAAGTGGAAGGCTGAAGAAATCTGGAACAAAGGAGATCAGCAGGCTTAGGGAAAAACAGTGGGTCTAAGATAGAAAGGTACAAATTGGCAGAACTTGCAGCATGCCCAGAGCCACTGAGAAATCAAACAGCCTGAAAAGGTCCAGGAAACTTCTAGCAATTTGATGCCAAGAAAATATAAAGTGCCAAGGTGAAGAACTGAGGATGAAGGAAATTTCAGGAGCCTTATTTAGGATGGTCTTGCAAGGTATTATAATGGGAAACTTATGTATTGTGTGATGTATGAATTATATCTCTTTGACTAACAGAGATGACCAGAAGCTTTTCATCAGAGGAATGTATGTATTTTCAGTACCCCACTTTTATAATAATATAGAAGATGAATATAAGGGGCCAATATTGGGGTTAGAGAGACCAGTGCAGCGGTTGCGTTAATCTGGACAATGGATCTCCAAGGTTTTGCTGACTAGAGTGACAATCAAACTGGAGACAATTGGGTTGATATTTTACTACAGTAGGTAAAGTGACAATTGAGCCAGAGAAGACAATAGCATATTTAAGAAATTTCAGGTGAGGGGTTGGGGATTTAGCTCAGTGGTAGAGCAGTTGCTAGCAAGTGCAAGGCCCTGAGTTTGATCCCTAGCACCCTGGCTTCTGCAAAAAAAAGAAAAAGAAATATCAGGTGAATTTTTCAGAATTTAGTACCTCACAGATTACACCTAGGCTGACTCCAAGGTAAACAGTTGAGGAAACCTTGGAGACAGTACAGCCATTATTTGAGGTATAGAATATATGTGTATATGCCCCAGTTATTTTTATCGTTTGATCAAGAATATTCCCCAGAGGCCTCCTGTGCTCACAGTTAATGTTTTTAGAAGGTGACTCGATCACAAGAGCATTATATTCATCAGTGAATTAATCCATGAATGAGTTCAGAGATAAATGTGCTGTTAGGTCCTGTGGCCTGATTGGAGCAGAGTCCTGAGGACACGACCTGGAAAGGACTATCTCCCTTTGGGGCTACCTGCTTCTCTCTGCTTCCTGGCCACCATGATGTGAGCAGCTTTGCTCCTCCCAGGCCCTTCCACCACACCAGTTCTGTGTTTAAGCCTGCCAGACACGGGCCGAAATAAACCTCTCCTTTAAATCATGGGCATCAGGTATTTTTGTTCTGGTAACAAGAAAAATGACGAAGAAAGATGCTAAGGGCACATTCAGGAGTACCAACAGTGATTTGTTTTATATGCATGCTGTTCGAGGAAGTGTTAGGACTGGACACATAGATCAGGAAGGAAAAGAGGCAAGCAGTCTGTAATGTAATTAAAACCTCAAGAATCTCTGAGATGAACCAAGGGGATGTTCAGATTAAGAGGAGCACAGGCATGTGGACCAGATGGTATATAAAATACAGGTAGAAGAAAGAGAAATGCAGAAAAGAATACTCAGACATACTCAGGAAAGTCCGAGGAGTGGGAGAAAATACAGGAAGAGACATTTTATAATCTTAGGGATTAAAGAGAATGAAGAAAGGGGGATAAGACTGAATTGCAAATGTACATAGAATTCAGTAAAAAATAGATTCAACTGGGCCCACTGCCATTAGCACTTAGATGGTATCTATTTTCTCTGTTAGGTGAATTTGGTGGAATGGTGAAAGTAGAAAAGGAATAATGTTCAACTGAACATCATCCTCCATTTTTAAAATTGTTGCCATATCTCAACTTCCTCCTACAGAGCCCTGAATACATACATAGGTCATGCAGGGATAGTCATGCAGTCAGACACTGTGTCAAGGTCCTGGGGAGTGAGTAGAATTGCAGATTTAATTGTTGAACCACTGATTTTAGAAACTTGGTATGGAAGAGGAAAACTATGAAATAAAGGTATAAGGTTAAACAAAATATAGTTAAGTAGGAAGAATAAATTCCAGAGTTCTGTGCCACAGCTGAGTGGCTATAATTTACAATGTGTTATATATTCTATGGAAATTTAAAGAGGAGATACAAATGCTAAGTACCCTGATTTGATCATTTCAAATCATATATATGGATTAAATGAGCACAATGTAACCCATGAATATGAACAATTATTATGTGTCACATAAAATTTTTAAAAATCTTTAAAAATAACACATGGATAGCAAAGACAGAGAAAATAAAAATAAAAGAGGCACAGAGATTATGAGAAAATGTCAAGAGAGGTCCAATTAGAAAGTGATATCACAGAAAGTGATAAAGTGTGGTATTCGTTCTTTATCTTTTATACATAGCGGTTTATTACTATTTGAAGGACATTAGTTAATGACGGTAACATAACCTGCATACGTTATTAAAAAAATAGATCATAATGTTCTGCTCCAAACCTTACCAATCCCATTTCAGTGAGTCAAACTAGTAGGCCCTATTTAATGAGCTCAATAATGTGTTATTCTATTAATCTCCTTTGATTTTGTCGTCGATGTTATTACTCAGTTCTGGTTGCCATAACAATGTACCGATGACTGTGAGGCTTATGCAACAGATTTTTTTTTTCTCATAATTATGGAGACAAGAAGTCTAAGATCAAATTGTTGGCTGGTTTGATTTTTTTCCTAGGCCTCTCTCACTGGCTTGTGGACGTTCACCTTCTCACTGTGTCCTCACATTCTTTTTCCTTTGTTCTCATTCATTCCTGGTGAGCCTTTGCCTATCCAGATTTTGTCTTCTTATCACAAGTCAGATTGGATTAGGACCCACCATCCAGGCCTTGTTTAAAATTAATCATTTCTTTAAAGCCCTGTCTTCAAGTACAGACACATTCTGAGGTACTGGGCATTACAGCTTCAACATATGAAATTTGGGATTAGCACAACTCATCCCTTAAGACATTGAAGGGAATTCTCTACAACTTGCTGATTTTCTTACTCCGTTTATTCAGTTTTGCAAGAGGCAAATCATTTCTTTATTATAGGTCTTTGTCACCTTGTACTTAGAGAACCATTGTAATGTACCTACTGCCTGTATCTGCTTACTTCTCTACTATTACAGCCGCATTTTATTTGCTTCTCTCTTCTTCGATAGGAGGTTTCTGTGACCGACATTAACTTTCACAGCTGTCTGCACTGATTGCTGTAGTGACAGCGTTTTGGCCATCTCATAACTAATGTCTTTGTCACCCTAAAGAAAATGAATGTGAACTGGCTGCGGATAAATTGCATTTTGAGAGGATGGTGGGATGTCTGCAGAGAATGACCTAGAAGTTAGTCTCAAATTAGGGGCAAACACTCAAAAAGAGAATTGGGGCTGGAACCAAATCTCAATCAGGAATTTCCAAAATCTCTGCGAGATTAGGCAGGAAAGGAAGAGATATTTAATGGAAGAGAGAAGAAAGAAGAATGCACATCAGTCCTTAGTAACACGTATATTTAAGAAACAGAAAGCAGAGATAGTAAATAAAATAGCAAGATTAGCCAGAAGACGAAGGAAAAACAGCTCCACGAGAAACAAAGGGAAGAAAAGGTTGCCATGAGTGTTCTAGTATCAGCTCTGCTTGAAACAAATTCCTATACAACCAGTTGAGTTTTTAAGAGACCACATTTCATGTACCTGCAGGTGATGATGTTTTAACATTAGGCAAATATGAAATTTCATAATGTAGTACATCACTAAGATGTTAATTTGTCTCTTTAGGATAATTTCTCAATGTTTGGTAATGTTCAGTTTTTTAAGTGAGCAATGCATACAGAAAGTAAGCCTATTTGAATATACAGAAAAGTCTGCATTGCCCTAAATGACATAATTTTTGTTTTGGGATTTTGTTTTCAATTGTTCTGAATTTGTTAGATATAAAATGTCACCATTAAAATAAAGAGAAATACGATTCAAAGCTGTATTAGTATTCTGCAAACACGTTGACATGAATGGCTACCAAGAGGCATCTGTGATGATTGTCTTCTATAAAAGATTCATGGTAGTAAAGATTTAGCTTTCCTAGTGGGGCGGATTACACACTTGTAACCTTGGGCAGTGATAGTTTTGCAAATGCTAATTAAATGAAATTGTTATTGGAACTAGTAATATTAACACTCATGAAAAAATCTTCTGGAACAGTTGACAGTGTTTATTAGAGAAATGCATCATCATACTAGCGATTGATAAGAAGTTTATACAGAAGACTATTTTAAGTAAACAATACAAGGAAATTAGAATTCACTTTTCACAAAAAGAACAAAATTGCTTTGAATGGAAGGGTAATCAAGCAAGCAAATGAGTAATTAAGCAAGCAATTAAGTTTTTTTCTGTTTTCTTCCATTAACTATGAATACATTTTTAAGTAACTGGACCAGAAAGAAGAAAATTAATAAACCAATTTCACTTTTTTTTTTTTTTGCAGTACTGGGTTTGAACCCAGGGTCTTCATATGGGAGCTGCATTCCCAGTCAAATTTTATTTTGTATTTTTAGAAAGACTCTCTTGTAGGTGGGACTCAAACTTTCTATCCTGCCTCAGCCTTCTAAAGTGCTAGGATTACAGATGTGTGCCACCAAGCCCTGCTTTATTTTATTTTATTTTTTTTAAGTGAGACCAAATTTGGTTTGTTACAAAATGGTTGCTTTTGTAAATCTGACTACATAAAACAGCATTTCAAAACATTACCAATGGCATCTAAAACACCATTCTACAATGTGAATGTTTTTCTTCTCTTTCTTTCAGTGCTGTAAGCTTTTGCACTTGTTCTGAGTGAACAGAAGTCCCATTACATACTTTCTTTTCCTGTTTATTATGCATATGATCATAACCTTTAAATAGCAATACGCAACATGAAAACATAGTTTGATCTTTTTCTGGGTATTATACTAACGTGAAGGAGTAAACAAAATGGGATTTTTTATTATTTATCGAATAACACAGCTTTAATGACCTTCTTATCACAGTGAGGCATTTATTAAGGATTAGCTCTTTAAAAAGCTTTGGAGTATTACCCTCTGAAGTCTTCAGGAAAGATGGATTATCTAAACGTGTACTCTGCATCTTTCTCTTTAATGGTAGATTAAGGGGACACTTCTTAGAAAATGTTTCATCTGTCTTTTTTTTTCTATTTCTCTCTTTTTTCAGTACATATTTGTAGTATGCGTTGATCACATTCTTCATGGGGTGTTACATGTACATAACACATCTTAATTCATTTTTTTCATCTTCTTCTTCCCCTACCTCCTCTCTCCCTCCATCTCTTGGTCTCATTCCTATTTGCAAAAGATCTCTCTATTTCCTTTTATCTATCTTTTATTTTGTTCTTTATTTATGTTTTGGGTTTCTCATATAAGAAAATCCATGTGATCTTGAATCTAATGTGTATGATTTATTTTACTTAATATTATGGTCTCAGGGTGCACCCATTTTATTACAAAAGACTCAGGTTTATCCTTTTGTGTAGCAGCATAGTATTCCATTATGTATAAATACCACATTTTCTTTATCCATTTATCTGTTGATGGGCATATAGGCTATTTCCATGATTTGGCTATTATGAATTATGCTGCTATAAACATGAGTATGCATGTGTCAGTTATAAATGTAAATATAAATATCTAGACTGTAAAAAGGACTAAAAAAAATTAGACCCTTCCAAAATAAAACACCCAGTAAAAAAATGGTCAACTGAAATGAACAGATACTTCTCAGAAGAAGAAACACAAGTAGTCAATACATAAAAGAAAAAAAAAAATTAGTATCACTGGCCATTAGAGAAATGCAAATCAAAAACAGTGAGATTCCATCTTACTCTAGAAAGAATGGGTTTCATCAAGAAATCGATAACAAATGCTGGCAAGTCTACAGGAACAAACGAAGATATAGACTAGAAATAAAATGTTACCAATTTTTCTAGTCTATAGCTTGTCTCTTCACTCTGTTGTTTCCTTTGGTATCCAGAAATTTTTCAATTATATGCTATTCCATTTGTTGATTCTTGGTATTATTTCTTGTGCAGTAAGGGTTCTGTTCAGAAAGTCCTGGCTTACACCTATGTCAGCAAGAGTTTACCTATTTTATCTTCCAGCAGATCAAGTGTTTTTGTTTTAACATTTAGATTTTTGGTTCATTTTGATTTAGTTTAGAACATGGATAAAATATGTATCCACATTCAGTTTTCCTCATGTGGATGGCCAGTTTTCCTAGCACCAATGTTTAAGAGACTCTTTCTCCTCTAATGTACATATCACATTTATTTCTTCTCTTCCTTGATTTGGTTAGCTGATGTTTTCAGAAGTATAGTGAGCACGAGTGGTGATAGTGGGCATTCTTGTGTTATTTTTTCCCATGTAATATGATGTTGGTCCTTGGTTTATTATAAATAGCTTTAATCAGATTGAGATAAGTTCCTTGTATACCTATTTTCTTCAGTTTTATTTTTAATCACAAATGGGTGTTGGATTTTGTCAAAGGCTTTTCTGTGTTTTTTCAGATGGTCATGTAATGTTTGTCCTTGCTTCTGTTTATGTGATGTATTACATTAATTAACTTGTTTGTGATGAATCATCTCTGCATCCCTGTGATGAATCCTATTTTGTCACAACCTATAAACTTTTTGAAGGTTTATTGCACCCAGTTTCCCAATATCTTGTTGAAGATTTTTGCATTTTTTTTTCATTAAATAGATTCTTTTATTGGTCGGATCATTTTCTGTCTTTGGAATCAGGGTAATGCCAGCTTCCGTAACTTTGGGAGTAATCCTTTCCTTTCAGTTTCATTAAAGAGTTTGAGGAGTATATGTGTTTCGTCTTACAAGTTCTTTTAGAATTCAGCAGTTAATACATCAAGACCTGCTATTTTCTTAATCAGTCATTTTTTAATTGCTGCTTCAATATTACTTTTATTATATTATTCAGGGTATCAATGCTTTCTTTATTTTGGTAATTTATCTGTATATAGGAATATACCTATTTCTTCTGAATTCTCCAATTTATTAGAGTACAGTTTCTCAAAGTATTTCATAATAATCTGGATTTCAGGAGTGTCCATTGTAATACCACTTTTTCATTTTCTAATTGCATTGATTTGGAACTTTTCTTTCTTTTCATTTGTAGGACCAGCTAGGATTGTTTATTTCGTTTATTTTTTTCGAAGCACTAGCTTTTCGAATCACTGATTCTTTGTGCTTTTTGGGGCTCAATTTCTGCTCTGAACTTTATAGCTTCCTTCTGTGTATTGCCCGCAGATCTGGATTGTTCTTTTTCTAGAACTTTGATGTACATCATTAGTTCACTTTCTTGAGCTCACTGTGTTTTCCTGGTGTGGGCATTTCCAGATGTGAACTTCCCTTTCATAACTTCTTTCATTGTGTCCTATATGCTCTGTTACGTTGTACTGGGATTATCGATTGATTCTATCAACTGTCTAGTTTCTTACTTCATTTCCTCTGTAACTCTTTGATTATTTCAGAGGGCATTGCTTAATTTCCATGTGTTTGCAGAGTTCATGTGGTTTCTTTTGCCATTGATTTCTAATTTCAGTGCATTATGATCTGATAATATGCACAAGACAACTTTGATATTTTGCATTTGTTTAAGGGTACCACGTGGTGTATTTTGGAGCAAGTACTGTGTTCTGCTGAGAAAAATATCTGTTTTTTTGTGCATAGGTGGAAGATTTCACAGGTATCTATTACATCCATTTGTTCAAAGGTTTCATCCAACTCTGATGTTTCTCTGTATATTTTTGTCTGGTTGGTCTGTGTATTTGTTAGTGCCTGAGCTATAAATGTGTCGGTGTTTATCTGATCTTGCATGTCCAGTACTGTTTGTTTTATGAACTTGGGTACATCAGTGTTTTGTGCAAATGTGCTTATAATTGTTATCTCTTTCTCCTTAATTGTTCTTTTATCCAGTAAGTACTGACCTTCTTTTCCTTATCTGATTAGTTTTGGCATGAAGTCAGCTTTGTCTTAAATTATAATAGCTACTCCTGCTTTTTTTCTCCAGGTTCCTATTGCATGGAATATTGCTTTCTATTCTTTTATTTTTAATATATGGATTACCTTTTGAATTAAAAGTATTTCTTATATACAGTATACTGTTAGGTATTGTTTCTTGATCCATTCTGCCCATGTCTTTCTTTTGAATGTGGAATTGAAATCATTCACATTGAGAGTGTTTTCAGAAAAGTATTGACTTATTTTTGCCATTGAATTATTTTCTTGCTGATTTATTATTTATTTATTTATGCTTTTCCTTAACTGCTTACCCTGCTGGGTATATTCATGGTATTTGACTTTTTGGCACTGTTGGTTTCATTGTTCCTTTTTAGGATATCCTTGAGAATTTTGTTGCTCTGGTTTGGTGGTCATGAATTTCTTAAGGTGCTATTTGTCATGCAAACACCTTATTTCTCCATTAAATTTGAAAGATACTTTTCTGGGATATGTAAGTTTGTATTATTTTCTTTTAGGGCTAGAAACAATTCACTCTGAGGTCTCCGAGCCTTAAGGTTGAGAAATGTACTGTAATTCTAATGGATTTGCCTTTATAAAGTGACTTATTGCTTTTCCCTACTAGCTTTTGAGACTCTGTTTCTATGTTTGACCTCTGAGATTTTGACTACCATGTGTCATTGAGAGGTTCTTTTTTATTGTACGTATTTGAGATTGTATATACCTTACTTATCTATATTTTCAATTCTTGCCCTGTATTTAGAAATACTTATTATAATTAGATTTTTATGCCATTTGTGCTGTCTTCTGTTCTTTCACTAATTCCAATAAATTTTAGATTAGTCCTTTTTGCATCCTCTTTTATTGTTCTTTATTGTTTTAAGTTATCTCTGAATAGCTGGTCTCTGGCTGTAGCCCTGTCTTCTAATTCTGACACTATCCTCACATTGGTCCTTTCTGTTGCCCATGTTTTCAAAAGAATTTTTAAGCTCCTGAATTTCTGTTTGAAACTTGTACAGGGACTCTAATTTTTGCTAAACTGGTCATTCAAGTTTTGTATCATTTTTTTTAACTCACCGATTTTTATTAGTCTTTTCTGTAAAATGACTGATCTTTTTATTTACAGTGTCCATCATTTGTTTGATTATATCTTTTTTGGACTCATAGAATACTGTATTGGTTGTTTTATCTTTAATCTTTTCTCTTGTAATTCAACTGTACAGTTTGGTTTTCTCCCTTTTGATGCCCCATGGATCGATGCTGGAGGATTTTGGAGTTTTAGGAGGCATTTTCTTGTCTTGTTTTCTAATCTATCTATTGTTTTTGTTTTGCCTTGTTTTGTGCTGTGGTTTGACACTTATGATAGAAATACTTTGTTACTATTATGGAGATCTCTTCAGTCAGTGTTTGCTTTTCAGTAGTGCACTGTGGGAGTGGCTAAATATAGTGTTTTACTTCTGTCTCAATATCTGACCTCTTCCATTAATTTGAGAAGGGAAAACTTAGTACATTTAGTTCAGCAACCAAGTCTCTGGGAGTGTTAATTATACAGTAATGTTAATTATACAAAGGTAATTAATATATTGGCATACAGAGAAAATCTGTTAATAGTCACACCTATTTGACCCTGGCAATAGCAAGTAAATCAACAAGACTAATAGCATAAAATGGTGATCGTTTTGCAGCACATATAGTAAAACAGCTTCAAATGGAAACTGGATAGTGATATACCAAAAGAACCAACAAAGACCACCCTTAACCATGAAAAGCATGTATAATTATAGTATAAACAGTAAGATAAACCAAATATAGACATACAGTAAATTGTCCACCAAATTTGACAACATACCTGCAATAGCAATAGAAAAAAAAATCACCAGTAATAACATAGAGTTAATGTTATAGTTTGTGTCTAGATGTCCCCCCAAAGCCTCATGTGGTAAGAGGTAGCTGGATCTAGAGTGTGTGATGCTGAGATTAAGGGATGTGATTATTAAATCAATCCACAGGTTGGTTTAGAACCGCCCTAATCCTGGCAGTCTGGATAAAATATAAGGAGCAGGAAGAAACTGGTTAGGCCCCTTGCTTGTATCCCTTGCTTGCCTTGCTGCCTTCTGCCTGTCTTCCATGTCACCCGGTGTCAGACCTAGCTGATTGTGGACTGAAACCTCTACAAACTGTGAGCCAAATAAACCTTTCCCCTCTAACTTTAGGTGTAGGGTATTTTGTCTCAGCAACAAGAGAAAAGTAACTAAGATAGTTAACCATCCAGAGATTAATAAAGTTTAATGGTTTTTCTAGTAAAGATAAAGTGGTGTAGAATGGCAGAATGCAAGAAGAAAATTTTGAAACTTAGTCCATGAAGGGTGAGGAGAGAAAAGTGAAATGAGGAAACTTATTATGATTAGAAGGAAAATGATAGAATTAGATGAATATAACAGAAAAGATCAAACAAGAAAAAGAAGAAAGAAGAAGAAACATGCAAAAGTGAAAAAGAACAAGCATTAAAAGGAACAGTTAAAAGGGAAAATGAAAGCACAAAGAAAAAAGGGACAAAAGAAAATTCCTCATACCGTAAACTACCAACCAAGTCTAACAACTGTCTAATTTCTTACTTCATTTCTTCAGTGAGGCTTTGATTATTCCAGAGGGTATTGTTTAATTTTCATGTGTTTGCAAGATTTATGTTGGTTTCTTTGGCCATTGAGTTCTAATTTCAATGCATTGTGATCTGATAATATGCACAAGTCAATTTTAAATTTTTGCATTTGCTTAAGGTTTACATAATACCACATGGTATGTTTTGGAGAAAGTTCTGTGTTCTGCTGAGAAAACTATGTATTCTTTTGTGCTTATTTGGAACATTCCATAAGTATCTATTATGTTGGCTTTGTTGAGGAAAAAAAAAAGAAAATACGTGAGTCCAAATGAATAAAAAAAAAAATTCTCTCTATTTTTAAAAGAGTTGTTTCTTTCCAGGATGTGCAGTCTTAGAATCCAGCAAGTCATGGTTTTCTTCACCTAACTTTACAGCCTTTGGGTTTGTGAGGTGCCCCACTGTGCAGAGGCCAGTCTGTCTGTTCACCCCAGGCTGAGGCAATCTCAGGCTAAGGTGTGGCCTTGCACATATTATGAGTTGGGGAAGCAATCAGACCTCCAATTTATGCTGGTTGTAGGCAACAGACAAGGATTCAAATAGCCTTCAGTACTTAGTGTCAGCAGTTTCAGACACAGCTACTTCTGAGAGCCACACAAGTGGGCCTTGCTTCTTACCATGAAAGGTGCGGCCTGTGTCTTTCCCAGTCTGAGCTTAGATTTCTAAGGGTCTGTCTAGCCTGCGCCCTCTCCATGGTTCCCGTGACTTTCTCGCATAGTTGCTGCGGCAGGGTTGCACTGGGAACCCTGAAGTGAAATTGTTTTATAGTTGCTCTCAGTCTCTGTCTTAAAAAAATCAACCCTTTCCTGAAATGGAGACTGATTAAACACTCTCTGGCAGTATGGAGGGCGCTGCTTTGGGTTCCTTCTCTGAACATTGGCTGCTGTGTGGAGAGAGTCACTCTGGATTAAAACCCCACTCTGTTTTTGTAGTTTACAGTAGCTGTGGGCTTTTCTTGGCATAGGTGGTGCTGGCCTGGTCCAGTGTTTCTTCCTGAGCTCCCAGGGGCTTAGCTTGTGTCCATGAAGACAGGTTCCCTCCCCAGTGAGCTTCCAGATGGATTCTTTCTATTCTCTGTGTTGTGGTCATTCCTTCAACTTCTCTGTAGCTTTTGATTTTTCTGTCAGTTCACTCTCGATTCCCAGAGGTCTATTTCTTCTCAGTATCTAGTTGCTGTTTCTGGGTATCTGGATTCTGTTGCTCAAAAGTGATGAATTTTGCTGTTGATTACTACCCCTACCATTTTGGTTTCCCTTCTTTGCTTGAAAGTTCTCTATTAGAGAAAGTATGACTCTTACAAATTGTAACATGCCCAACAGTGATGAGTATTTTTGAAATTTTGTATTCTGAAGAAAGTCCTGGGCTGGGGATACAGCTTGGTGGTACAGCACATACCTAGCATGTTTGAGCCCCAACACCTCAAAAAAAAAAAAACAAACCAAAACAATCCTGACTGTTGCTAAGCAGCAGCTACAGCTGCTTATGAAATTCCATCCATACGCAGTTTTCAAATAGCACCTTTAATGTCTCATTAATTTGGAATTCTGCAAGAAAGTACCCTTACCGAGTGGCATGCATTTCCCTCCACCAGCCTGTGTTGGATATGTGTCAAACTGTAATCCTGGCTGGAATCTTAATCAGTTTCTGCTGTTTGATCCCATCCAAAAGTAGGATATAATTCCTTCCAATGATGTTGACTAAATACTTGTTCAGGGTTTAACATGGAATGAGTATGAGCCCCGTCACTATTTACACTTACTATGTGTTATGGTTTATGCTAGATGATTCCCCTAAGGCTCATGTGCTCATAGGTAGGGATTTTGGAGGTAATTAGATCATGGGGGCAGGCTACTCAGTTTGTAGGTAAATGTGGTGTAGAGCGTTGGAGCCTGGTCTCAGAAGATGGATATATCTCCCTTCCTCCCCTCCTGGTTCCTCCTTTGGTGCCTTCTGGTTTTCTGCCACCATGACATGAGCAGCCTCTCCTCCATTACGCCCTCTGCCATGGCAGTGCTGTTTCTTCTTGGGAGGCAACTGATCTTGGACTGAAACAGGAGCCAAAATACACCTCTCCTCCCTTAAATTTTGGGTGGTGGGTATTTTATTCCAGCCAAGATGAAAATGACTAAGACTATTAATACCAAAAGTCATGTCATTAGCGTGATTTTGCTGTTAGTTGCTGAATAATCATCTGGTCATGTGAAGAATCTACTTGGATAAATCATAATTGATTAAAAGTATTTATAAACACATCTGACCAGAGAAGGAGGCCAGAATAAGGAGTAAATGTAACCTTAGTCCAGAAGTTGCATAAATCAAATTGCATAGAGGGATTGACAGGCCCTACTAAATGCATGCTCATATTATGTACCACTCCACTCATATTACTCAATAAGATGTTTGATCATCTGAAGCATAAATATAATTCATTACTGTATATTATGGACTGTGTTTGTATTCTATCTCAGCTCGAATTACAAATAGTACATCAGCAGGGTTGTGGCTGTGAAATTTATAAGGATTACTTGGTTGCAAAATTATTTTTAGCACAGTTTGATTGTGTACCTCTGATATTAAAATGCAAGAAACAAAATTGCATTTGTTTCCTTTTCTAAGTTACTTGAGCATTGCAACTAGTGCTGCATGAAAATTCAGGTATTTTTGTATTCAAAGACTTCATGTCTTCACATTCATGGAAAACAACTGGTATACAATAGATGCTGAGTATATAAGTAAATTATGGAATAATCACACAGTACACCATTACGGGGAGAAATTATGCATAATACACACATATACTGCATATTTATGTATTGTATATATAAAATACCACTATAAAACATTCATATCATACTCAATTATGTAATATCTGAAACCATGTTGGCTTTTCAGTAATTACCATATATGTACTCTTCCAAAATTGCAACATTGCTTGTTTAATATTAGTAAAATGAAGTATTTCTATTAATTGATTTCTATATTTCAGCTAAACTAATTTAGGTATTCTATCTGCAAACTAGGATTTGATCTAACTTCCTTAATAATTTAATTTCTCATCGCTTTTCTCCCTAGCATATTTTTTTCATGCGTTAATCAGCTTCCCATGATGCTCTCATTGCTTATATTAAATGTTTCCCTTCAGGTACATCTGTCAATTGCAAATATCCAGTCGAGTGCAAGTAACCAATCTGTCCCACCACAAATAAGACATGTAACACTTCAGATTTTTCAATTTTTTTCTTCCTCTTTGAATTTGAAAGTACACACACACACACACACACACACACACACACTCTCGCACCCCTGGGATCCCTTTCCAGAGCATTGGTGGTTGTTGAGTTCTTATTCATTTTTTTTCCTGATAATTTTTAATGCTTAGTTGTCAGATTACAAAGATAGATAATACCTAATTACATCCTTCAGAAAGTTCTCTCATTATCATGCGACTTTCTATTTATAGTTACCTGCTGATTGTGGAGAAAGTTTTTGTGCTAGTTTTAGAACCCACCAGGCCTCACATTGAGGACCATAATTTGCATTTATTAGTATGGCTTGGGTTTGGGATTCAGATAAACCTTAATACAGCATTACTTATTTCATATTTCACAGGATTTTAGAAATATTTAGTGATGTGATACATGCAAAACTCTTTTTTTTTCTTTTCCAGTGCTGGGGATTAATAGATAATTTGTTAGAAATTTGCGTCTTGATTTTATACTTGTGTTTTTTTTTTTTTGTCACTTAAGCATATAATAGATATCACAAAAATTAGTATCATTGTTAACCTTAAGATAATTTGCTTTTATGTCAATTGCTCTGTTTCTCATCTTATAAAAACTTGAATAAAATTGACAAAATAAAAGGGACTAGAGTCACATCAAGCAACAAAAATAACTGGAAACTTTGAATTTTATGTTATATAACTCATGTAATAATTAAAAAGAAAAGTTAAGACAATGGTATTTTTTCTCCAGAAAGACTGATTTTAGTGTGATATTTACTTGCAGAAATTTTATAATATAAAATTCAGGCTTCTGAGGAAAATGTAAAAATAGCGGCTTTAACTGAAATGTCATTACTCTTTGTTTATCTTAGGAGTACACAATAGACATAATTTTTGCCCAAACCTGGTTCGACAGTCGATTGAAATTCAATAGTACCATGAAAGTACTTATGCTTAATAGTAATATGGTTGGAAAAATTTGGATTCCCGATACTTTCTTCAGAAACTCAAGAAAATCTGATGCACACTGGATAACAACTCCTAATCGTCTGCTGCGAATTTGGAATGACGGACGAGTTCTTTATACCCTAAGGTAGTGTGGATTTTAAAATTTTCAGTTTCTCTAATTTATTTATACTAATGTTTGATTAGCTTCTAAATTTTCCTTCTTCAAACTTGCAATGTCAAAATATAGTATTCCTTCCCTGTGCTAAAATTCAAATGGTAAAATAATCTGGCAATACTTTTTAAAGCTGAGTTACTATTATATGGAAAGGTCTACAGTTAAGAAAAAAAAAAAAAAACCTCAAATTTTTTATTCTTTTCCTTGGATGCAAAATAGGTTGTTACATGATCACTAACGTTTTTTAATGTTTTTAATATATAATGTAAATCACCAAGATTTTTCTCTAAGAGCTCATCCTGTTACAAAATTTTATAATTAAATTATCAAGAGTGCACTAAAATTATAAAATTAAGCAAAATATTTTTAATGGTTACAAATATTTCTTTATTCAAAACTTATTTTTCCATCTACATAGATTGACAATTAATGCAGAATGTTACCTTCAGCTTCATAACTTTCCCATGGATGAACATTCCTGTCCACTGGAATTTTCAAGCTGTAAGTAATAATATACTTGATGATTTCATAGACTTTCAGCCTCAAAATATGTTTCTTTAAAAATGTAAAATAAAATCAGATTAAACACAATTTTCAAAAAGCATAGATTGTGCTCAGATTTGTTATGTAAAATAATTATAAATAATATATTTGTCTCATGATTATAAACACAAAGTGACAATAAATGTGTAGTCATTATATGTTTTTTATTAAATCATTTTTCAACTGTTAGCATATTCCAATGTCCTTTTCTTATTTTAAATAAATAAAGGACCATAGAAGATAGAGGTTTGTATTCAAATGATTTTACAAAATCAGAAATAAAAATGATTCAAATTATATTCATTTTTTCAAAAGCAACATTTAACTTTATTTCATTGGATTTTAAAATGTGTTTATAAAAGGTTGGGTGCAGAGTATTTACTCCTGAATAGCAAATATTTGAGTAGACTACTGAATTAGAAAAGCTAGTTAGAAATCTAAAATTAAATCCTTTAAATTTAATTAAAGGAAAACAGAAACATAAAAATATGATTAAAGCAAAATAATTTGAATATTAAAAATCTAGTATATTTTCATAAAAATAAATATTTCTATTGCAATATTAATTTTATTTCATATTGGTAATGTACAAATTATGTATTTTGGAAAGATATTTATCTCACTAATTAAGCAAGTATTAGAGACTTACAAAATGACTTTCAAAAATGCTATTGCCTGTGTCCACAAATTGTTGGATACTATTTTATTTCTTTCAAAATTTTTTAAGTACATCATATTCTAGAACCTAGTCTTAGTAGAATGTGATGTAATTACTTATAAGTATTATCTCATTTTTCTTAAATTCTAGGATATCTCTTGTCCTTTATTAATTATTTTCTTGGATTATCTTCATAAACTTTTTCTCATCACAATATCATTCCATATTAATGATCTCATATGTCATTTCTTTGTTTTTTAGACATTAATTCCTCAATAAATAAAACAGCCAAATCACAACAAAGACTTGATTAATAAAATTACTCAAGGAGTAGTTGATACATAACCATTTGAAGAGTTACCACACTCTCTTCTACACGTCATTCTGATATCTTGGTTTGACATTACTTTGGCTTTGACTGCCATTACAAACAATTAATAATTTCTCTTTGTGAATGCATAAATATAACTATCTTAGCTAATTTTATTTAAGCATTCTACAGAGGTCCGACAGAATATTAAGCCTTCTATCTCTAATATTGTATATAAAAGTGTGAAGATAATTGTATTAGAGCTCCAATTTTGAAAGTCAATGTCCTAAAATGCAGAGTGACTGAGTATCTTGTGCCCACAACCCTGTGTATTATGACTACACATTACTTATAATGTACATAATTATGTTGAATGGGAAATATGGGAAAAGCAGCATAAATAGAGCCCTACGAAACAAGAGCAAAAACAAAGAAAAAGAAATGCAAATTCTTAAGTAACTTAGTAGAGGAGATAGTTATTTTATTTCATTACCAATAAAAGATCATGTAAAATGATATATTGTTTTGGGAATATTTAAAGTGAATTAATGAACTCTCTGTGATATGTAGATCGACCATTTTGTTGAAATAATTAAAAACTTCATATTACTAACATATTTCCAAAACTATATGGGTGGTCACAAATAGAAAATCATTTTTAGCCCCGAAATCCACATAACTATTTGAACTCTGAAAGTTAGGTTTGCACTCAGTTGTGACCTGAGGACAGTTGACAAACACGGTAACTTTATGCTTTGGTTTTGACAGTATTGTGAGCTGCGAGTCTAATAGAATACACTCTCTATGTAAAGCTGAGATACAAAAGGCAAGATATGTAGAGTCACGTGAAAAAAAAAGTCCCGACTCAAACCACTACGTACTCTTAAGAAAAGTTGCCTCTGGAATCAGCACGTCAGCATGAAATAACCATTGCAGGATTATTCTTTAAACTACATATATGTATTTCATTCCATAATTTTTATATTTGGAATATTTTATAATAACCAATAAAAGAAGAATTTCTGAGATTTTGTGTTTGGGTAATGTTGTTATTGCAACAGTATCTAATTTGGATCTTGAGAATCTACATATTATTCTTTTAAATTTTTTCCTATAGATGGATACCCTAAAAATGAAATTGAATATAAATGGAAGAAGCCTTCTGTAGAAGTGGCTGATCCTAAATACTGGAGATTATATCAATTTGCATTTGTAGGTTTAAGAAACTCAACCGAAATCGCTCACACGATCTCTGGTAAGAAGAAAAAATATGTATCAGTTAATTTGCTAACACTAAATGACATTGGTATTTAAATGCATGGGCTGGAATATATATATATATATATATATATATATATATATATATATATATATATATATATATATATATTATATATATATATATGTTTCATTTAATTTCTAGCCAAAATGAAAGGTATTATTTTTTCTTTCAGGGGATTATGTTATCATGACAATTTTTTTTGACCTGAGCAGAAGAATGGGATACTTCACTATTCAGACCTACATTCCATGTATTCTAACAGTTGTTCTTTCTTGGGTGTCTTTTTGGATCAATAAAGATGCAGTACCAGCAAGAACATCACTGGGTATGATATATAATATTTGGTTGTAATAGCATAGGACTTAAAAATGTTTTAATGAAATAGAAGTTTATAGATGCATGTATTAGAAATATTCCACTAAAATTGGACAGAGGTTCTAGTGCAACACTAAGTTAAAAGGGATGTATGTAGATATATATTAGAAAATAATGTAGTAAGAACTCAAAATTTCAGAAAATTCCGTATATTGATCAATATTTTCAATTCCTTTTTATCAAAATTTAATTTAGGTTTCAGCTGAATGACTAATAATTACATTCATTTACTGGCATTCGTTTGGATGGCTTTGAAATCCTGTGCTCTTAAAATGTTGGGATGAGCAATCATTGGTTCCAAAGGACAGGTTTCCGAAAATGGGAAGCTCCCCGGCTACTGTGATACACAAAATCCATAATTAATCTGAGTGTATTCAAGAGCTGTCTGTAAAATAACATTGATTAGATGGGTGATTTATAATTCATCTTCAATGAAGAAGATTTTTGTTCTCTTTCTATAGCAATCTCTTTCAATAATAATATCCTATAAGAAAATAAGTGACTAATTAGTACACATGTCTTTAAAAGACAGTGCTTACATTTGCATTATCAGTACACAGAAAACTTCTTAATCATCTGACTATTTTCCAAGATGAGTGTAGGACATGAATAATATTGCTGACATTTGTGCCTTTAAATCATAGCTTAGAGATTTTGTATTTTCAACTGTGACGAGTTTTCCATGTGATTCCTGTGATATCTGGTAAATAATACCATCTAATAAAGAAGTTAAATTTCAAATCACATAAAAGTGACAGGAATAAGTCGAAAGCATCTAGCTGTGTACTTGGAGATGCAGTTTACTTTGGAGTCTAAAATACTGAACTAGGGAAACCATGAAGGAAATAACAATGATACCTGACTGGTATTTGAATGGAGTCATGAGGGAAAGTCCTGGCTACTGCCTTCACTCTACCAAAGACATTGCTGCTGTGTCCCTATTTTTTTTTTTCATCATGGAGGTCACCTTCCTATATATAATGGTCAAATTAAAAAGCTTTTGGCATTATATTTAGTCCTTTTAAGAAAGTAATTCTAATTATAGGACAATATCTTCTTGAGATAAAGAAAGAAAACTATGGCAATTTCATAAGAAGAGATACCAGGTGCATCTAGGATTTAGGTGACCTAGATTAACAGTGATAAGGAGCCAAGATGGCCTATAGGTAAAGACAAATACACATTTGCAAAGACATACACACATGGGTGGGGCACCTGGGCATATCTCAATTACATGTGCTGAAGTCTTATACATATAAATATTTACTCAGTGTTTTTGAAATAGTCCCTTGATGATGCTTGTATTCTTCACTCAAATTTTGAGATTAAAAATAAATCAAAGTTTTCATGTAAGAAAACCCTATGCTAGCTTGGGTGAATTTTAACTGTGTATAGTAGAAGACCTCCAATTACTTTTGCTTCAGTTTGATCCAAAGGCGTTTATTTCTCATGTGCAAGTTCAGAGGTACCTACCAAAGTGGTAGGGTATATTGCATTAGAAGGGACTCAGGTTCCTTCTAGCTTTCTGCTGTGCTGGTGATTTGAACTTCTGGGATCCTGTATGGTCTAAGAGCATTCTGGCGCCCTGGCCATTGTGTTCCAGCAGAATAATGACAAGGAGAGAAAGAAAGTCATTCCCCATCTTTTTAATGCCATCTTTCAGATTTTGCTTTTCTAGCATCAATAGATCTTAGCCTGTGGTCACAATCCACCGCACAAAATGTGACAAATTTGTTCTTCTAGGTAACCACACACCAGGTAAAAAATCGATAATTTCATTGCTGTGGAGGAAGGGAAGGAAGGATATTGGGAGTCAGCTTGATCGACAGTAATTTAAATGATTAAAATTCACTCAGACTCAGCGAAAGCATTTAACATCATGTAGCTATGGTTACCAGTAATTCTTTCTGTAAATGACTAGCAATCAAATCCTTTTATTTCCATTGTTTATTTCAACTCACAATATTGCCAAATCGTATGGAAGAATAAAAGCAGTCTGTTAAATTATTTTTAATCTTTTTTTTTTTTTCTTCTCTACAGGTATCACTACAGTTTTGACTATGACAACCCTGAGTACAATTGCCCGGAAGTCTTTACCTAAGGTTTCCTACGTGACTGCAATGGATCTCTTTGTTTCTGTTTGCTTCATTTTTGTTTTTGCAGCCTTAATGGAATATGGAACCTTACATTATTTTACTAGCAACAAAAAAGGAAAGACTACAAGAGACAAGAAGACAAAAAACAAGGCCTTGGTATGTTACAAAATCTCTGTTTCTTAAACTCAATTTACTTAAAGCTTCTGTTTTTGAATACTTATGTTATATTTGGTTAGGGTAATAATGATACTTGAAGACTTATGGCAAAAGAAATGTAAAATTAAAGTTCAACTGGAGTACCTAACATTGCCAAGAATTTTATATTTGTACTTCTCTGGTACCCTTATTGGGTGTCCCTTGGAAAGAGCTCTATGAAATTTTCCACAAGTAGTAGATTCTCTGTACCTGAAGTATTACTAAAGATTTCTCTTTGGTGATGGTTTTGTATTAGGATATGGATTTCTAACAATGAGTGACCCACAAAATTCACTCACTCTTGGAGAATAACATCCTTCCTTAATGTTAGAATATCACAGCCATAAAATTCTTTTATTTTTGTGAAATTGTACTCCTTTCCTTCCCCTTCCCAATTACATAATATCTACCTTAAATTATAGCACAGCTCATTTGTCTATTAAATCTGATTTTACTGATTCTAATATACTTAATCACTGTATGACTTATTTTAATTTCTTTTTATAATAGCAATTATGATAACCTGAAAGTAGTATCTGACACTTATTGAGCATTCTGGGCAGTGCTCTGAGCTTTTGATATGCATGATTTCATTTATGTTCAGAGAATAAATGAAAGAATCAGCTCAGGAGTGTGCACAAGGAGAGCTTAATAAGTGAAGGATTCAGGACTCAGACCTAAGTTATTTTGGTGCCAGAAATCAGGCTGTAACCATTCCTCTGTTTGGGCCTTTTACCATCAGACTCCAAGAATTAGGCATTTATTTCTTTTAAATTAAAAAAGTATAGGGGCTGGGGATTTAGCACAAGTGGTAGAGCACACTAGCAAGTGCAAGGCCCTGAGTTCGATCCCCAGCACCCCTCCAAAAAAAAAAAATAAAAAAGTATACTTTATCACTAATTACAGTAAATGTTTCAAAAGCAAATTTGATCCAAAATTCTCAGATAAATGAAAATTACATGAAACAGGTGCATGCATGGTAAGTTTATAAGCCTGCCCTAGTGGACATAAATTGGGGCATGAAAATTTCCACTTCACCTAACTTAGTAAGTTCTAGGATTCAGAGTTTCTGTTTCCCTTCCTCTATTTTTCATTAATTTCTTTATAAAATTTGCCATACATTTAAAATGTACCTTACTTTTTGGGGAGACTCAGTCCAAGTGTATACCCTGATGTATTTTGTTCTCAGATGATTACAATATTCCAAGAAAGCAGAGCACATTGCTTGCAGGACAAATGGAGAAATTGTGTTGTACAATTAATCTATGACTGTCTCACCTGACATCATTTTAGCTGATCTGCAGGATTTGGTATGGCCCCCAAAGGAACACATCAGAGAACGAGTTGGTCAACTTTAATATCCATTACTAAATTTTTTTCCATTATTAAATTTTTAAGTTTTTTTGTTTAATAAAATGAGGGTTTTCTACCATTTTCCCTTAAACTTAAGCATACTCTCTAGGTTTTTCCATTGTATCATTTACTCATCCATAGTTATGTTTAATTACTACCTTCAGATCTTTACTTCTAGAAATTTTGATTGGAAATACTTAGAATAAAAAACAAGTAACATGAAAAGCCAGACAATACCCAATGTCACGTGGTTTTTCATTCCAATGGTTTCATTCCATGTGGTTTTACTTTCATTCCAATAATATATAATGCAGGAACCACTATTACATCATGGAAGGACAGAAAACCAAAAACTGGCTACTGTAGGGACATCAGCTAATCAGTGGCTCCATATCATGTACTCTGGACCACAGTTCTGGGTAGCATGCTCACTCAAGAGAGCTGAAACATTGCAAAGCAAACTTTTTTTTTTTGGGAAAGCAAACTTTAAAATTACGTTATTCAACTATTTAAAAAAAATCAAATATATATACAGAATTACAAAAATGTTATTCTGTCATAAAATAATCATTAAGAAAAAAACTACATATAAAGACTTTAAAATTTAGCATCAAGCCCTTAATGGAAAAAAAAAAAAACTAAAAATGGAAAATTAAGGAATAAAAATTAAATGATAGCCAGGTGTTGTGGCACATGTGTGTAATCCTCGCACTCTTGGAGGATGAGGCAGGAGGATTAAAAATGTGAACCCAGCCTGGATAGGGTTGAGAGACCCTGTCGCAAAAAAAAAAAAATGCAGTAGGGTTGTAAAAATAAAAAGGTACGACTAGTTCAATGTGAAGGCCTTAAATTCAATCCTCCCTTATGAAAAAAAAAAATGGGCTTCGATGTGCTAAATTGCAAATTGCAGCAGTGCAGTCATCACTGCCTAAATGACTCCCTGGGTGCCAGCCACATTGATACAGCCCCGCAACCTGCAAAACACTGTTTCTGGCCTTTCTCATCTTCTGTGCTCAGTTATGCACTTTATGAGTGCTGTCTTCACTAAGCAGCACTTTGAAAACAAACGGAGATCAGTTATCAAACCTGAATTTCTGCTTGGCTCAGTGTTTAAGCTATATGGTTTGCTAACTGGGTAAATCAGAGCATACTCTCATGAGAAATAGAAACCCAGATCCACGAGATCCACGTGCGATTGTCTTAAGTCTTCTTCTTGGGAGATTTGTGGAATTCACGCTTCCTCCTCTTCCAGCCAGGAAAATTAAATGTGCAGCCTGGACCCAGACATCTTACAACACCCTGTCCTTATTCTAGTTGTTTGTGATTTCAGGACTTTGTACCTGTACATGACATATCTTGCTGCTTCTTTTATTTCCGTTCCTCTCCCCTTCCTTCAACTTCAACCCCCTTCCACTCTTTATTTGCAAAAGCTTTGTTTCCATTTTCCCCATCTATTCTTTCTCTTTTTTCTTGTCTCTCCCTTCCTTTCATCCTCCTCCATCCCTTGCATCCCTTCCCATTTGAACATTTTGGTTTTTATTTACACTTTTGGTTTTGCACACCAGAGAATGCAGTATTTAAAGATGTGTGTACGATTTATTTCACGTTAGAGTATGGTCTCAAGGTGCATCCATTTACCTAGATAATGTCTCAAGCTTATCCTTCTTTACACCAGAGTAGTACTCCATTGCATAAAACAACCACATCTTTACCCATTTTTTTTTTTGAATAGGCATGAAACTACTAGTTTGAAATCTAGCATATATTCGCCTTTTTATGGTAATAGTCAGGCGAGACAAAAGACCTTTGCTGGAGTCACTGAAAGATCATCATGTTGGATATTAAGCAAAACAAAAATCCCCTTCTTGACATCTCTCCAGTTGCTCACCTAAGATTCCTAGAATGCCCTGGTTTGTTTCCATTATGAAGAGATGAGATTTGAATGCAATAGATTTTTACTCTCAATGAGCTCTTTAAGAAAAACCAGACTGATAAAGATGTTTTCTACCTTCCTCTCCACATTAAATATTTGTCTGCTTCTTTCTCTCCCTTCCTTCTTTTCTTCATCCATCCTTCCTTCCCTCTTCCCTGATTTTTCTTTCTTTCTTTTTTATTGTGAAGATCAATGGCATTTGAATTGATCCTTATTCCCATGCAATATATAGTTTTTTTATTACCACTAATTAAAATATGATTTAAGTGTGATTGTGTCAACTTTTATTTTCAAGAAAATCTGAGAAGTTAACTATATTACCAGATCATCAAGATCTTTAAGGGTAGAAATGATGGTCACAGAAAGCCCAGAGCAGTAAGTAAGCCATTGTCAACGAAGAGTAGGTCCTGCTGAAATTTGGTTATTTAGCCCACAGGCTAGAAACTTCAGGAAATCAAGGCATGCCTGCAACATAATTCTGATCTACCCATTTGAGATTAGGAGTTACTTATGTTTAAGCTCTCAGTCTGTTGAAAACAAAATGGCAGAATATTTCACTGATCATGGACAAGGTACTTTGAAGACAAAAAGAAATGGAATGTGCTTTCCACATACAGGGGCCCTTAAGTCTAGTTTAAAACATTGATTACAAATGCAAACATAAGACAATAAAGTAGGATATAGATGCAGTTTAATATAAAAATTAGAAATAAAGAAGCTATGAGAGAACTGACAATGAGTTGGGTGGTTTCTAGTACTTTTTTAAAAACAGAATATTTTCTACGATGAATATTGATAAAATGTGCAATACTTTATATTTCATGAGAACATAAAATATCTTTTTAGGAAAAGTGTTCCCAGTGAAATAGGCAGGTGCCACAAAGCGAGCCTACACGGCTTATGCCCAGTGGCGCAGGCCTTCCCGACATGCCTCACGGCACAGTCT
This sequence comes from Hystrix cristata, assembly GCA_004026905.1. Taxonomy (NCBI): domain Eukaryota; kingdom Metazoa; phylum Chordata; class Mammalia; order Rodentia; family Hystricidae; genus Hystrix; species Hystrix cristata. The sequence continues at coordinate 132,953 of PVJO010000628.1, read as the reverse complement.
CTGGAGCACTAATCTAAGAGGCACGTAGTATGGACAAGTGCTTACGGTTATGTGGGCTACAGTGGACTGGGAAATTTCCTTTCACTTCAAGTGTAAATAATCTGTTCAAAAACCATGTACACTAATTCTTCCAGAGGAAGTTTGGCAGAGAAAATTTTAGAAAACATGTGACATTGTTGAAATAGTTCTTTGAAGAATAAGGTGTAATTTCGAAGAATAAGTTAGGGAGAACATTGAAGACAGAAGTATTTGAGCAAAGTTGGGCTTACAAATGAGAATGAAAAAGGACTGATGTGTGTCCCAACCTGTGATGTCCATACAGTAGCCACTAGTTGTATACGGCTAGCTTATTTGAATTAATAAAAGTTAAACTAAATTTAAATTTTAAATCTTAGTAGCACTAGAAACATTTCAAGGGCTCAATAGTGACATGTGACAAATGGCTGTCTTACTGAAAAGCACAGATATCGTACACTTCTGTCATAGCAGAAAGTTACTTTAGACACTGCTTTTTTAGATAACAGGACCCTCAAGAAAGGAGAGGACCCATGTTAAGGATAGAATTGTGCAAAGTCTGCAGTGTCATGCTAAGAGCTTAAATTTTGTCTTGTGAGCACCGGTAAATTTCATTTTCAAGCAGAATGTAATATATGTAACAATAGTCTTGAAACATAAATAAAACAACAGAGTATATATTTAAATGGTTAAAAGGCAGGGAGACAAGCTTGGCAACTATTGCAATAGTTCAAAAGGAAGCATACGATGAAAACAAAATATTAGTAAGTTGGAACAAAATATTAGTAAGTTCCCAACCCAATGTGGAAAGATTTGTGTTTTTTCCTCCAACCCACAGCTTCTCTACAAAGAAATGATGTTCTTTTCAGTCACTATATCATCTGCAAGAATAAACATGCATCTATCTTTCAGAATACATATCAAAGTCACAGAAAACTGTATCAATCTACCATTTCACAAATTATAAAATTTTTTCCCTAAAGTTGTTTTTGTGAAAGCCCCCAGCAGGAATTAAGTTGGTGAAATGTAAAATGCAGCAAAAGGTCTCATAAGTAATGGTAAAATGTCAGTGCACGGGGGATGTTTTCACCAGACAAAGTGATCACTTCATGTCAGTTGTCACACTGGTCCAATGAGGTGCTCTGGATATCATCAGTAACTCTTTACTCATTTTGACTTCTAAGTAACATCTTTTTATAGTTCTCTTCCTACTGAAAGTAGCTCAGACTATTACAGCTGAAAAAAAGCAGATTAATCATTGAGTAAAACTCTCATTTGAAAAAACAAATTTAAGGTATTATCAATATGGTACACAATAGAGACAGAGAACAATGATGTATAGATGAAAAATGAAATTACCTATCTAGCACTGTTGGTCTCGACTCTCGGAATTAATTACATTTTAACCATTTATGCTTTCACTTTCCTCTGATTATTATTATTATTATTATTATTATTATTATTATTATTATTGGTATTTCTAATGCTCAGTGTAGCAAATTTCAGTGTATCAAACAGAAAAAAAATGAAAGATTAGCTAGTTTGTGGAAAATAAAAAGTAGCATTCCTATTGTCTCATTCTCTCTCTCAACAGTTCATCTTAGCTATTGGGTTATTAGTTAAATTTAAAACTTTAAAATTTGAATTTATTATTGTGATTAATTCTAATGCCAGCCTGATTACTATTATTTGTAGTTTTATTTGTATTATTGTATTTGTACTGTAGTATTATTTGTATTATTTGTAGTTGAACCGTTTTCATTTCTTTACAGAAATTTTCTATCATGTTTATCATGATGTAAAAAATTTCTGAAACATTTTTAAACTATATTTTACCTTATTACTTAATATTTCTGTCTTTTACATCTAGGAATTTGATAGATTGTGTTCTGTATTTTTCTATTATCTTCTATAAAATTACTGTTAAATAGATTCAATACTTGTTAGGCTAAACACACTTTCTAGATTGTCTCTTCATCATTTTCATTGATGTAGGTTTTCTTTCTATGCAATGGGCCAATTCCTCAAGATTTTATTGTAAAGCTTTTTGAGCTTTTCCAAATTTACAATAACTTTTCCAATTTCTGAGAGGTGTTATTTTCCAACTATTCTCCCTTTGTCTTCCCTTTGATAGATGCATTAGTCCTCAAGTATTTCTGAGTAGACCAATTACCAGAATTTAATGTTCTCTTGTTTCCTGAATTATTAGAGTCAGTAATTTTAGCTGTTCATCATCATGCTTTTCATTTGTATTGTTGATTATCAAATATTGTTTTTGATTACTTTCCAGCAGGCCTTGCAAGGAGGGCATGTGTTAAATTTTCATTGGTCAGATTTTATTTTCATGTTTGTGGGGAACATAACCACTCCTGGCTTCTAAACATACAACGTACTCTCTAAATGATAACTGTTAGGACCATGAGGGCATTACCAGGACATCCAATACCAATCTCAGGGAGGAGTCTTAATCTTCCTTGAAGTGTTGTTAGGTTTTTACCGTTGTTCCTTAAGAAGTTACAGAGTTCTAACAGTAAGAAAAAACAAAAACAAACAAACCATAGCAACAACAATAAAAATGCCTGCTCCTCAGAGTCCTGCTTGTCTGCTTGGGCTATTTCTATCTGTGATGCTCTGAAATTCATCACAAATTTTAATATGCAAATTGAGAACTCATCACAAATATCCACCTCTTGTTTTTATTTTTTTTACCTCTTGTTTTTAAAACTGATGTATATTTTATAATTTTGATCATGTTAGCTGATGTTTGTAGGATATTTGGGTAGGATATTCAGCTATATTCTTTCTTTTTATATTACTTTAGCTGATTTATTTTTATTTTTCCAGTATTTGCTGTTTTGGAGAGCAGCCAATGTAGTGGAGTTGCAACTCAGATAAATGCACTCAGTATCTGTATATTCTTCCCATTAATCATGGTTTCCATGTCAGAAGTCTGCATATTGTCAGTAATTTGTTTTTTTGATATTGTGTAGGCATTTGGGTATTTTTCTCAGCATGTGTACAGTCTATTTCTGTTTACTTTCATCATTCATTGAAGTTCAGCTTCTTTGAAGTTATGAATTTGTGTTTGTGGAGGGAGAAAGGGGGCAGTAAGAAACTAGAAAATTGTCAAAGCAGCATTACAATAGAATCATCACGATATTGGCCACCAGAGATTAATCTGTTTTTAAAATGAACTACTTGAAGTATTTCTCCATTTTTTGTGCACTTTAATGTTTCATCATCCCTCTGATACACACCTGATGTCTTCTGCCAAACATGATGTTTTCCATTTCTGCAGGGCCCAGTGACACGTGAAATGTGCTTTCTGCCAAATAACTTTAAAATTGTAAACTAAGAAACTTCTATTTTAATTACTTGGTTTTGATTAGCATATGTAAATGTTATTTAAGTATTAAGTGGCAAGGAAATGACTACCAATCTGTCCTTTTTTTACATAATTTTAGTGCTCCACTAAAAGTTTAGAGTCTAACCAATTATCTCCAAAGTGTCATGTTCAAGAGATTTGTCCTCGACATCTGATAATAAATTGCCTGTGCTTCTTATCTTTAGGCAGGGGCAGAAATGAATTTTTTTGTGTTTAGGGCATTGATCCTTATCTCCAACCTGTATATTTTGGTTCAGATATGATTATAATGACTTGCACGATGCTTTTGTCTTTTTAAAACTTTACTGTAGGGCTGAGGATTTAGCTCAGTGGTTAGAATGCTTGCCTAGCACAAGGCCCTGAATTCCATCCCTAGTACAAAACAAACAAACAAACAAACAAACAAACAAACAAACAAACACCATTACTGTATGTTACTATTTGCTGCTTTTTGCATCTACTGAATTTTTAATATTTATTGGCCTGGGCTTTTAAAATCTTTTCTACCAAATGTTTAATTGTCATGGTTTTAAAATTTATTTTTTTTTCAAAAGGTAAAACATACAAATTTGGTAAGTAGTTACATTAAAAAGAATCAAGGTCCAGTTAAAACAATTTTTATAGCCTTGGCATTATATGCTGTGCTAAGCTAATCAAAGCACTGATTATAATAATCGTAAGATGTGTAATTTAGACGGCCCTGGAAATATGCAAAAATTTTGAAGGATGATAAATCACTAAAAGTGCAGACAGCATGCATATTTTACTTGTAATTTTATTCAAGGATTTGATAATTTTTTTTCTGGTAACCTTTCAAGTGAAGCTCAAGTTTTTGTTGCTATTATCATTATCCGTATGTTTGCTTTATCGTATATTTTATAGTTTGCTGTGTTTTATCTTTGTCAGGGCTTGGCAATAATAAAAACAGTAACAGCAACAAGAAGTAGCATGTACTGGCAACTGAATATTTTCCTTATTTCAAACATATTGCTTGGTGTTTCATGTGCATCATCGCATTTCATCATCAAACAGATCTGTGTTATTGCTACTGTGACTTTGGTACAACAAAATCTCAGTTGCAAAGAGCAGTCAAATTTTCTGTTCAACTTTAAAGGACTCTACTAGGCAATGTTAGCAATGCAGGGTACCAATGACTCTAAAGTGTTTGCTTTAATGTACTTTATTCTCCTGGCCTCGTCTTTCATTTAATCTTTCCAAAATTATTTTAATCATTTAAGTATTATTCAGAGTCTGGAAACATTAAGAAGTTAATTTGTTATGTGTCCCAAATAACCTAATAATAATAGTAGTTATTTTACCAAGCAGAAAGGAAAACTGATCATTCCCCCGTAAGTTATGGGATTTACTCTTCACAGCTGTCACAAAAAAAATTAGGTGTTAACATCCTTCCAGCAGTGAGGATAGCTACATTGGTAGGATGTAGAACACTTACAGTGGAATTCTGAACACCGCTTTTCCAAAAACTGAGTTTTTAACTCTTTGCAAAGTATATCTCCAAAATATGCTAATTTGTACTTCTTAACTACTACACACTCATATTTTTTGCATAATTCATAGTTTCTTAAACCGTTCATAATATCAGTGTCTTCATTGTCATTTATTGTCATGATCACTAAACAAATAACATACAATAGCTAGCGAGTATATTCATAGTATTGTAAATATTTTAATGTAAAATATCATAGAAACAGATACTTTTCCCTTTTAGAATGAGATTCATGATACATGACAATATTTTAGTGCACCAAGTTTCTAATTTTTGTTTTCTAGAGCGTTTTCTACATGATCTTCGGAATATAAGGAAAGTTATACGTTGCTAAGAAAACTATAGGCTGAAAATACATTAGAATTAAAAATACTGTGTTTTGTAAATCAAGGTTAACTCTATTATTTGTCTCCTAACGCTTGCCTTGATGGTGACAGCGATCTTCCTTTATTCGCCTTTGTGCCTGAAGACCTCGTTTCTTATTTCCATCAGGTGTCCCCTGGTGTCCAAGCTGGTTCCACTCTGATCCCGATGAATAGCATTGCTCTGGCGCAAGGGGAGGACGATTATGGTTATCAGTGTTTGGAGGGCAAAGATTGCGCCAGCTTCTTCTGTTGCTTTGAGGACTGCAGAACAGGGTCCTGGAGGGAAGGAAGGCTACACATACGCATTGCCAAAATTGACTCCTATTCTCGGATATTTTTCCCAACAGCTTTTGCCCTGTTCAATCTGGTTTACTGGGTTGCCTATCTTTACTTATAAATTTCACTACTAGACAAAAATTATAATTCCAACTAATCCCACTTCAATCAGTTGTACTTCAGTAACATGAAGTTAAAATTTAAAATGCAGAGAAACCAGTGCTCAAAATACAAACAGTATTGTGAGTATCTTTAGGTTTCCACAGGTAAACAAAATATCAACTTTCAGATTCATTTACCTAAATTTACATGAAACTTATGAATTGATAAATCCAATCTATTTAAATATATCATATATTTTACTTTTATTTTCTTTATGTTACATATATCCTATTAGGATTTGGGACTTACAAATTCTGTGATACATAATTTTAAAGGTGAAATAATTTAGTACATATTTTATTTAAATATACTTAGCAATGTAATGGGAAATTAATGCTAAGATTTATCTAATTTTTTTACCCAAAAAGTTTTTAACTTGATTTTTTTTCTTGGTTTTGTCTGCCCTGTTTAGCATATATCTTGTTAAAAAGAGAAAGCCCCGATTTCCTTGCATTTATTTCTGTGATGTTTTACTCCCAAGAAGAAATTAAATTCTTCTTAATGTTTTAATTTTTATTGTAAATTTATAATTTATAATTGTGTAAATTTATGGGGTAAAAAAGTGATGTCATGATTTATGAGTACAATATGGAATAATTGAATGAAGCTGGTTGATAGATGCAGATGATTTATGAAATGTCCAATATTTGTTTATCACTTAATAACAGCACATTTGCTTATGAAATATGAAACAAAACTCAGCTATACTTCTTTTGAAGATTTCCCAACTTGAATGGAAACTACTTCAGTCAGTGTTTTGAAAGGCAGTTTGAAAAGTGATCAAGAAAAATGTTACAATAATCCATTTTGTGTTCTTCCTCCTAGCATTTATGAAGTATGGATGTTAAAATGTCCCAGTACTAAAATTAAATATAGAAGGAAATGATCATTTTTCCATGTGCTACAAAGGTGTGGCAGTCCTTAAGTCAATAAAATCATTAAGGAAGAAAGCTTGAATTTACTCTTTCAGGTTAAAGAAGAATCTGGCAGTGAAGTTGCAAGCCATATTGTGGTTATGGTCTTACAGATGCAATTTTTAGATCAGACTTACTTGGGAAACAATTTCCCACCTATGTCACACATCTGTCTTTCCTGCCTCTTGAGTTCTGAGCCTGTTCTACAACAACATTGTAAATCATTATTAGATGACCTTTTCTAGAAATTGAGGAAAACTGCAGAATCATGTTAAGGTTGGACTCTTGTTACAGTCATCTTTAAGGGATGTGAGTGTGGGAGGACTCTTGTTTCCAACGGTCAGCAGAGAAAGTACAAATGAAATCTCTGTATGAAAAGCCTGTGTGTTAATGGTTGCTATGTGTCTCCTCTGTGAAGAGGGGAGTTAAAATGAGGTTGCTGTGATACGTTCCTATGAATCATTTGGCATATAGATTGTTTATAAGCATTGCATATTCATACATCATCATTTAATTTCCTGGGAAATCAGCAGGGTCAGCTTGGAGATAAACTTTAACAATTGTTTCCATTGCCAAGAATGATTATCCAGATGAAGAGACTTAATGATCAAGGTTCAATTTAGGGCTTGAAGAGGATGCTATCGTCTATGGGCTTGACGCTGTAGTTTGTGATGCGATAATTCCCTCACATGGTCAAAGTATGCCTGAGTGATTCTCTGGCATGGTTATGCTTGTTTTTAGAATATATAGTTCTTTTTTTTATTTTAATCTAAGTATACTTCTAAGTATATTCCTTAGCTAATTCTGAATTATTTTTCCACTTTGCTTTTAAACCTCTAGACAGAAAAAAAAATTAGACATTGAACATTAATGACAAGTACTCACCAAAACTGCTCTATTTTTCTTTTTGGAATGGAGAGTCAAATTAAATTTTGGCCATGTATATATTCATCTTCAGATTATCCATGTATTCTTGTTTATAACATCGAGTATTGGTGGATATTGTAAAGATTAGCATTCACTTAGAAATAAATGAAAAATAAAATATCCATAAAGAAATAAAGTACTTCACTAAATTATTTTATGGCTAGTTCCATGTTTTAAACTATTGCCTCCTCATTGTTGTGAGGTAATTTAGATTTGGGGGCCCTTCAATTTTATCTGAGCATGCCTACATCTTAAAGCACTTTAAAATGCTTGATATAAATAGCCTTGATTTTCTCACTGGTGTCTTATTAACTTGATTTTAAATGTTGACAATATCTATGTGTGAAAATACAACTGATAAAAAATATGGAAGATACTTTTCTATATGTATATATATCTTGTATATACACCATCAAAATAAGCACTTAGTTTTCAAAACTAGTGGTATTTGGAGCAGCTTTATCTAAATTTATGGATTAGAAAGAGAGGCATACAAATCTTATTATATCTAAAAATAAAAACATGCATTTTCATTTTTTTACAAGAAATCAAAAGAGCTTATTCTCTTTTTTTTTCTTTTTAAATTTTATTTTAAAGAGGATGCACTCTAATTCTTGTTCCGTTTTCAAGCATTAATTTTACCGTATTGGCAAAGGATTTTTTTAATTCTCCTTTTTCCAGGTGAACTGTATCTTATTTTATTGGTTTTACTGGGACTTTTGCTGGATGCAAAAAAAAACAAACAAACAAACCTCTAGCATAGACTAAAAAGTAGATATAAAGAATTAAAAGGATAAGATAAACGGAAGCATCTAGAATCATTGGAAAAAATGTTAATACACATAGACCCATGTTCTAAATATATGACCAGGATGTGAAGGTGCTGAGGAAAAATGTAACTGACATAACCTTATTTATTTTAATTTACAATGACACAGTAATACTTTGTATATCCTTGAATTACATGAACGAAATTATTACTTGACGTTAATTCCTAGAATGTCAACATTTTTTAGAAATGAAAGGTCCTTAGAATATCTGAGAACTCAGTAAGAAAAGAGACAAATTCTCCTAGTAAAGCTAATTAAATATAAAACCTTGATGTCAGGTGAAGAATTGCATAATTCATTGACTGTATTTCCTTTTAAGTTAAAGAAAGATTTCACGAAGTTTTAAGTCTCGATAAACTATACTCAACACACTGTTGGTAAATATGAAATCAATCATCAGAGGGGTTTTTATCTCTAGTTTGTTTGCATACTCTGCTATCTACATCTACAGTAATCATAAATGGACTTCATTTTTCCTTAAGAATAGGATGAAATGGAGGGCTGCATTCTTGCTGATAATTCAGCATCAAAATGAATATCAGGTAAGACTCTCACTCATAACTGCATTAAGAAATTGTATTTCAGTTCAATATATTGTGACTAAATACATTCTATAATTTCATTATATAAGAAAAGAGCTTAAATGGAATGATTGGTATAAAGTTAAAACTAGCAGCCAATATTTGAATAAACACATAACAAATGAAGCAATGTATACACAGGATTATCAAATATCTGTATCAATGCTATTCCCACTCTTGAAAAATTTGCTGTAGCAAGAAACCACATTCGTGGTTACCTCGCTGGTCTCATCCCAAAGGTTGAAGAGACCCAATAGCCACTTAACGATTTAGCATTAGTCCACTTGGAGCTTGTGAAAATAATTCCTGACCAAGCTGTTGCTCTTTATATCATCAAATGTATACAAATCCTCACAGCCATGTCACATGAAGGCCAGAGGTAGTGGTATTATACTTTCTTTTTTAAGGCTATGGAGTGGCCTTGACAGTCCACTATAAAGTCACAGAAACCATCACCAAATGGTTATCACAGACGTTCCAAATGGAGTTCCAAACACTATTGACAGTGTCGCTGCAGGAAGTGTGAGATTGGCCCCGCCCACCTGCGTTTGCAATTTGGAAACGACGCAGCCCAACTCAAGTAGGCATGGAGCGCTTTCTATGCACAAAGCGTTTCAGAAAGACTTTAAAATAGAAAGAGGAAATCTCAAAAGACAGATAGAGAGATAAGAGGATTAGTTGTACAGTTTAAGAAAAGAAAGAGAACTCTGGGACGCTTTCCAGAAGGATATGGCTTTAAAAATATAACTTGGAGGACTTAATAAGCCAGTAGATGAGAGAAATAGAGATCACAATTTCCGGTAGAAAAAGCAGCTTGAATAAAGAAACAAAAGTATGCCCAAAATTGAAAATTCCATTTAAATTGGAAGTAAGGATTTATATTGAGATAGTAAAGACTGAGGCTGGGAAAAAAGACCTATATTTATAGTTGTGAGGCAAGAATATAGATTTCAGGTTGCCGGATGATATTTTAAATTCAGGAACACTGAACAGAGATGCTTCAGTAAAAAAAGCAGGTATAAAACCTTCAGAAATTTCATCTTATTGATGTGTGATTTGGGGTGTAAGAAATGAGCTTTTATGATACAGAAGTGAAAGGGAGTGGAAAGGGATGTACTCGTGACGGGAGCGTTCAGAGAACTTGGAATAAGGAAATAAATGGCAGGTATTAAAATTTGATTGGCAAACAAATTACCCAAGAGACACGGTGTGCACATGGGGTAAAGAGGTCCTGTACTTAATAATACTTGTCTATGGGTGGCAGACACTTAAACATTAAAAAGAAATTCTGGATGTATCACAGTCTTGCTTACTGTTGTATTTAAATCAAATGCTCACTTTTAAATAATGATCTCTGTATTAGGGATGAAAAAAGAACAATACCCAAAGTATACATCAAAGTTGGTTTGTTCTGTTTATTATTATTTTCACAAAATCTATTACTTATCAAAAGGGCTTTCTCTTCAAATAGCCTCTTTTATCTTTCTAACCCAGAATGAATATATGTATATATCACAAACGGAGGAGAAAGAGAAAACTGAGAAGAAAGAGGCTGTTGTGGGACCAGAAAAACACAGGAAGTTGGTAGTATTTTTGACACTCAATATCTGAAATATTTGTCCTAATAAATAAGTTCTTATTGCTGAACAATGAAATGTGCCTGGAATCTTTGCGTCTGAACTGTCATGACTGGTAACTGAAATATCATTAAGCAGAAATGGATTATGAACAAACTTTTTTGACATAATTTACTTAGGTGGAAAAACATTTGGGTCTGAATACATCACTGTAATGAAAATGATTTGTATCAACTAACCCTATTCAGTAAAGTTTTATGGCTTGCACTGAAAATATTTTTGTTCAGTTTCTGCTTTACCTTTTTGAGAAGTCGTGCGTGTATCAAAGATATTTCAATTTTTCAGTGTGTTCTGTACATTCATGATTCTAAGTACAAAATAAACCCTGTAACTTGTCGTGAAATAAAGTTTGATGTTACATTCTCCTAAAATGTGCCCTTTTTGATCATTTTCACTTAGCTATATCCCTCTATTATTGTAGCATATGTAATCATGACTTCAGCACTAAAGTTAATTTCCAATCGGTCTTTCACATTTTTTAATTTAGGAAATGTATTGAAAAGATTTTTCTTGATAGAGTTTTGAAAAAGAACTGAACTATAAGTGATCAAGTGAAGATAAATACTATTTATATGTGATTTTTGCTGCTAAGACTTTGAACATCTGGATCATTCTAATAATTTGCGATTTAATCAAAATTTGAACTTCCAGATCTTCCTTAGGTGAATTGAAAGCAATACATATTAGTTAGGATTTTAATTCAGAACATTTCAAATATTCTGTAGGCTACAATTGAATTTTCATTCCTCTAGCTGTGACCACCCTTATTTTTCAATTACACAGACCCAGTCTGAAGGTAAAGTGATAGCCGTATTCCAATAGAAGAATGTGGTTCCTTCACAAAAGAGAATCAGGGACCTGAAAAACAAAAACTCCACTTTGTTTAAAGCACAAAAACACTATATCATGTAATTTCAGTAATAGCACAATACATCATCTGTGTTATCCTTTACTTGTTAGTTGTAAAGTGGATTTTTTTTCCCCAGTGGAAACACTTTAAATATTTGCTAAAAGTGCTTTAAAAAGTACTCTTTACATCCAATCGAAATACTAATCGAGTATTAATTTTTTAGAAAAGGGTTGACAAACTACAGCCACAACAATGGTTATGGGCACACAATTACATCCGTTGTTTATGTCAGTTGAATGGCTCCCGGACTCTAGCGGGAACAAGAGAATCAAATGGCACATACAGGCTAAATATTTAGTCTCTGATACTTTATGGGAAAAAAGTTGGTACACTCCTATCTTGCAATGACTTCATGGCATTTAAAATATGACTTCTCTTTATGTAAAAAATTTTAAATTTAAAAGGAAAATATTTTGGCTGACGAGAGTTTTCTTGATGTAATGCAATTAATTGCTCTCCACTGTAGATCATACTCTTGATGTCTTTCAAAGAGATATTGATCAAAGCTGCCCTTTTTCTTAAAATCTGTAAAAAGTTATTATAAATCTGTTTCATTAATGAAAATGCATGCTTCTTTATAATTATTTCAATGTTATTTGAAGTACATAAAGTAGGTTAATCCAGAAACTAACATAAGATTCTGTGCCATCAAAATTGACAAAAGATTCTTTATAAAAGAAATGGTGAGTGTAAAGATTATAGTAATATTAATGATTTCTTTCCTTGAGACCACGTAAAGCATGCTTTCTCATTAAAACTGTTTTTGTCAATAGAAAGTCTTGCATTTAACAACATTTTTCATAGAACTAAGACCCAAACAACTCTTTATGAATAATTTCATTGGAATAAATATTTAATTCAGTTTGTACATTACTCATGTGCTTTCCCTCTACATTACAGGATGTGCATTTCAATTATTAAAATTTACATTTCAAATATTCACAAAGAACAGTTTGTTAAACATGGTACACTCTCAGTAAAGTAACAGATGTTCTTTAATGCTATGGAGTAGATATCTTTATTCCCAATATACTCTAGAATAAATCAAATAATTATATAGTGATTCAAGTCACTACTAAAAGTATAGTGATTCAAGTCATCACTACTTACACTCACACTAGTGTCTGAATTTTTAATATTTTAAAAATTATTCTGAACCAGGGATGGTGCTGCACGCTTGTAATCACAGTACTCAGGCTGAGGTAGGAAGATCTCCAGGAGTCTCTGGGTTGACTGAGACACATAGTTAGCTTGAGACTAGCTTGATACACATAGCAAGACTCTGTCTCAAAAAAAATTTTTTTGATAAAGTGTCAATTTTTCTTTGTGCCTCATCTTTATGTTTTGTTTTGTTTCATGAGATCGTGTCTTGCTGTGTAGTTAAAGCTGGCACTGAACTCAATATGTAGCCCAGGCTGGCCTAGAAGTCACAGCGATCCTCCTGCCTCAGCATCCTGAGTGCTGGGATTACAGGCGTGAGACACCATGCCTAGTTATGCCTCACTTTTTAATTTAATTTAATTTTATTTGATTATTTTATTTTATTTTTTGGTGCTGGGGATTGAACTCAGAGCCTTGTGCTTGCTAGGCAAGCGCTCTACCACTTGAGGTAAATCCCCAGCTCCCATTTTTTAAAAAGATTAGTATCATAAGAAAATATGTGGAATTTGGAGAGCTATCTTAGCATTAATAATAATAACCAGTATTAGCATATTATTTTAACATGCACATATTTTAATATGACTGATTTCAGATGACTATTATCAAGACTGACTTACTATGAAAGATTAATATTAAGCAATCCATAGCCACAGAAGAAAACAATAAGCCAGTGAGCTCGATGGCCCACACAAGGCTACATTTATCAGGCTTAAACCCGCAGGTTTTAGGCTGTGTTAAAGAGGAGTACCAAATCAGTTATGCCACAGACATAGTCCCTCTTTTCTTCCCTGACTTTGTCTCCTCGGGGATGAGTGAGGAACATTGGAAAATTCACTGTTGCCTGGAGACGCTTGTGAAGTGTTTCTCAGTCATGGTCCTAGAAGAATAACAATGAACGTTTAAATTGTATAACATAAGGAGTGCTTAACAAATGAACACTATAAAAGCCTAGAAAAGGGTTGAGGATTTAGCTCAGTGGTAGACAGCTTGCCTAGCAAGCATGAGGCCCTGAGTTCGATCCCCAGCACCTACCCCAAAGTAAGAAAAAAAAAGTCTAGGAAAGAGTAGGGAAAAAAACCCAAGAATTTTTCAGAATCTTGAAAGTACAGAAAAAGGAGGCAGAGATTAAAAAAAAAAAAAAAAAAAAAAAAAAAAGGAAAGGACACACGTGCAGGAAGTTATAAGAAACTACTGTGGGCCAAAGGACCCGAGAGGAAGTGTAGCCTGTCAGCCGAAGAAGCTCTCACTGCGGGGGCTGCGGCCCCCTGAAGGAGAAAACCTGTGAGCAGCCCTCCCAGTGACATTGTCTTCCCACTTCTGTCTGCTCTCTGCTCCCTGGTGCACCGGGTTGCAGGTCAGAGTGAAGGAGGCATTGCCCAAATCCGAGGTCATTTTTCTGGGAAATGGAGCAGAAGGCAAAACAGGGTAGAGAAGATTGGGAGAAGAAAATGGAAATACACAGATAGCGTTTGAGAACATCATCGGGATTCCAAATTGACTGAAATTAGAGCACTTTCTGGTCACTATTTACTTTCCTCTTGCCTGAAAAGCAAGTGCTAAAGGGTGTCTCTGACTATGCCGAGCTCTCTACTCCAGTTTCAGGGTCAGAGTCACAGCTGGGCAAACGGGCCAGCGCAACCTGAGCATAGAAGTGGCTTGAGCTCTGTTTCTCTAGCTCTGTTTTCTGACACTGGCAAGCAAAAATTTTAGCACATGGTGCAATAAATTTCTAGACATGTTTGTTCTAAGGGAAAAAGCTAATTTACTATATTTTGTAAATTGAAATTTGATGGCAAAATTCAACTTAATAGAAGTCTGTCTGTCTGTCTGTCTGTCTCTCTCTGGCTAGCCCCTTCCCCCTCTGGCAATTTGACTACTGAAAGACTGAGCCGAGACAGGAGCTTGGATTTTGGTGCTTTCTTTCTTAATGGGGCAGCAGTAATGAATATGACATAGTGTCTGACTTTGAATAAGTTAGAATCAAATGAGAAAACAAATAATAAAGGAAAATTATGAACACAAAGGACGCATAGAGAACCCTATTGTGGGCTTGGCTGATAGGAAGCTAAATTGAAATACAAAAATTCTTAGGAGTTAACCATAAGGAATCGTTTGGTAGAAAACAAGAATATTCTACAGTACAAAAATATCCCTGATAATGTTTACTTTAAATTCTCTTCCTCTCTGTTTTCAGATTATTAAAAGTAGTATTTATTATCTTTTAATGGGTATTTGGAAACTCTTCATTATTTCACACAAAAATACTGCCTTAGGCCTGGTATGGTGGCATTCCCCCATAATCCCAGCACTTGGAAGGCCGAGGCCGGAGGATCTCTGCGAGTTTGAGGCCAGCCTGGTCTTCAGAGTGAGGTCAAGGCCAGCCTGAACTACATAGTAAGACCCTGTCTCAAACAAACAAACAAATGAAATACTCCTTGAACCTTGTATTTTCACTAGAAAGAATCGTCACTACATAAGTGCCTTAATTTTCTTAACTCATTGGCAGTATAACACTACCCATGATCACCACACACCTTCTCGGACTTTCTGAACACCTTTGATCAATGGTGCGTCAGGTAGCACTTGGAAAACCACATATGTTGTGATTATATAGGTTTAAAGAAGTGTGAATTTACTGATTCACTGTAATTTTTTTATCTGCACAGAAAAAGAAGCATTATTGGAAGCAAGTAATTTTTAATAAAATTGTTAATTACTATTTTTAATTAGATTACTTATCTCGTAGCTGGCTCTACGTGAATAGATATTGGGTCAAATATTGCAGATGGATATTTCTTGAAAGGCCTGCACTTGCTTTCACTAGAATTCTGACTTCGATAAATAATGTCCTAAAACTGGTAAATGACGTAAGATGAATGCAGTTATTTTGGATTTTATACCTTGACACCGAAATGGGGACGTTGGTCCATTTCCTGAGACAGTTCATGGGAACATCTAAAATTACTAAGCCATACATTTCAGCTTAAATTTGGTGAAACTCTTTTCACTCTTTGGTGCGTATTTGTTCAGTTTCTCGTCTGGCAGTGCACACATGCACACACACTCCCAAGTAGGAGAATAACCATTAATTTTTATAAACTAGCATAAATAGTAATGTTTTAACTATGTTTCCAGAATTATCAGCAAAAATATAATCAAGCATCCTAAAAGTGTACCAAGAGTATTGATAGGTCCTGAGACTAAATATTTGTGATACTTTATTAGCATATTATATTTTAATTCTAATTTGACCACTTCAGACAAATAAATATAATACTGGAGGTGACACACTGAATAATTAGAGTGAAAATAAGAGCCATTTTTTAAATGAAAACTTGTGAAAGGGAATGGCTTCTGGGAATCAAAAATTACCAGGGAACAAAGAATAGCATGATAAGAAGCAAAGAAGTAGTAATATCCACTGCATAATATGTACTGGGTGTACCCTTACAGCTTTATTAACAAGAACTAGTTTCATCCTTACAGCATACCTAAGAAGTAGCTACTATTATTGTTTACATGGGAGGAATCTGATGCACGGAGTAACTGAGTTACTGGATCAGAGGGAGTGAGTAGCATAAGTGATATTAAGCCCTATCAATGCCACCAGAGATCTGCTTAGTTGAGCATTTGCAGAACTGCTTCTCTATGCATCCAGGCTCTTCATGCCAGATCTCAGCCTTAAAGCATTATTATGAATATGATAGTAGTAGTCATTGACATTAGAGTATAAGGCGAGCAACATATCCCTACCCAATGTAGCATTAAAAAGTAAGATTTAATTAAGGTTTTGATCAAGATTTTTTAATTCATATAACTGAAAAATCAAAGTCACAGATTAAATGTTATAGTACAAGATTGCAGACATAAAAGGGGAAGAATAACCTGGATGTCTCCAAATAGAGGCTACAGCTTTAATGTCTTAAATTCTTTTTTTATGAAAATTAATTCTGCAATGATCCAGCAACACCATAAATACTGAAAAAAAATTGAAAACAGAATCTCAAAAAGATATTTTCTCATCTATGTTCATTGCAGAATTGTTCATATGTAAGTGGAAGCAACCCAAATATCCATCAAGGAATAAAAGAATAAAGAAAACATGGCAGATATGTACAATATAATAGTATTCAGCCTTAAAAGAGAAAGAAATTCTAGAACATTCTGAGATATGAATGTATCCTTAGGCATATGCTAAGTAAAATAAGCCAGTTGCAAAAAGACAAATACGTAATTTCATGTGTATGGTGGATCTAAGTCATAAAAACAGCCGTTTGATGAGTCAAACTTATAAAAACAGTAAGTAGTGTGGGGCTTGGAAGAGCAGAAGAAGGGGAAGCGTTCAGTGGATATAGTTTCAGTGTTTCAAATGTAAACATTCTAGAGGTATATTGTACAAAAATATGACTATAGTTAACCTTACTGAAATGTACCTTTTAAAATGTTAAGATGAAAAATTCATTTCATTTGTTTTAATTATAATTTATACATAGAGATATACTGCATACTTCATTGAAGACTGGATACAGATGTGGTGTAGAGTCAGGAATATTCATTATAGTTAATAGAATCACAGGCCTTTGTTATACTGAGAAAGAGAAGCAAGTGTGAAATTATGCAGAATGGAAATCATAATTATTTCTACATATATGGTCATGTGGAACCAATTGTGGTTGTACGAGTTCCAGTACATCTTGATTAATTAGTTGACCAGTTAGGAAAACATACATTCAAGAATGCAGGCAAATATGTTGTGAAAACTTCTAGAGGGTTTGATAGAAACCATTTCTGGTATGAGTTTTAGTCTTGCATTAAAAAAATTGAATGTGCATCTGGTTTGGACCATTTTGATGAGGCTTAAAATATCTTGGGGAGAGGACAGTGTATTTACCATATGCTCAAGCCTTAGTTCATTGATTAGTTTACTGAGCCACGCTGACTTCCCACTGTAAAGCTGATTCACTTTGTGATTCATCATAGGAAAAGCTAATAAGAAGCTAAAATGCTTTTTCTACAGTTCTAGAATATGTATGTTTCCTAATGGCTTTTAAATGGCATGGCTTTCAACCATGACCTAATTTCTTGAACTCTCAGGATGAAAATTAAATTCATTTGAACTAAAATGCTATATTCAGTGAAGTAAAGATGCCTGTGGCTCTTTGAAAGATATGTATATGAATTCTATCATACTTTCAGAGCTCATTATTTACTGAACTAGAGTCGTGGTAGATTGTGATTTCCAGAAGTGGTTATAGAAATATTTCCCAATCTAAATGTTCTTACAATGAGACACTGACCTTCCTCCCATTAACAAATCAGAGATATGCTACTTTCTCATAGCCTGGATAGGCTTGTGACTTTTAAGAACATTCCTAAGTTAGATTAGTAAAAGTAGCACAACTTTTATGTGATTCTCTTGTGGTACTTGGTTCTGAAACCTAACGAGTATGCTAGGAGGAAGCCCAAAATGCTCCAGACAAGACAGGTCATGTGGAGGGGTTATGTGTATTTACTTTGCTAGTAGGCCAGCTAAGTTTCTAGCTCATAACCAGAATCAGCATATGAGCAGATTTGCTCCCAGAAAAATCCTGCACTCAGGCGTTGAGTCACCCCTAGCCATGTCTGCTGTTGGTCCAGACATGGTGGAATCACTTTTATGAGGTTACAAAAATATATCCCTACAACAATTTGCTCTCCACTCTCAGTACAATATTTAATAAATTTCATGAGATATTCAAAACATTATAAAATAGACTGCGTTGAATTATTTTAGCCACCTTTGGGCTAATGTAAGTGCTCTGCGCATGTACAAAGTAGGCCTGTGTCTCTCTTCATTTGGTTGCTCATCTGTAACCTTTATAAGGGTCTTTTTCTTAACAAACTGAAAAGCATAAAGCATTTCCCTGAATTTTTTTTTCTTTTTTTTTCCCCTGAATTTTTTAAGCCAGTGTATCAATTTAATGAAACTCAAGAAGAGAATAGTAGGATCCCCAAATCATATCCAGTAGATCAGAAGTACAGGCAAGAACGTACTGCTAGTAATTGGCATCAAAAGTGGGAGCGAGGAGCGTCTGGGAGATCTGATGCTCCATGCAAACAGCATCAAAATTGAAGCAGAGGACTCCCAGCTGGTATCTGCTAGAGAATCGCTTGCTGTGATGGAAGTACCCTCCCACATCTGGTATCAGAAGTGTAGTGTTGAGGGACTATGTAAGAAAAGTTGAAAAATGCTTTGGTGTTTTAATTTCTATTAACAGACAAGCAATGAAAAAAGCAAAACACCATTGGCAAAACAAATGAAACAGATAACTGAGAGAACCACAATTGTAAATGTAAGGAAACCAAAACCTCAAAGATTGAAGGCATCCGAGAATGCTTTTACAATTACACGACAGTAGTACCAGGTGATGTGGAATATCCAAGACTGACGTGACAGTATTAGCTGTAACAACAACAACGTGTATCAAGGGAACAAGGCCCTGGGCCACAGCATTCCACAGTGAATGGTTTCAACATTTCAAAGAACAGAATGGAAATAAAAATTTTAGAAGCCTCAATTTGATTCTCATGGAACATTTCTTTCAAATATGGAAAAAGCACAACTAAGAAAGCTTTAGGCCTGCAGCATTAATATGTATAGACAAAATCCTAGCAAATAAAATCCAGCAAATATACTTTTGTGGTTGGCAGAGAATCTCTCTAGCTATGTATTATCACGATCTTCTGAAACGACAGTCCAGGAGTTCTGTGATCAGAAGTACTTCACAGAGATTGTGACAATGTACCTTTAGAGAACTTTTGCATGATGACAGATTTCTGTTTTCACAGGCTGAATATTTAATATGATATTTTATACCTGCGACAATTTGAAAAATATTTTAGCTTGAGGACTAAGACAGATATTATAGTAATAAAAACTCTCATGTATGCATACACTTTCAATATTTCAAAAAACAATAGTTAAGACAATTATTAATTTCTAAGCAATTTTTCCACTCTCGAAGAGATTTTAAATTAAATAATATAGTGAAAGAACATTTTAGGACTTTTAAGAAACATAATTTTAATTCATAAAAATTTAATTATAGGCTATAAATTTAACTTTACTCAATCTCTTAATTTTATTTCCCACAAGAAAATTTTATACAGCATATTTCTTTACAGTCAGCTTCAAAAGCATATGAACTGTTTTTGTGGGTGTTTAATTTTAGTATTTGAGAAAGTTCTGGCTGATGATGGGGCTAAAGATACAAAATGGAGTCATGTCAGGGAAGAAAAATTCTTGTCCACATGTACTTAAATAGTGTCAATGCTTCCTATATTACTTCATCTAATTCTAGAAGCCTCCTGTGAAGTAATTTGATATTATCTTAAAATTAGATATTGAAGGTTGTAGTACTAGAAATATCTATTTAGGTCATGTCGTTGATAAATAGCAAGGTAGGATTTGAGCTTTTATTAGCCTAATGACAAAATCTGCACCCATATTCTTGGCTCTATAAGGCATAATTTTTCAGTTGACACTCTCTTTAAATTAAATACAGTGTGTACGTGCATGTGTACACATATGTATGGATGTATAAGTATAGGTTTTGTTCTTTCCTGGTTTGATACGGAGAATGTCAGAGGAAATGTGGTTAATTCGATAAAAAGCAAAATAAATTAATAAGCATTCACAAAAACATTAAAAACAGTGACTGTTCAATATACAATAATAATATAAATTTAATGGGTCATTAAACATTGTTCGAGAGCAATATTTTATTTCCAAATTACTAAGATATCACTAACACAAAGATACTATCATTTCAAAAGTACATTAGGCAGGTAAGAAATTGCAGCTAAATTGCTCTCATGACTGATGAGAGCAAATATTATGAACTAATGCTTTAAAAAGTCATAAAAATAACAAGCTAAGAAGTCCTGAATCTTCGCACTAAGCTGTGAAAATGGAAATAATATGTCTCTGATAATCACAAGGAACATGCAGAAATTCACTATTGTTTTAATTATTAATCAAATTGGTCAAAATCTAAATATGATTTCTTTTTGCAACGAAATTTTACTGGTCATAAACCACCATAAACAAAGAAACAAACAAAAAAAGTTTAACTCAGCTTTGCTCTTCCTACTTCTATCACCTTTTCCAGTGACTACTTTCAATATTTAATATTCTAAATATGAAATAGCTTCACCGAATGCTCAACACTGAATTTCAATAGACATTTATCTAAGGGTATGCTAACTTATTTTCAAATTTAAACATTTTTAAATTTGTTTTTGTGAAATCCTAACTACAAACAGCATTTATATTTCTAAACAAAGTAATTATCTGACATATGTCACACTAGGGTTTTCATAGATACCAGGAAAAAAAGAAAAGTTTAAGTACAGTCAAATGGAGCACTTTCCATCTCTGCCATTCAGTCACATTAATATATCATTGTAGCTCCATTCGCCAGTTTCAGCACAATTGGGTACAGTCCAAGCAGCTTGAATCTCATTTTGAAAATCTGAATCTATAGTCCTCCCAATCCCTGTAAAACCATCCATTACTCATTTCTACTTCAGAAACATCTTCCAAACACGGGACCATACCTATTATTTTTTAAGAACTACTGTACAAACACTTCGAGTTCTGAGATACAACTTCCCAAATTAAAAGCAATTAAGGAAGTTCAAGAAACGATGTTATTGAAAGAATAAAAATAACCCCATTTAAGCAGAAGGTCAATGTTTTTTATTTCTGTTATTTCATTCTGAACTACAGGAATATTTTATCCATTCTTTTACTGTAACCTCTTTGAAGCAAATACTGGAAGCCCATTCCCCACAGAAATTCCTTGGTGCAGGAAAAAACTGTGTTGTGTGAGAGTTGGTTTCTACAGGAAAGAAATGTAGAAACACACATACAAGAAGTTTACTGGGGGTAATGCCAGAGAAGGATGGAAGGAACGGAACCGAAAGGACAAGGGTATCGTCAAACCATGACTGTCGAATATTTGCGAAGGAATGGAGATAGGAGAATTGAGCAGGAAGATTCGGAGACTACAGCTCGGCTCCAAAAAGATTTTGATGAGTCCAAAGACCAACGAAGAGTCCTTGAGTTAATTCAACTGTTAGAGTAGGACTTGGTCTTTTAGGAATGATCCTGAGAAATACACACCATGAGGATTTCCTGTATCATCCTCTATCCAGATGCCAGGCTTCCTCTTGGATCGGGGCCAAATGAAGCACCTGTCTGATGGATTTCTGTCAGCGGTGTGCCTGGAACAGGGTGATTTTGTGTCTGACTCCATAACCCCCGTTTTGAACCTGCCCCAGTCCGAGTGGTTTGGGGCACCCTGCAGGAACGAGTGCATTCCGATGACCCGGAGAGGCCGAGCGCAGCTGTGCACTTCTGAAAACTCAGAGACAGCAATCAGGGAGTTCATGGAGGCAGCTGGGAAGTCATGCAGCAGCAAAGGCTGGTACTCAGAAACGGGGAGCAAAGAAAGCCAGATACGGGCCGGCAACCTGGAGGAGAGACCAAGGAGACTGAGTCCAGCATTGGGGTGAAGAGCAGGAAGCTGCGCCGTCCGCGATCATGGCGCCTGTCACACTCCAGGACAGGACAGGAATCTAACGCCCTGCCAGAAGGCCTCAGCAGAGCAGAGGAGGTCAGGCTGAGGGCTGAGGCCTGTAACCTTTGCACTTCCTCACTGGGAAGAGGAAGCCAGCGACGGGAATCTTCACAGATTAGGGAACCAGAGACACTCACAGCCCGGAGCAGCGACTGAGGTAGCGCCCCCGGCCCAAGAGAAAGCTGCACACACGGGCCTGGTCCCGATTAGGGAGCTTGCTTTGAGCACCGAGAGAGCCCAGCTCCAGGGGTGCAGGCGCAGGCAGTGGAGATAACGCGGCGACTTTGGGGAGAAAAGTAATTGCAGCAGGCGCCAAATAAGCACTCGCTCCTGTTCCCCAGACACCGGAAGTGCTGTGCTCGCCGGATATCCTGCCGCTGCCCATCACTCACAGTTCGCTGCTCGCAGGGGAACCCGCCCGCCCCCAGAGGAAAGCTGCAGCAGCCTGCTGGCCTCAGTGCGCCACCGAGTCAGGGGGCGGCTCAGTGAGGCTGTGTGCAGGTCAGAGAGGCAGGCGGAGGGTCGGGGCTTAGCCAGGGGGTAACCTTACAAGAGAACACAGAAGTAGCTGCAGGGTTTATTGTGCAGGGAGAAGAGGGACGAGGGATCAAGAAAACCTTTATGGAAATCAGGGAGAGACCTGGTATCACTCAGCCATCCCGCACCCTCCACCTTCTAATTTAACTGAAGGTGTTTGATTGTCAAATAAAGGCAAAACTCTCTGGCTAGCCACGCCCCAGATGTGAAACCAGCTGGGAAATGGGCTCAGTGGTCCGCTCAGGTCCCTAAGTTTCCTCACTCACAGGCGAGCAAAGGGCTCATAGGAGGGGCAGGCTTGCAGGGGTGGGCTGAGGCCGAGACCCTGAGGAGAAAGGGCCGCCTGCTGACACCGAGATACTCTGTGGAGTAGGGAAATACACAAAAGAGCCAGAACCAGAAGTCAGTCCGGAGAAAGTTTCTCCATTTGCGAAGTAGAGAGAAGAATTCACCAGCCGATTTCAGACTGCAGTATAAATAGGACTTCGAGGATGGTTTGTAACTGTGAAGTGTTTGTTTTGTTCTGGGTTTTTTTGGTTATTCTTTCTTGCTTGATTTTTCCTGTAACTTCGTTTTTTTCCCTCCTTTCCTCCTCTTGTCCATTGTACGTATGAGTAGTGTCTGTACATGAAAAAGGTAGGATAAGAATTAACCAATCCTTTAATGGGCAAGTCAGGATAATCCTTACCAAAATTGTTTATAGACGATTCAAACGCAAACTATCAGCACACTAACTGGTTCTGGTCTTCTCACACCTTCCCTTATTCTCCAATCACACTTACCTCCCTCTGCATCCCTTCTCCTGTTCCACTGCCACAAATATTCTCTCAGACTTCTTATCCACTAGCCTTCTACTCATTATAAAAATGGTATCCACAAAATTTGATCCCTTTTCTTTCTTTCATCTGTGGTTGTCTTTTTTCCTCTTCTTCTTTCTGATCTATCCTCTCAGGTATTCACTTCCTTTTTTCTTCTCCCACTCACTACATCCCAGCCTATATGTTGGCAGATAGTTTATCAGTTGTTAAGGGTCATTGATAAAAGGGTGGAATTGTTAAAATAAACAATTGGTATAGAAGGACTTCCCCTTAAAATGATAAGTGTCATTTCTGAAAAACTCACTACCAAAGTCATACAAAATGAGGAAAATTGAAAGTACTCTCACTAAATTCACTCTCACCACTTCCATTGAATTAACACTTGAAACTTTAGCCACAGCAATTACACAAGAGAAAGAAATAAACAGGATTTGAATAGGAAAGGAAGAAGTCAAAATATCCTTACGGCAGAAGACATGATTCTTCGTATGGAGGAACCAATAACTCCACCAGAAGAGTCTTAGAACTAGTAAATAAATTCAGCCAAGTGACAAGTGGATTTAAAGTCATACAAAATCAATTGCTTTCCCCTACACCAAAAATTAAAAATAGAATCTCTGAGAAAGAAATAAAAAATGCAATTTCATTCACAATCACTTCAAAGAAAAAAAAAAAAAAAACCTTTGAATTAACTTAACCAAGGAAGTGAAGGACCTCTATACCAAAAACTATATTGCTCTGAAAACAGATTGAAGAGGACATTAGAAAATGGAAAGACATTCTTTGTTCTTGAGTAGGCGGCACTAATATGGTGTGGGGGACTTATTATTGTGGTCAACTTGAGCAGGAATGCCCAGCTGAACTGAGTTGGTGTGGTTCTTGCCATAGAAGAGCCACCTGAAGTTTCCTGCCAACACAGCGTAAAGGAGAACGGGAGCAACAGATAGTAGCAGCCGGCTGCTTCCCAGGAGAAGCTCTGTTGCAGCTGGTTCTCCCAAAGAGGATTCAACTGCTCTCATCCAAGAAGGAGCTCGGGGCCTTGCCATCATAGAGGCTGGCTGCTGTTCACTTCAGGGGAGCTCTGGTCTTCATCTCTGCATGCGAGCATTGTATGCTGGTTCCAGTATAGATTTCTTCAGCCTTTAGTGCAGACCCAGATGTACATGGGACATTGCCATGGGCTCCCAGGCCTTCATTGAATCTTTTGGGTCTCCAGTGCATAGGCAGATGTTCTCCGTTCTTCCTGCATTTGGCTTGTCAGTATGAATATTGTAATTTGTATTCATCCTATATTAAACCTGCTCTCTTGCAAACCATTGACTCTAGAAAAGTAACTAATACACATGGGCAAAATGGCAATATTAACAAAAATGATATATTGATGTAACACAACCCCAATAAAACAACTGTTTCTTTTTTAGAGAACTGGAAATAATAATTCTGAAATTTATATGGAACCAGAGGAAAATCAAAATAGTCAATTATCTCTTCAGTGATAAAAGCAAGGCAGGAGGCATGATAATCCCAGATTTCAAGTTTTACTACAAAAATATAATAGGAAAAATGCATGACATAAAAACGAACATATTGATCAATAGAATTGTACAGAGACTGCATAAATAATTCCAAGTATATTCAGCCATCTAATTTTTGACAACGTTTCTAGTAATATATGCTCAAGGAAAGATAGCCTACCAAAAATCAAAGACCCAATCAAAATGCACAATTGAAGTGAATAGACATCTCACATTTTAAAAAAGTAGTGCAAATGGGCAATAAATACATGAAAAAATGTTCAGCATCATTGGCCATGAGAGAAGTGCAAATCCAAACAACACTGGGATTTCACCTTCCTCCAGTGAGAGTTGCTATAACTCAAAAAACTACAAATGTTGGTGAAGTTGTGAAGAAAAAGGAGCCCTCATAATTTGCTAGTGAGAATGTAAATTTGTACAGCCACTTTGGATATCAATATAGAGATTTCTCAAAATCTGAAAGTAAAAATTCCATTTGACCTAGCTATTCCTTTCTTGGAAATCTTCCTGAGAAGAGCTGAAGTTACCATACTGCTGCAATGTAAGCATACCCACGTTTACAACAACACAACCCACAACAGCTGAATAATGCAGCAGCCTCTGTGCCCATCAACAAAATAATGAATAAACTGGAGGCATCTGAAGGAAACTTGATGGGTCATGAGATCATGATACTAAGTGACATGCACCCATCACAAAAGATTAACTCTTGCATTGTCTATCTACTATGAAACAGTCAAAATATACAGCAAAAAAAAAAAAAAAGAAGAGAGAGAGAGAGACATGTTAAGAAGTAGAGATAGACTCTATTGCTGGGAAGGAGATTTGAATGGGGAGGATAGGTGGGGCAGGAGCAGTAAAATTGATCAAAATATGACATGTGTATCAAAGCCCCATGCTGAAGGTAAATAAATAAAAAGATCCCGCACTGGTGTTCTGTCCATGGGCAATCACTGGCTGAGAAGACCTGTGAGAAGCATGACTCCAGCATAGACATGGTGGTAGATAAAGGGGCAGCAGTCAGGTTTCATAGGTTACCTGTGCTTTGGACATCAGCACATGTAGATTGGGCAACATTACGGCCTCCGTAGTAAGTGAGGGTTTCGTCAGGCTTCTGAACTAAGGGATTAGCGATCGGGCAAGTTTATTATTTTCTAAATTTCATACAAATGATTTTTTTCTTCTCTTGACTTTCAATAACAGACAACTCAATCCTTTCCTTAGCTAGAGAATATACAGTTGGCACCAGAGATTTATTGCTGATTGAGGACACCTTTATGCTTCAATGGTGACTGTGTAAGAATGCTTTGGATTACATCTTTCCATTTTCTAGTAGAAAAAAGTATGCAGAGATCCTCAACACCATTTGCATAAAATATGTCAGTATGCTTCTGTCAATATAGCTGACTGGGGACCAGAAATGTTTTCCTCATGCCAAGGCATCTATTGTGTCACAGGTCATACACGTTAGGATAATATTTTCGGCTAAAAAATAATCTTGGTGTCTAATTCTCAATTTCAAGATCTTAAGTTTAGAAAAATACAAAAAAAGTATTTAGTAATAGATACGGAAAATGTAAGATCATAATTTAGCTAAATATCTTTTGTGTAGCACATTTCAAAACCCTTGAAACTGCTTCAGTAACAGAAAAAAATATTTATATAACATGAACATACATTTTGGCCTCTCCTGATTCTTTTTTTTCCTCCTGATTCATTACCTTCCACTCTATTCACTTCTGTTCAGGCTCACTGACCTTTTCGAATGGCCCTAAGTGTGACTGATTAATTCCCATTTCCTGAACTTTAAATATTTTGCTTTTTAGTGGTTTCCTTGGTGGACCAACATCTCTTGAGTCTCACTTCACGTACTATAGGCCACATCTCTCATTTCATTTTTAGATTCAGTGAATACAAGTATGCTGGTAAGAAATCCATTCATGATTACAGTTTCTTAACTCAAAGCTGTGATTTGCATTACTAACTTAATGATCTGAGTCAATAACAGAACAATAACAGAAACAAGTAAATGGTACCTGACAAGCATGAGAACAGGTGTAATCTGAAAGTCCTGGTATTTAAATGTATTTGTATAAACTTTCTGCCAATGAGTAAGAGAAATTAGTGGATCAATGATTCTTCTTGTGACATATCAAATACAAATTTTGAATAATATTTTATACATTTCTTTAAAAGTCCTAGATGTTTTAAAATGTAATTGCTCATGGCACTAATTAACATTTCTCCTTTTAAAAATAACTCTTTCGTGATCATCTTTGGGAGCTTTGGGATCGTCTCTCACAGTCAAATTCTAAGAGGAGCTCAGGCTGATGTGACTAAATAACTCTTATGTTGATAATTTCCCCAGAGAAAAATTTCCTAATCTCTTCTTCAAAATTTAAAGCAAATTTTCCCTTAAGAGTCTTCAATCATTACAGTCACAGCTCATATCTTAAACTTCAATGGTACACAATTTTAGAACTATCTGTTGGATTGTGATATCCACAAGCAAAGAGAACTTGCTATATTTCCATCGTACCCCAAGAACTTAGAGGATCTTACATGAATAAAGTTCTTAATAAATATACACAAAATAAATAACCTGCATGTGTGTATAAAATATGACTGAATGCAGATGACAGCTGAAGGTATTGATACATGAAAGATACACGATGAGGAGGACAGGATAAAAAAGCTGACAAGTGAATAGTTAAGCCTTGTCATAATGGAAGCCCAAGATAATTTGCCAGGACTATCTGATCCGAATAGGTCTTTCTAGATCCAAATAAGTCTCCTTAGATCTTCAAGTTTTCATATAAGCTATTCTGTGTGGAACGTAGTAATTTACCTTTCCTGATTTCAGATAACTCTATCTCTAGACACAGGCATGAATGCATGTGTCCCTCTGCCATGTATTTATATGTATCAGATAAGTAATTTACAGGAGAGAAACTTGAGTCCATCTCTGTTTTCTTTTACAGTGAACTATAAGAATAGGAGAGGAGAACATTCCCCACAACATTAAATAATCTATAAAGAGAGTAAATAGAGTGTGTGGAAAAATTACATGCTATTAATTCGAATCTCATGTATGCATGGTCATGTACGAATTTGTTATTCAAACTTTATTTATGCTATTAATCTGTAACATAATGTGCAAAGTGAATCTATGAGTCGTGTAATATGACACCTGTGGACAGAGTTTAGGAAAGTGGAATTAACAGGAGACTAAAGAAAGAGAAATAGGGAAGTGGAGGTGACTAAACTAGCAACACTGGGAACAAAGTTGAGATAAAAATGAATGCTTGCATGAATTGCTTATATTTATATTTTAATGAATATAAGAAATGAGAGAAAAAAGGGAAATCAAAATAATAAATACTCAAATTTAGATTGTCTGGAGGATGTATGTGGAAGAAGTTGGGGAGACCCATGATGAGCTTTGTTAGGTTCCCTTTCAGTTTTGAAATATTGATAGATTTAGGTTAAGTTTCTTAAACCCAGAGAAAAATGTGAGAGAGAAGTTAGGGCTGAAGTCTATTAATGTACCAATTGACTCATAGAAGTTTCTATACATAAATATACCATAAAAATAATTTTTCGCAATGATTTCTAGATGAACGCAGTCATTATTGAATTCACCACAATCTATAAAAATAAAGTTAGATTTTAAATACTCCTTACTATTTAAGATGTGAGAGAATAAAAACTAAATTTAAAAAATCAAATATTCTGTCCACAGCAAGAAATAGATCATGCTGTGTGTCATTAATTCAGTGTTTGTGATGAGCAAAAAACTCACTATAGTATTCAGTCATAAAATTTTATTGTACTAAACATTGTATCACAAAAATCTTAATTAACTTGCACAATGAGAAAATAGATGAATAGTTAAAGAGGTGTTAAACCAAATATATTTCGGTACCTGGGAAAGAACTACCCAATATTTTCTACCTTGTAATAAAGGTGCTGCTATATAATTACTCTTGTTAAAATATTAGTTTTCCAGCCAGAAAACTAGCAAATACTAGGATATCTTACTGTGGTGTAGAGTATGCAATCAATTAATGTTTTCTTTTTCTTCCTAATTATGGTTTATTTATTCACCAAATATTCTTGCTATTCATATTTTCTCTTAAAATATTTGACAACAGCAAAATGTCATCTGTTTATCTGACATAGTGCATTGTCTATACTATACAAAGACTCTATTTTAAAATTCATAAAGCAATCTCATATGCATTACTTCACTTTTGAATCCTGTC
The DNA here is from genome assembly GCA_004026905.1 of Hystrix cristata. Lineage (NCBI taxonomy): Eukaryota > Metazoa > Chordata > Mammalia > Rodentia > Hystricidae > Hystrix > Hystrix cristata. Next base: position 103,505 of record PVJO010000628.1, on the reverse strand, counting down.
AACACCTGGCTCACTCAAGGGCAGGAAGTATGTTATTTATTTATCATTATTTCCAGTAAAGACTTTCTAGGATATGTTAATTTTCATTACTACATAAATTAATACATTTTGATTTTCCAGAAAATGTGGTCAACTGGGTAATGTCTGTTAGTTTCATTTAACAAATTAATAAGCAATGACTTTAATATCAAATCTGATCTTCCTCTTCCTCATCCTAGCTTGTCTCTTTCCCAAAGGATTTCAGGACTTTGTCTATATCTTAGCACTTCTGAAACTCTCCCCATTGTAACAAGTCCCGATATAACTTGCCTGGTTTGAATGGACTCTTAGTTGCCTCCTATAGTCTCCACATCACATTCAGAGCCATCTTTTTTAATATATGTAAATCAGATCATTCCAATCCTCTGCAGGAGATATTTTAGTACCTTCCTAAATCTTTTAGGTCAACGTTTAAAATTCCTAAAATTACCTAAAAGTTACATGAACTGACCTCTTACTACCAAGGCAGACCTGTGCTACTTCCATCCCCTTATTCTTCCTACGCTGGTTGAACCAGCTTTTTGGCAGCTATGCCAAATGCTCCATGCATAGTCCATACCAGGCTTTGCTCAGACAGTCCCTCTTCCTGACTTGCTTTTGATAGCTTCCTGACAGACCTCCTCATCATCTTCAGCTTTGTGTTCAAGTGTCACCTTAAAATGAAGCTCCTTCTACTGTTCTCACCAAATCAATATATGGGCTAAAAATTTGCTATGGCATAAAAAAGAAATTATTATATATTATTCATTCAACCTTTTATGTATGGAAAATGCTTTCACTTTGTTCCTTTTATATACTAGGTAGGTCATTCTATGTAGAAAGTCAAATTAATGTAAAATCCTTGATTTACCCTTTGCAAGACTTAAATTCAAGTACTCTCATAATTGTGATTTTATCAGTAAAGCAAGTTGAGATAAACTGTCTTTATATTGTGTCACTATTTAAAATTACTGCATATTTATCTTCTGCAAAAGAGAAGGAGGCCAAAAGACGGATGGAGGGAGGAGGCAAAGAAGAGAATGAAGAAAAGAATTAAGATGTTTTATATACACATTCCAACTCCCCATGAGGAATGTAATCATTATGTACTACAAAATGTACCAATATAAATAAAAATCAAGAAAATGTAATATTAACTAGAAAAACATTACCTTATATTTTATGTTCTTTACAAAACTGATTGTCTTTAAATGATTCTTCAAGCTTTTAGCAGTTCAGAAAGCATTTTCTAATATCACATAAATGATGTTTGATGATAACATTTAGAATTCTGTTTTGGGGCTCTTCTGAACCAGACTTATTTGTTCTTTTAATACCTTGCCAAGTTAACAGCAATGAATATTTTTTTTTTTACCTATGGTGTTCCTAATATGGATATATTTGACTTTTAAATACTTTAGCTTATGAAATACCTGCTGTAATTATTAAAACATGAGGAAGAGTATTTCTCGAACTATATCTTAAAGGACTAAATTCCTGTCTAGCCATATATATATATATATATATATATATATGTATGTATGTGTATATATATATATATATATACGTATGTGTGTATATATATATATATGTATGTGTATATATATGGCTCTCTCTCTATATATGGATATATATATGTGTGTGTATACATATATATATGTGGGAGATAGAGAGAGGAATAATAACAGGAAAGTTTTGCATTTTCTTCTGGAACCAGTTTTTTAATTCTTCAGTCAAATAGGATCTTTTAACAATGCTAAGTACTGACAGTTATTTACATGATATTTATAGTAACAAAGTACAAGAAAATGAAGTTCTCTAGGTAGAACGTTTTATGCCACATTTTCTAATGATAGAGAATCCATTTTAAAATGCATTGATGTTTGATTTCTCTATTTCAGAGAATGAAAATGAACTTGCTAAAACTGATCTAGCAATTTTAATTTTGGCCAGATCTATCCATAATGCGAAGAGTGGTTCAATTTCTGTTTTAACTTTTTTTTTTGGTTTTAACTTTTTAAAACTTGTCAGTTTATGTCTGCAGCATCAAAAGTTAGTAATGATGAAGTAGTCATGAAGCAGATGCTCATTCTTTCAGGAGAGCTGACTACACTAAGATTTGAGCCACACACACATGTATATGAGATGTACATTTCAAAAACTGCAAATAAACTTAGCTACTAACCTAAATAATGTTTAATTTTTAATCTCAAATCAAAATTCTCTTCTTCATTTGTAATGTACACTTAAACTTTTTGAGAAACTGCATAGGAAAGAAGAGAGATAAGAGAGAATAGCAAAAGCTCCTTGATTGTTGAATTACAATATTATTGATTTTTAGGAGGACAAAGTCACTGAAATATTATGAATTTTCCTAGAATGTGAAAGTTACTTTGATCCTTTTTACTTAATATCATAAAACGTTTTTGAACTTGAGAAAAGTTGAGAAGTTCAGAAATCTGCTATTAAGAAAATTTCTTGGGAGAGTCCTACTGTTTCTGATGAACTTTTCAATTGGATCTAATCCATTTATTAGGTACACCTAATTTTAAATAATTAAAATAAATGCAAAATACTGTGCACCAGAGAGTTAACAGAGCAATATCTATCCAAACAACTACAGAAATGTCAAAGATCACAGAATATCTAAATAAAATAGTTTTTTACAGTTATTTTATACTCAATTTTATACTTTTGATCCTAGATACAGTTCGCTGAAATGATATAAAAGTGAAAATTAGAATAGAACATATGGTGTATCAAAATTCATCAGGAAAAGAGTTAATGACTGAAGATGAGAGATGGCAATAGAGAATAAGCTTCCTTATTTAAACAATCAGTCAAAATGTTGCTAGTAATTCCAAGCCTCACTATTAAATTCTAAATATTTGAGGGGAAGTAAAACCATCTGCTTTGCACCCAAATAGTTAATAGCATTTTTCTAAAAAATATCCCTTTGTATTCGAGTGGATTTCACAACAAACTACTGTTCATAGCTTTGCATATGATGGATTATAGATAATAACCCAAACACACTATATACTATCAAGCTTGCCTAAACTTATTCTTGCTATGACAGTGACAGAATGCTGATTTTTCCCAAACGTGTCATTTTTACTTCTTTACTTTTTTTTAAATTATTAGTTGGTATATCAGGAAGGGCTTTCCCCTTTTCCCGAATTTGTTTGCGTGTTTTTCACACCTGATGTGCATTCTTCACATCCGCAGACTGAAAATCAGAATTAGTGTTGTAAATTCTGCTTCAGAAGCAGGATGGCCCAATAGAACAGGAAAAAAAAAATGTTCCAGCTCAGGGACTCAGGCCAAAGGTGCTCTCTGTCTGCTGGGAGGGCTGCCACTGCATTCTGCGCGGGTGTCCAACACAGTGGATAACAGACGGGACACGTTAACAGGAGGAAGTAGTCAACTGTATTCCATCTGAAAACCAAATGTTCCTGTCATTCAGTAAACGGAAACAAACAGCCCTGAAACATGCAACCCTTCTCCCCCAGCACCAGCATATCACCAATTGTCCGGGTACTCTCTCGTCTACTCTAGTTGTTGTATGAAATTAACCACAATAATAACTTGTCATTATTAATTTGGAAGATTTTGTTTTTGTGGTTGGTCAGCGGGAGATTTGTCAAACTGGTCGTGGGGTCATTCAAACACGACTGTTTATTTTTCAGTGATTGTGCACTTTGTAGCATAGTAACCTATCCTGGAATTACGCTGCCCTTATCCTGGAGTCAAGCCGTTTCTCCAATACTCCTGTTTTCATTTCAGCCGGGAACAGTGTGTAGAAACTGAGGCACAGAAGGAATCCTCATTCGGACTGACTTTCCTCTGTGTCTATGTTCTTTCAGGATACAGATGTTGTGTATTACAAGAATTAATATGTAAGTAAATATAGTGATGTTAGTGGCAATTAGGGTTTTTACCATAAAAATACAGAGTAGGGAAAGGAAAATTTGGATGGTACTGAGTTAACTTTAAACATATTTGTATAAAATTAGAAATTTATCATTTGATTTTTTGAATAACGAAGTCATTTTGAATTCCATTTTTCAACTAACATATTGTTATTGCTTTTAGTTCCATTCTATTCCCACAAGATGTTCCAGTGTTAAAAATATTTTTTTAATTTTTTTTAATTAAATTTGGAAAATATTGCATTCTTCACTTTTGGAGATAGATAACGTACAGTCCATTTTAAAGCTAGTAAAATGTTCAACAATAGAAGAACTTCTCTGACCAGATTCCTTGAACTATTGGATCACAGACTTCTTTTCCCCTCAAAATGAAATTATACAGAATGCAGCCTGAGAAATACCCTCTAGATCAATTCTTCAGCTGTGTGTTCTGCAAGGAGTAAAGCTAAGGGGGACATAGACTTTTCACATAAGCGAACTATATAAAACTTCCTTTTGCTGATTTTTTAGAACAAGGCATCTAAAGATGAATTTTGAAAAGACAAAAGAGCGTTAATCCGGCAGGGCTGATGGGGCTTATTTCTGCTTCCACATTAGAGCATGGAAATTCTGGTCCTACAGGCATTAGGCAGTCCTAGTCCCTGACTTAATAATCATTTTCAGAGAGCCTCTTATTTCAAAAACAGATGCAGAAGACCTATAGACTGTTTTCTCCTCAATCCTGAAACATTTGTTTTATAACAGCAATGATTTCAGCATATAGAGATAGAATTACAATGTGGCAAACTTTGTTATTTACCTAAAGCTGCATTCAGCATATAATGATCTCTGCTATTTAAAAACTTTGTTTCAGCTTTAAATGTGTAGGTAGTAGTTGAAGATGTAGAAATCTCAGTCAGTGTATACAGTGAAATTATCACTAAATGTCATGTTCACTATTGCCTTACACACATTAAAATTCAGAGCAACTTTTGCAAATCGTGGGATACTATGTCTTTTCTTAGATATGAGAGATGAGTTCAAGCCTACATTGTTTTAAATTATGTAATATGACTAAATGAGAGGATATAGAATTTAAGTAATCTAGACTCTTTTACTGCTCTGTCTCTTGATTTTATGTAAGAAATTTGTAGCACATTGAAATCTTCATAAATCATTCAGTTTTCTCTCAGCTATTAGTAAGCAAAACACTCTAAGATCTCTTTAAAGCAATTCTTTTATATATATATATATATCTATTTTAACAATTGCCTTATTTAATATAAGTGAAAGTGGCTCTTTTGTTAAAAAATGTATGCATTCATTCTGCAAATATTCACTCAGCCCTTACTTTTTACAAGGTGCAATGTTAGACTTTGGGATACAAAACTGAAGAAAATTTGGGCCTACTATTAAGTTGCTTATAGTAAGTATAAGATGAAGACAGACAGATAATTAGGTATGAGTGGAAATGTCAAGGGAATCATAAGAAGATAAAGGATATAGGGATACTGGGCATGAAAATAGTTCTAGAAAGTAATGATTTTCTGAATTTTCACCAATGATTTCACCTTGACAGTTAAAATTCTGGAATTATAGGGGCAGAGTATGTTCTAAAATTCAGAAAAAGCACAACTGTGTGAATTAGAAAATTTCACAGACAGAAATATCACTGAAATTTTAAACCTGAACCTCAGAATGAATGCAGAGATGATACACCTGTGGCAACAGGGCTAGACGTGCTGGCAGGTGCCTCCTTCAGTCCTGCTATGTAGCACCCGTTTTTATTTCTTCAGTCCCACTTCAAGGACAGAGTTGAGAAAGAATAGGATGCCGTAGAGTTCCAACTCAATTGCTTTAGCAGTAAAACGGAAATGCTGGGTTATTTGATTCATAAAGGGCCTTGAAGTTCTTATATATGTAATCATTATTCCATTAAGTAGAAAGCGGGAAGGATAAAAAAAATGGTTCACCCAGTTAAAAGGTGGGCTGGTCCTAATGGACAGTGGGGTGGCCTTGATGATCCCTAGAATGAAGAAATTTTGACAAGTATGTAGACAAAAGTGCATTGTCCCCTTAGGAATAGAGAACATAAAATAGGGAAGAGAGGACAGAATCGAGGGAGTGGTATATAAGAATGAGAAGGTCAGATGAGAAGACTTAGCTGGTCCTTCATTACACTAAAAATGGCAAGGATCTGGATGTTCTTTTAGGCGTCATTTAAATATCATTGCTCTGATTTTCCACACAGTGATACAGGACAGCCAGATAACTTTGCTCCCATCTCTGCTCCTTGTTAACCTGTACACACATAGAACACAGATCTGGGAAACTGACCTTGAAGAAATCATCCTCTCTAGACGGAGTAACAGATCTCTCTTTTGCTTTGATGAAAGATTCTGAACCCAAGAAGAAAACAGTCCAAAAATGTAAATAAAATTCCTTTGGTGTGAAATTTGTGTATAAACTTAGAAGGAGGCAGTTTTCATGTAGTTTGGAACTTTCTGATGAAAATTTCACACTCTTTGAGCTTGTTCTTTCCCCTGGGATTCTGCACAAATGAGCCTGTGGGAAGCACTTCCCAGCAGACATCCAGTTTATTGGCTTCGGTTTCCTTTTTCTTGTGCCTGCTTTTTATGTCTCTCTTTCAAATTCATGCAGCCCAGTTGCTCGTAGCTATGCGTTAAGTCAAAATTTTATTACATTACTCTCTGAATTCCCACGCTAAAGGCTGTGATGTGCTTTTCACTGTAGTAAAGCTGCTAAATACTGAGGGGGGCATTTTTTTATCAGAAGCGTAATTTAAATTAATCTCATCAATGTCTTTATTTGCTTGAAGATCAAAAGGAGGCTCTGAGAGGTTAAATTAAACTGGCAGCTCTATTCCAGCTGACCCATCTTAGCTGGAATTGCCACTTTTTCTTCCCTTGTTTATGACAACAACTACCTGATTAGTATTATTACCTTTAGATTTGCCTCCTTCCATTCAGTCTCCATATGATGAATGAGTAGTCATTCAAAAATACACTTTTCATGCCATGAGATCACTACATAGATTCTTACTCCCTTAAAATTCCTCATTACTTTCCATTACAAGGCTGTGGCTGATCTGGGCACTTCATTGTCCACTTTGAACTCTTGTCACCTTTTTTTTAATAACAAGGTATTTTCCCCTTTTATTATTAACTATTTATGTTTTTCTCCATTAATGGATTTTAGGTATTTCAAATAGATTTATGAAAAAATAAGCATAGCCAAATATTGTAATATTTATTGCAAATGCTCATCCTACTTTGTTCTTCATGTTGACTTTGGATATTTATAATTATTTTGGGTTCTTACTGCATATTATCACACTTCCATTCACTTTATCAATATTAACACTCAATCCTCACAACCACTCATTTAATTATGTACTGTGCTTATCTTTTTTTAAATTTAAGGTAATTAATGCAAAGACATTAAATAATTAGCAGTCGCACTGTTAGGATCTTGTCTAGGTATTTAGTGTTAGAGCCTACATTCTTTGGCCTTATTTCATGCTGTGTCTTAGTATCTAAATTAAATGTAAAACCTGATTATTTGGAAAAATTTACATGGTTTTACAATGTGTTACTATTCTTAAAATCATTCACAAACTTTTAGTTGTATTTCAAGTAATAAACTATGTGCTGCGACCAATATAGATTGTTTCATTTACAATATAAGATGAAATAGATTTAAATTCCAGTATGATCTGTTGATCTTGGCCCTAGATGCTATACACAATTGATAGGGATCAAGATAGCTGTCTGTTTCATTAGATATTGGCGACACAATCAAACACTTTCTTCTAAATTCACTACGCATTCCAACTGGATATACATGTTTGGCATCAGAAATATGAAAGTAGTTGTGGACCTGTTGAGATTGTATTTGACCTTTATTTTTTCAAAAATGGAATTCAAAAGTGTCAGCTGTGTGCTCCTTAAAATGTCATCATTCATAAATATTTGGTATTGTATTTAATTGTGATTATCTGACTTCTAATGAGTTGCATTAGAAATGATTTTCATCTTTAGCACAACAGACAATGTAAAAATCACACAATGTAATTAGATAATATGGTGGCAGAATAGTTCATAATGCATAATAAATAAGCAAGTAAGTATATCACATAAGCCTTACACTCCGAAGTTTGATACATTGTAGAAAGACTGTGTAACTAACGTTATAAAAGGCAATGGATAAAACTCACCAATTGAAAAGCAATGAGCAAAATCTGATCTGATTAGTAAAAATGACTTTGAATAAAAGGACAAACTGCATTAAACAAATCAACAGAAAAAAAAATGTGTCATTTAGGTTGGGGATTTAGCTCAAGTGGTGGAGCGCTTGCCTAGCAAGTGCAAGACCCTGAGTTCGATCCCTAGTACCTCCCCAAAAAGTGTCATTTCATTTATGTATTTTGTTCGGTAAGGTGATGAGATGGTCAGTATGTTCTTAAAAGCGTTGCTGTTTACCCCAAGAGATATCAGGAGGAGATCTTCGTCTGAAATGTCAGCTCCAAATTCCTGATCAGTGATTTCACAGACCAAGTGAACTGTGGATTGGCCAAACTCAAGAAAAACCTACCAGAAGCTACAAACATTTATCTTTACTTTTATCAATAATGTAATCACTATTGACTACATTAGCATCACGTTAAACTATTTTGTCATATTTTAATATAAATTTGTCCTCGATGTTTTCTCTAATCCTTTATATGGCACCTTAGTTTATTTGAGTAATCATCTACAACACGTATTGAGAATTTAACATGCTACAAATTTCTCCAGGTGACCACAGACTCATCCCATTTTCTGCTCACTTGAGGTTCTCAAGACTAATTATAGAAAGTGCATGGGACAGAGCATCCTGAAATACATGGGAAGTAACCAGTACAAACTGTGTTCTGTTCCTGTCCCCCTCAATAATGCAATGATGAACACCTTTTCACAGGCAACAACAATGCCTTGGGGTATGAAACCCAGAGTGGCCGCTTTCAGGGACCCTAAACCATGATGCAGGTGGAACATGCAGCTGAAATTCCATCCACCCTGAGCAGCTTTTGTGAGCCGTGGAGGGCTGGCTCCTACTGTCCACTGCTGCCTAATCAGTCAGTGTGCCTTAGTTAACTTGTCTGGTGTTGCATGGCTGTTCTTTCTCATCAGACTCAGAGAAGTTGGTACTAAGTGTTCAGCGAAACTGCTTCATATTGGTGCTTACCCAATTTAAAACTCATAGCAACTTTAGTGATAAACCAACTATATGCTATGTAAGAAATAAGGATAGCCCAGAGCAGTCTCTGTGGGTCCCAAGATGCAATATTTCAACATGAAAGCCTATTATTACTACTTTATTAATGGACCCTGAATTATGGTAGTTTGACCTACAATTTTTGACTTTAAAATGGTATAGAAGTTATATGCATTCAGTTCAAACCATACTTTGAATTTTAAATTTTGAACTTTATGTCCAGGTGGTATGATATTCCTTTAAGATGCTGGGAAGAGCTCCAACTCCCAGTCAGCAATATGATCACAATGGTAAACAACTGATGTGCTAAAGGGTCGTGGGCTGCTAAACTATGACATTCATTAAATTAACTATATTGATTGCATTTGACTTAAGATTTTTTTAATGATGGATTTATTATCAGGCTGTTACCCCATAGGAGCAGGAGATTTTGTATTTATTTTCATGATTGCTATTATTACCTGGAACATACGAATACATATTAAGTTTTTTCTACTGCATGAGGTAAATGAAGTTACTAAATAAGGTTTATGCTTTCAAAGAATTTAAATTTTTTTATATTTTCAATAAAGATACAGGAAATGTAAGAAAAAGAGATACATTTTACACTGTACAATATAATCACGATATTTTTCATATTATTGAACTGACTTTTAGTGGGAAGAATCTCTGACATGTTACCTCTTACAAATACCAAGGATATTACTAAGTTTTATTTTTTAAAATGCTTATTATATTATAAACCAAGATGAAATTACTCATTGGCACACATAAAATTTTAATAATAAGCAGAGCACTGTTGAGGTTGCTTATAATTGATAACTGAAAAGAAATCTTCAGAAAAAGAAAGCTCGTTTACACAGATAGTTTATGATGCTAACAATCAGAAAGCAATACGAGAATCAGGCAAGCGGGAAGAAGAGGGGGCCTGGGACTATATCTGGGGCAAGGTTTGAGGAAGGGGCAAGACTCAAAACAGGTGTGGTATAAAATAAATTTTGCTTGACTGACACCCAATAATTACTTACGGACATGTATCTAGAGGTAAAACTCATTATAGCAGTCTCTCAGCACAGATGAAGGGATGTTGAGAGGTAATGCCCACTGAGGTCACAGTAAGGTGTCCTCAAAATGCTAGAGCAGAAATCCTGCGATGGCTTTACCCACCTGGGAAGAAGGAGGATTGGTTTATTTAGATTTCAATTGTAGATAGTTTAATTCATCGTGCTCATCTATTCATGGGTTGATTTTCATATCATCATCTATCTTTATGTTCCTTTTTTCTTTGTATCTTATTTCATTTCTTTCTCTGCTTGATTCATTTTAACACCCATCCCATCCTTAATAGAGTCCCATTTTCCCATATTATCAAGGAAACATGTGGATCTTTAGAAAAGTACACAGCATCATTGGATGTATACGTACATTTTAAACTTATTTTAAATGGGGTTGGAGATTTAGCTCAGTGGTAGAGTGTTTGCTTAGCAAGCACAAGTCCCTGAGTTTGATCCCCAACACCCCCCACAAAAAAGAATTAAGAAAATACATTTTAAAATAAAAATTAACACTTCCAAGAATTATGCAAGTGTTATTATGTACCAGGCACTTTTCAAAACTTATTAAGTGTATTAAGTGATGTAATCATTACAATAACTTTATCATGTTACTATTATTATTTTCTTTGTTCACATAGATATAAAGAAACTGGCAAACTATGTGATTTGCTCAAAATTATTCAGCAAGCAGTGAGTCACATTCAGAAAATATGGTTTGAGGGTCTGGATGCTTTTCTGTACACATCTTATTGTAGCTTATTTCCATGTATTATCTTTTAGCTTGACATTATAATTTTGCCTTATTAGTGGTATGTTATTCATTGTTGCTGCATATGATTGTATAGAATATATTCATGACATTTTATTTAAATGTTCTAGTTAGTGACATCAAATGACACTGTCGTGGCTTAGAGAGAGATTGCCATAGGAATGAAGAATAGTCAGAATCCTGGGCCCTTGACTGCTACTCATTAAAGGTATGATTTGTGTTTTCTTCTGGGACAATCAGGGATTTAAAAGCTATTTTTTGCTATGAACCATGACTTTTCACTTGGGCCTACAGATGTTCAAATAGATAACTAAATGCAGAACAAAACTTCGTCTTCACATTGTATCCTTTGTTAGTGTAAATCTTGGTCACATCTCTTCTCAGCTCTGTGTAGGTGTGTGTTGACCACTTAGGTGTGTGTCTACATAGGAGCTGTCACACGAGGATGACCAGCCCTGAATTTACATGATCTTATCCCTCTTTGAGACTGAGAACACCAATATAAGAGGTTTGCAGGGACATTCAGTTACACCCAAAGCCTGAAACCATTGCCCTAAATCTGTGATCAGTGGGATTCTGGGAAAGGGGAAGGCCCATATAATTGAGATGCCCACACACAGAGACAATGCTTTCCTGGAAACAAAACCACTCCTCAGCCATACAGATCACAGAACTATGATACAAAGAGGGAGATAATGGTCGACCCAATCCCCACCCACCAGGTAATTCTTGAAAGCTTGCCTCTTGCATTTGTCTAAAGCCCCGTATTACAGTGTGACGCTTCCAGCCACCTACACAGGAATTCTTTCCTTTCTTTCCTCTAACTTTCCTATTAAAGTTTGCTTTCCCCTGTAAAATTGTGCTTTACTTGTAATTTCCATTTCTAATAAAGCAAGGACCCTAGTGTGGAGACACTAGTGCAGGACAGTCCTCCTGAGGGCTTGGAATGATCTAGTTCTCCCTCTTTTCTTGTTTGCAGATGTCAAGGATAACTGTAGAATGTGCTGCACGTGTTACATCCTGAGATAAGACTACTGGTCAGAGCAGACTACTCCATGTTCCTGTCCCTCCTAGAACTGAATGTCCTTCAGTGCTTCATCCCATTGTGTCAGGTTGTCCTCAGGGTATAAAATCCAGAAGTTTGATTTACAGTTTTTCCACTGTGGTGCCTGTGGGTCACATGAGTGCAAAACTTTATGCATTCTGGACAAATTTTCTGATTGTCGGTGGACCAGATTATTATGAATATTAGGCTTTTGGTGTCCCTTGTTGCTTATCTATAAGTAATAAAACTTGTAGTTTCATTGATTGTTGTATGTGTTTCTGTGTTGTGTCTCACCCAACTTGCACAAGCAGTGAAAGTACAATTTAGATGCAGTCAGTTTAAATGGCAACCAGAGTACATATTACCAATTTTTTATCCCTTTTAGAATTGCATAACCAATCAATGAAACTGAGCTCTGATTGAGCAAGAAGGAGCATCTTATTCTTGGCCAAGAATAGAAGTGGGAGATGGACTTGCAAATCAGCTTCTCCACCCACTAGGAATGGAAAAGTCTTAAATATAGAATAAAAGAAATGAAGGTAATGGATAGACTAATACAGTTGAGAAACATTCGTGTCTTTTCAAGGAGAGGGAGTTAGGAATTCTTTCGCATCACTTTTTTGTTTCTTTTATGTGTGTCTCTGATAGTCTTCTAGCAATTATCAAGGGTCATGGCACTAGGGACTGTGTCATTTAGTATGCAGATGATATTATAATAAAATTAGAGGTCATCTGGTAGTCACTGTTGTAGCCAACTTAGATCAACCAGTTTCAGCTGGTCTAGCTGGAAAGGGACTTCTGGCTTCAGGCATTCTGTCTTCAGAGATAAGCAAGATTACAGCAGAGTCATGCAGGCAGTACAAGATTAGAGTGGGGCGGGAACTCAGCTTGGTTATATAGACAACATACAGGGAGCTCATTTCACACTCAGATTGTTTCAAACTTTCTTCTTCACACAATATTTCAGTAAACATTCTGCAAAATTCTTTTCGAGCCCATGTACATGTTTTGTTGGGGAATAGAATTGCTGGGTCATGTAAATATATGCATCTAATTTTACTATCGCTTGTTAAGTAGTCTCCAAAATGCCTACATCATATTCCATTTCCACTAAGAGCAATTCATCCAGGTTAATGTTTCGCTACATGATACTGAGTATTTGATGGTTATTTAATATTTAACAGATGGACTGAAGGAATATCACTGAGTTCTTAAAATGACCTTTTCTACTTATCAGTGAGGTTGGTTCTTCATGTAGTTTCAGTCATTGATATTTCTTTTTGTACAAATTAACTTTTTCTATTATTTACCCATTTTTTCTAATGGGTTTATTGTGTTTTCCTATTCCTTAGCCATACTAAATATTAATGTAGACATTTATTTTAAAATTTTTGAATTCATTTTTATGTTATTTTTAATTCACCAGTTCTCCTAGGAGTCTAGTCACACTCCGAAGCAATCACAGACAAATATTGTTAATGAAAAAAAGAAAGTTGGTAAAATTTTAAAAATCAAAAATTTCCATGATGTAAGAATAATAAGAACAGCAAATATTCACAATACAGTTTTAATGAAGGTGGATTAACATACTATAAGGAAAAGTATACTCTGTGCTTCAACACAGAGTGGTAGTTATTATTATCATCCATATTTTAATGATGATTATGCTGGAGTTGGTAACTGCAGGTCAAATAGTATTTATGCTAGACTAAGGGTGTAGCTCTTTGGGAGAGAGCTTATGTAAAGTTTCCATACCCAGGAAACACACACCGCACACACACACACACACACACACACACACACACACACACAAACACACATTGTTTAGGAAAGTGTGATGTGGTGAACCCTACAGCATCTACACTTTTTAATCAGCAGACCAAATGATTCTCTGATGGATTTAATTATTTGCTTACATTTCCAGAAAGACTCTATCTGAATCCTACACTTGTCAGATTTTGTAACGAACGTCTTATGTCTGGAGAGGAAAAACAATTATGAAAGCCTGACTAAGAGAGAAACAAAAAAGTATTTTGCCAGTTGTCCCCTTCCCTCTTGATAGATATGAATGCTGAAGTATTTCTTGATGCACAAAGAGACAGGGGCATTGGTGAAATATAACTGAAGCAAAATCTTTTGCCAAAGATGAATCCTCTCTATAAATGAGGTACAGATAGAGAACAACTTTGCTGTTGAGTAATCAATAAACCAAAAGCGGATGTACACCACATGCAATCTGCTCTTTTTGAAGGCAGAAAGAATTCTCATTGTTTTATCCAGCCAAGCAATGCAGTGCTTCACACGGACAGTAGCTAGTCCTCAAATGAGAGGACTTGACAGCATCATCTGTCAGGTACGGTTTTTAAATGTACTTGGTAACTGGAATGGTCAGCTATATCAGGCAATTGACTTTATAAAGAGGAAAACAAAAATTTCGTATCTTTTTAACAGGGTGTAGCTTTGCAACTTGGAGGCAGCTGAAATTAGCTGCCTAACGTCTTGAAGAAACTGGACAATAAGGACACACTTTTCCTTGGATGTTTACATTCTGATGATATGGTTCTAGGTTCTTTGAAAAAGAGATTCCTAGGCAAGAGGGTAGCAAAGGGTATATTTAGCTTTAAAAAATATTTACATGCATTACAAAGAAAATATTTACAAATTTTCGAAATACGTACTCTAAGAAAAGTACAGGGGATATATCTTATTGCTTGCTTTCTTGGGAAAATATTTAATTTTACTAATTAAAAGTTTTTATTTTATTTTTGATTTTTACATAATGATGAAAATCCAGGTGATACCATGTGTTTCAAAACATGAATATATTAAGAAATGATTAAATTAGCTAATTAACATACACAACACCTCATGTACATGCAGTATTTATTCTTTGTGGTCACTATATGTAAGATCCACTGTCGCCACACCTGGGGGCCTGGGATGCCGGGCTTGGGAAGGAATGGCATTGAGGCTAGTGTGGGCTACATAGCTACTCTCTGAATTACCCCCACCTCCAACAGAACAGACCCACTCTTTTGCATTTTGAAGTATCCACTATATGAGCTATATTCAGCATGCTATCCAGTACAGCATGAAATCTTATTCCTTTCATCAAGCTCAAACTTTGTACCCTTTGACCAACATCTTCTCTTTCTCCATCCACATCTCCCCTCATTCTGTTAGCCTCTGGTGACCATTATACCTTCTACCTTTGTGAGTTTAGCTTTTTAAAATTCCACACATAAGTAAGGTCTTGTAGTGCTTGTCTTTTTCTGCCTGGCTTATTTTAATGTATTGGCCTCCAGTTCTGTCCATGTTGTCATAAATGGCAGGATTTCATTCTCTTTATGGATAGATAATGTTCCATGGTTTATATGTACCACATTTTCTTTATCAACTCATCAGTCAGTGAACACTTAGGTTGCTTGCATTTTTTGGCTGTTGTGAACAGTGCTGCAAAGAGGACAGGGTTTCTCTTCCATATACATAATTCATTTATTTCGGATGTATACTTAGTAATGATATTATTGAGTCATATAATAGGTCTGTTTTTATGTTTTTGAAGACGCTCCATACTACTTTCCATAATGGGTATGCTAATTTACACTTGCAAAAATACTATACAAGGGTTCCCCTTTCTCTGCATGTCTGTTAATACTATCTTTGGTGTTTATAATAGTAGCCATTCTTATTCCTGCTGGGGTGAGGTGGTAGTTCGTTGTGGCTTTGTAACTGACTGTCGTATGTTCACGTCTTGGTAAGTGGGAAGTGAAAAAGCTCAATCAAGTGATGAGAGTGGGAAAAGATTTGTTACTCACTTCAGGTAAGAAGAGCACTGTGGCTATTTCTAAAGCAATGTTTCCCTGAGGAACACAAATATGAAGTGTTTACTCAGGGAGCCTATACATATTTGTTTAGGAAATCACTTTGGGTGACACATTCCTGAATTTAAAATTATAGAGTTTGAGAAGAAAAGATGGCAATATACTTCTGGGAAGCTCAAAGAACACATGTTCAAAAGGTTAAAATGAAGGACAGGACCACCTCTGAGCATGCTCAGTCCAGCATCATAAAGACGACAGACGTGAGAGCTTCCAGTATGCTCAATTCAACATTGAAATGAGCAAGTTGACTCTAGGTTCCTTGAAGAATAGAATAGCTTGGTTGCCTGGGCAGTTTGCTATAACATTTTCCAAACAATCTTAGCTGGAAAAAAAGAAAAAAAAGAAAAAAAAAGGAAGGAAGAAAGAACTCTGAAGGTGAGTTAATTCAAGAGTTTTCCCCCAAAGATGTCTGCTTCACTTAGAGGCTAACAGTTCTGATTTACGTTTCCCAGATGATTAGCGATGTTTAGCTTTTTCTCATGTACCCGTTGGACATTTGTATACCTTCTTTTCAGAACTATCTATTTAGGTCCTCTGCCAAGTTTTTTCTAATGGGGTTAATTATTTTCTTTCATTCACTGTACAAAAGGTTTTAGTTTGATGAAATTCCATTTGTTTTAGTTTTTTCTTTCTTTGCTTGCATTGTGGGATGATACCCAAGAAATCACTACCCAGACTAAGGTCAGGGAGCTTTTCTCCTTAGTTTTCTTGTATTATTTCTAAAGCTAAAAGTCTAATATTTAAATAACCAATTTTGACTTGATTTTTTGGTCCAGCATGAGATGAATATCCAGTTGCATACTTTTGCAACTGTGGGGGGAATAATTGGTTTTCCCAACACCATTTACTGAAGATATTTTCTTTCTCCATTGTGTATTCTTGGCATTTTTGTTGAAAATCAATTGACCACAGGTGTAGGAGTTTATTTCTGACCTATTTTATTACATTGGTCAATATGTCTTTTTTATGCTATTACCACACTGTTCTGATTACTACAGCTTGGTAATGTATTTTCAAATCAAGTAGTGTGGCACCTATAGGATTTCTCTTGTGGCTCAAGTTTTCATTGACTATTTGGGATCTTCTGTGGTTTCATACACATTTTAGTATTTTTATGTTTTTTTTTCTAATTTGTGAAGAATAGCATTAACATATTGATAAGAATTCCAACAAATCTATAAATCACTTTTGGCAGCATGGACAATTTTTTATTTCTAATTTGTCTCTGCTCACATAGATACTAATCTATTCTATAGTTAATGTTCATGGATACTCTACAGTGTTCTGAATGTCTCTTATTTATTTGTGATTATAGGTAAATAATAATCATAAAATGTGTTTCTATTATGTGGGGAACATTATTTCTCATCACAATAGTATTATATTATTATAATATTATTAGTGATATTATTTTTCATTTTCATAGCTAAAGAAATTGAAGCACAGAGCAGAAATAACAGTTCAAAATGACCTATTTTGAAGTCTGACTTCAAAATAGCTTATGTAATATTCGCAAATATTTTATTTATAACGTTTTCTTTCTTTTTATTCCTACTTGCTCGTATAATCCAACTTTTCTAAAGACAATTTTGTTACCTCAAATTCTGAAAAACACTAAAATTTTTTTTTCTTCTGGAGACATACAAATTTAGCTTCATGAAGGAATCAGACACATAGCCCAGAACTGCTTTGAATGTCTATCCTCAAAAAAACCAAAAATTTATAAAAGCTGAAATGGCACAAAATCAGCTTGCCTCATAATCCTCATTCCTGCTCAGTATAAAGGATAAAGAAGTGTCTCACAAAAGTGAGATGCTGTATATATTTATATCAAAATGAAAAATAATGTATAAGCAATCATACATGTAAAGCATATAACTACCAGAGCGAAAATCCTACTTGCCAAATACATTTTTCCTTATTAAATCTCCAAGAAGTTTAAATTAAACGTGGGTATTAGGTTAAACACTAAGAATAGTTGAGGAGCATAAATTCTTGGCCTTTATAAATTTACATACTAATAAAAAGTTAGATGTATTAAAATTACAAACATTGTTACAGTTAGAAAATCTCTTTTGTTTTCATTATCTCATCTGATATTCCCTGCAATTAGTAAAAGGTCTTATTTTAATTTTCACTTTGCAGATAAGAAAAGTGAAGCTCATAAAGGTTAATTAATTTGTCCAAATTACACTCTGAGTAAGTAGCTGAAACCAGCATTTCATTCTAACTCTTATGTTCATTCCATTACACTGCTTAATTCATCAACACTGCCATTTAAAATAGAAAACTAAGATTTCTACTATTGTTATTATTCAGTAACTGAGGGGTATTGTTTTCAGGATCACTTTCAATACCAAAATCCGTGTATGTTCAAGTTCTTTACATAAAAAGATATAGATTTAAATAATACACATGCACGCACACAAACATATCCCCTCACATGAATTTCAAGTCATCTCTAGATTATTTACAATACCAAATACCATACGAATACTGGATAAATAGTTGTTACACTGTATTATTTAAGAAATAGAGTCTGTTAATGTTTAGTATAGATGCAAGTTTTTTCTTAATATTTTCTCTAAGAGATTGAATTGGTGAATGTGGAATCCACAGAGAAAAGCAACTGACTACTTAATATTTAATATATGTTTTGAATTATTTTCATGTTTAATTTGAAGAATGTGGTGGAGATTTCTCGAGGTGTACTATCCAACAGTAATTTAGTCCAGATTCTGGTGAAATGCACTCTGGTCTTCATTAGGGTGAACTCTGTCTATGCTTGGCCTTAGGGTTTGTAGTTAACACCGCGAGTGATGAAAATACTCCAGTCTCCTTAGCTTTCTGTGTCCTCCCTGCTTGGCTCCCACATGCACTTGTTTCCTTGTTCTGTGTATAAAACAGCTCCGGCCCCTGAGCGTACTCTAACTTTATGCACAGAGGGTCTGGAGATCATACCTTCCTATGACCACTAATTTAAAAGTGTAGGAGTAAAATTTTCTCTGCAGAAGAAGATTGGAAGCATATTTTTGTATTTGCTGTTCGAATCTCACCGTTCCTTAGTTTTCTTTCCTTCCCGTACTCCTTTCTTGTTTCTCCTAGAAGTATCACCATAGTTGCTCACATAAGGCTCTTTGGCTCAGGGTCTGTGCTCTTGGGCAGACTGTCTAAAGAAAGGGCTGGGTCATGTGACCTGGTCCTGAACTAATTGGCGACTCAAATTCTCCCGGCATAAATTAGCACCACATCCAATTTAAACCGCTGAGATTCAGTGAGATTTCCCTGAGCATCCTCTTGGAAAAAATGTAGCACTTTTTAAAGGGAAACAAAACCCAAAAAGTCTATAAAGTCTTGAGTCTTGATGCTCGATTGCCTTTAGCTAAGTTTCTTTCCTTTTTCTTTTCTTATTTTTTCCTTGCGTTTGGCGCACAAAGCCTGGAGATGAAGCGAGCTGAGCCATGTGGTGGGAGGAAGCAGATGTCTTGGATGTCGCGGAGCCTGGACAGCACACTGTGCTTGAAGGCCCCCCTCCCTCTCTGAACGTCTCAGCTACGCGAGCCGAAAACAATTCCCTTTTTGCTTATGACAGTTTGGCTCAAAGTCTCCAAGAATGAAGGATGATTGCTGATTAATAGAGGACACTGAGATGCATTTTATACTAGCGATAAGGTGAAAAGAGTTGAGCGTTCTCTTTCTCAGCAATACAGAAGTCTTGAAATCATTCCGGAGACTCAGGTTTTAGGACGGTACATTTGAAGCTAGGGAAACATCAACTGTCCTTTTTTAGCCATTAGTATAAATACTTTCCTGCAAAAGATAAAAAGACTCTCTCTGAAGTACTATTTTATGCCGATAAAAATTCTAATTTTTTCAGCAAGCCTATATTGTAAATTAAATATAATAATATAGTAGAAATGATTTCAGTCATTTCTCACTAAATTAACTCAGTGCTGTGCACCTTGTTTTAAGAAATCCATTCTTTATGGCAGAGTAGTACTCCATTGTATTAAAAAAAAACACATTTTCTTTATCCATTCCGCTGTTGATGGGCATTTGGGCTGTTTCCAAGAATGCAGTACTATTCCGCCATAAAGAATAATAAGTTTGAGATATTTCTAGGTAAATGCGTACATCTGGAGACTACACTCTTAAGTGAAATAAATCGAACACACATGTTTAAGTACCACATTGTTACTCTGGTGTGAGAAACTGAAAGTGTAAATAATGTTGGGAAAGGGAAGAAAATGTCCAAATGGGAAAGGGAATGAGGGAGGCGGAGGGGGAAAGGAACAGAGGGAGAAGAGAAATAAGGAATGGAAGGAGAAAATGGAAACAAAGCTTTTGTAAATAAGGAGGGAAGAGGGGGTGAAGGGAGGGGAATGGGAAAAAAAGAAGCAGCAAGATATATCATGTACAGGCATAAATCCCCATGATGAGTGTTATCACTATGTACATCTAAAATGTACCATTAAAATAGAATAAATTTTAAAAAGAAAATAAAGGATAATAAATGTGTATTAACTAAGAAAAAGAAATCCAATTGCACTATTACTGTTTATACATATGGAAAAGTGCTGTAAATAAATCCAAAGTCAGTATACCCTCACTGAAAAGCTACATTTTCTACTACTCACCACTCAACAACAACAACAAAAATTTGAGAGACAAAGATGAGTGAAAAGATACGGGTTCGATTAAAGCAGGCACTGAAAAAGACAGTGGGGCTTCTGTATTGCCTCTGATCTCTATTTTAGGGAGCTTGTGGTCATGAAGGGACTTCACGGGACAAAGAGGGTGCAGCGAGTAAATGGGCAGGGAACCCTCTCGCTGAGCAGAGGTTTGCTCTTTAGGGTGGCTACTTTCATCTCTTCCTTATCAAAACAAATCAGAATTTAACTTCCTGGGGCCAGCATCTATATATTTTTTTAGACAGACATGTTACTTTTCTGCTCATCAATTTACATGAGCTGAGGTGAGGAGAGGGCAATACGCAGACCTCTCCAGAATTTAGCTACCATTCCCAAAAGAAATGGGTCGTTGTTATGGTTTAAATATAACATGTTCCCCAAAGATACATGTATTGAGTGCTAAGTCAGTTCATAGCTGGATGTGCTGAAGGAAGCGGGCAGGTTGGAGAGGTGAGTCACAGAAGGTGAGGCTTGGAAGCGTGTGTTCTTGTCCTCTGCTCTTCCCTCGTTCCGCTTCCTGACTGCCTGGGGTTGAGCGGCTTTCCTCTGCCAGGCCCTGCAGCCCTAATGCCTTGGAACCGACCTCCGAGCTCCTGATTCAAGTTAACTCTTTGCTCCTTTAAGTTGTATATGTCGGTTCAGGTATTCCGTCAACAGTGATGCAGACGTGAGTAACGCAGTCACCGAAAGATCAGAGACGACGTGGCTGGCGGGTTCAGTGAAACACACCTTCCCCAGAAAGCTGCTTGCTTGTGTTATTAAGTGGAAACACTGCTTTGCCAAGACTGTGGGTTCTGAGGTGACGTGGGCTTTGAATTATATGCAAGATTTGACAAACTCTGTCTGATTTGGGGGAAAATAAGTTTTCCGATTGAATCTATACAATAAATATTATTATGACATTTATGTGATTAAATTATCTGAGTAACAATTGTGACGATATGTGTTCAAATTCTTCGCACAAATACTGGCTACCCAGTAAGAAATTCACGTTAGCAATTGTCGTTCTTTTCCAAGTTTAAATAATTTATTCCTATTTGTTACATTTGTGCCATTAAAAACTTTATTTTTCATGAAAATTATCTCATATTTATATGAAATAAGCTCACTTAGCTAAAATAGAATATTTAACTTCATCTTATATCTTTGGTAAATTCTCAGAGCAGCAGCACAGCAGTCAAATTAAGAACAATGTGCGATATGCTTTTAGTTCATGCATAAAAAGTATTCACTAAATTAATGTATTTGCTAGACATTGTCCTTATGTGACATCAACAAGTATAAAGATTTGCAGTGTGGTTGCATATGGGTGTAATCTAAGCACTCTGGGAGGCTGAAGCAGGAGGACAAGTTTGAACCCAGTCTGGACAAGTTAGAGAATTATCGAAATCCTGTGTCAAAAATTTAAAAAGGGAGGAGCAGAAAGTGGAGCTCGGTGCCAAGGCCCTGAATTTAATTCCTAGCGCCATATACATGCAAAGAAGATTGCAAAAATTTAAATTTCTTGAAGCAGCTACTTGGTTTATTTGTATGACATCACTGAAAAAAAACTGTTAATAAATATTTTCATCTCTTTTTCTTGATGAGTACCTGTGTATCATCATTAGGAATAATACAGAAGTCAAATATCATAATTAAACATGACAGCATTGAAAAGTTTTGAAAATTATAAAACAATCTCAAACAGATTAGCACACTGAACTCAAAATATCTATATGGCTAACAGGTTGGTACTATTTCCACATCGCGAGCCAATTATTTGAGGTTTAAACAAATAAATAAAATGAAGTTGTAGATGCTATATCTACACTTAGCTCCAAATCTCCTTTTATTCAGAACACATTGTGCCATTTTGAATCACTCATGTGGTATGATAAAGGCTAAACAAAGGAAATTTAAGGGGCAGCCCTTTGACATGAATGTACAGGGCCGTTTTTCATGACCAATGTTCAATCAGTGTACTTAATGGAACATGTCCAGACTAGAGCCAAAGCAAGGGTTTTATTCTGAGAAAGCGGAGGGCCCTGACCTTCACGGGGGCTCTTAAGCATTCACTAACCTCGCCAGGCAGGATGAAAGGAATACATGCTTGTGTTTTGTGTTTCCTGCAGTTTTCTAAGTCACAAGTTTGGGTACATATTGTACTCATGAATTACCTCACTTTGTTCTTTTACTGTGTTCCTACAAGTCTGTCTTTGGGTTTTACTCGCCATAATCTCTGTAACCTCATTATTATCATGTAAATATTACTTTGAAGTTCCTAAAATTGCCCTGTGCAGATGTGTAAATATACCATGAAGTAAATATATTTTGTTACCTTGTCTTGCAGTATTTTTTGTTTTTTCAAAATACACTTGAATTTTCAACTTTTTATGCATATCTGATATGTATTACGTAAGAATTTATAACCATTTATTAAAATAAAACAAAACTTACGTTAATAATTATAATTAGGAAAAGATTATTGCATTGAAGAAGGAGTTTAGAAGACCTGCTCTGTCAAAGCGCGGCTGTACCTCAGGGGATATGTGAAACCAGTGAACAGACCTAGCAGAAAATAATACTAAATACAATAAAAATCTGGAACAAGTTGAAACATGAGACTGGCTATCTTTCCCTAATACTTACAGATGTTAACAATTCCTTTTATTTTATATAAGGAACAAACTTTTTCTTGATGTAGAGCTGACTCAATTATGGTGTGATTAGAGATAAAGGATTTCTTGAATAACATATAAATAAAACCAAAAGAACAAGCTAGAAGTGGGGCCACATTGTGGGAGGTTGAGGCAAGAGGAACTCAAGTTCTAGCTTAGTCTGCACAATTTAGCAACTTAACCAAAACCCGGCTTTGAAATAAAGAAACATTGTTTATTCAGGGCTGGGGACGTGACAGTGCGAAGGCCCTGAGTACCACACAGAAATAAAACGGAAGTATCAATAATTGCATGACGTATAAATGGTGTAATATTTCAATTAAATGGCAGTGGTTGCCAAATTGGCTATAAAAGCTATACCTTACTATTTCCTATTTAGAATCAATTAAAACAAACACAGATGCTAACAATAAAATGAAGAGAATAATATATAATGTAAAATTATGAAAGCTAGATGGGTTGTATTTTTATAAGATATATTTTAGAACAAGGACAATTACCAGTGATAAAGGGGACTATTACATAACAATGGTTCATTCATCAAAAAGACAAACTATTTCTTAACACGGATGGGAGAAAGGTCAGGCTAGGAGAGATATTTGAACCATGTTTGAACCAAGCCTGGGCAACTAAGAGACAGAACCAAATCCTGTCACAAAATAAGCATAAGAACAGGGCTGTAGATGCAGCTCTGATCTGGGCTCAACCCCCAGGATTGCAAAATAAATAATTAAAGATAAGCAAACCAAAAATAAAATAAACAGAAATATAGCTAAGATTATAGCATACTCAGTATAATGCATATACTCATCATAACTAGAGGGCGAGTACAAGTAAGCACGAATTTGTTAGTGTTCTACCAGTTGCTGTGATTCGTTACTAACACATGGCAGAATTTCTGAGACCCTTTGTTGTCTGAAGGCATAAGGATGCCTTAAAAAGAATGGTTAAATATTTCAGAGGAACACAGGTCAGAAAAGTCTCAACCACTGGCAACAGCTTCATTTTCATGTTTTAAATCTCGGTCATCTGATAAGACAGGAGATTAAATAATTTAGCACCTACAGCCTTCTGTTTTGCAGTACACAGTTAAGAAAGAGAGTTTATGGATTGTTTATCTAAAAATCTTCTTAAAAATCAAAGTCTAGTGTTCAGTTCCACCGAGTTGATTTTTTAAATTCTATGTTAAAATGTTCCTTTTTGAGAGAGTATATCACGAATAGACCCAAGTGATTTACGAACTTTGATCTTTGATTTGGCGGATGTAGCCATTAATCATGACTCTCCAAACATGGGGGCGTGTGGGTGTTCAAAAGTCACTCCATCTCTCTGAGAGTTTTATTTGACTCACATAATCAAGGCCAGATGAATAATGAAGTCATCAGCCTCAAAATTTATATTTTGTGTTTCACTCACAGATTAATTCTTATGGTCAAAAGAATCTTCATACAGAAACACACCCCCAGTGTTTTTCTACGAGCAACAGCCTATAATTTGCTAGCAACTCTCCTAAGAGATTTTGAGATGTTTGCCTTTAATGAAAGTGATAATAAATGTTAATTTGAGGGCTGTTTAAGAAACTGCCTCTTTTAAAGCGAAATGTAGTATTTCTTATATTTCGTCCAAACATGTGAACTTTTTTGTCTCTTACTAATTCCATAGAGTTTAAAAAGAAAAAGAAAAGGAAAAGAAAAACTAGAGGATGTTGTAGCTGGCATTTTGAATGCTCCCTAAAGACATATATATTTGGGACTCGGTCTCCACCCTGTAATGCTCTTGGGAGTCGGGAGTCGGGGGAACCATCAAAGGAAGGGGCCGCATGGAAGGAAGGTCACTAGAAGTGTTCCCTTGGGAGGGATGGTGGAACTGCAGCACATTTCTCTGTCTCTTGTCTTTCTTTCTCTCTGTCTCTGTCAGTCTGTCCATCCCTGTTTCCCAGGTGCCATGAGGAGAGGAGCCCTCACCATGATGTACTGTGCTGTTACAGGGGGAGAGCAGCACATACCCGCACCATGATGTACTGTGCTGTTACAGGGGGAGAGCAGCAGAACTAAGTGATCATGGACTGAAACCTCTGAAATCAAAATAACTTCCTTCTTTTTAAGTGTATTTCCTTGAGTATTTTTGTCACAGTAACAGAAACCTAATTAACAAGGAGAAACAAGAAAGGAAGTAGGAATAATGGAATAAGAAGAAAGTACAATTAATCTTGATGCCATTAAATATTTAAATTATGGATCATATTAACATAATATTATAATGATTATAAATAAGATATGAATTATTTATAATATTAAATAAGTTAGGGATAATATGTTATGGATGAGCGAAATTTCAGAAAAAGATAACTGTGTGAAAATCAGCTGAGGAGGGGAAAAGCCTGCACAAGTGGTTGCATTTCTGAGTTGGCTGCGGCACAACCAATTGCTTGGTGTGAGTGCATTATCTCAGAGGACCACTGTGTTGCAGAAAGATTCTGTTTCCTTTTTCCCAGTGGCCAACTTTGCTCCAAAGAGCTCCTTACACACAGTGTCCTGGATTTTGCCATTCAGTCTTAATGAGCACCTTTAGGGAAAGCTGATCTCAAAGCAGCAGAGGTGGCGTTCCAGGGGCCGTGTCGTCTTGTATTGAGGCAATATGAAAACTCATGGCAGAAGGTGTCTGTTACAGTGCAAGATATGAGTTGTGGGGCTGTGCTGCCTATTTGATTCAGTGAACACAAAGGCAAGGCAAAGCCCCGGCTGCAGTGTTGGAAGATGAATCTCATTGCCAGCTGTCATTGGCGCCCACCGAATCTACCCTCCGAGATCAAACCTACAAGATTGAAGGTGTTGGCATGGGATCTTCACAGGCCCATCACAACCACGACAAAATTAATAGCTCTACAAAACCTGCTGAGTTACATAAAGTGTGATCAACATCTGGGACGATAATTTATTTCTGCACTCTGCCTCAATAATAGTATTTCTGTAACTAGCTGCTATGGTCTGTGTCTAAATGTCCCCCCATGTGGTTATAGGTGGGGTGTTTGCAGAGGTGGCTGGATCTAGAGTGTGTGATTACTAAGTCCACTAATTGGTTTGGCAGAGTTCTGTGGGATCAAGGATGTGGCGCTAGGATCAAGGGTATTAGGATTAAGGGTGGGAGAGCTGCCCACCCCAAAGGCAGGTAGCCTGGACAAGACATAAAGGACAGAAAGAGGCGTGGCTGCCCCCTTGCTTGCTCTCTTGCCTTCCTTGCTGCCCTCTGACCATCTGCCATGCTACCCTGTCTTGAATCCAGCCAATCTTGGACTGAAACCTCTATGAACTGTGAGCCAAATAAACCTTTCTTCTCCTAACTTTGAGTGTCAGGTGTTTTGTCTCAGCAACGAGAGAAAGGTAACTAAGACACTAGCATACATACATTCTAATTTATGAACTTCCTGAAGATAATTCAGTAAAATGCAAATCAGTCTTTAGAAAGTTATCTGTAACAGAAAAGAGTAACTCTGATATCCAGGTGAATTCGCTGCAGAAAATACTGCCTAAAATATATTTCTGGTTGTATGGTCATGACAAGGATAGAATTTCTACCAATTTGCTCTTATGAAATCTTTTGGTGGCCAGTAATAGCGAGTTTTAAAAAATAACATTTGTGGTGGACTTACTGTGGTCACCTTGAGCAGGAATGCCCATCTGGACTGAGCTGATGTGGTTCTGGGGATAGAGGATCCACCTGAGAATTGTTGCTGACACAACATAAAGGAGAACCGGGAGCAGAAGATAGCGACTGGCTGTTTCCCAGGAGAAGCTCTGCTGTGGCTGGTTCTCCTGAAGGGAATTTAGCTATTCTCGTCGCAGAAGGAGCTTGGGGCCTTGCTGTCATCGAGGATGGCTGCTGTTTGCTTCAGGGGAGCTCTGGTCTTTATCTCTGCTATGAGCATCGTATCCTGGTTCCAGTATATATTTCTTCAGATGTTCTGGATTCTTCCTGAATTTGGCTTGTGTATGTGTGAATGTTGTAACTTGGACTTGTCCTGTATTAAATCTCCTTTCTTGCAAACCATTGACTCTAGTAAAGCAACTAATACAACATTTAAGTGTTAATTTGAAATAAGCAAAGGGCCTCGTGACAGTGGTTAGGGTTAGGGTTAGGGTAAGTCATTTTAGGGAACTTTGACTGCAGAAGAGACAGAAATGTTCACTAAATGTCCCATGTACCCCCAACATTATCCCAGGCCTATCTAGTTAGTTACGGCCAAAAAACTATTTCTGACCAATACACAGTGAGTTGATTTGACTTGGTGACTTCCCAATTGGACAGTGAAAAGGCCAGTTGCCTGTACATACTTCTCTTCCACCAAGAGGGTCAGGGAACTTCAGATTCCTTTTAGTGCTGCTATAAGATGGCAGAGCGTCCATCACTCCATTTCTCTGAGTGATTTTTGTGGAACAAAGTCCTTTGCTGGTGATATGCTATAATATGTGTAAATAATAAAGTTTTCTTAGGAGTCCTCTGGGGTGTAAGGGATGATTTGGTAAAGTAAAATAGCTTATCCTGTGTTATGATTGAATAAAGCCAACATTCCAGGACAGAAGAACATGAAGGTTGAAGGGACTTCTAACACTGTAGGGTTTGTGTATCCATTTTGGGCCTCTAACATAATTAGGTAAGAAAAAAATAAACACATTTTTCTTGTTTAAGCTCTTGTCGATAGCCTTATACATGAATGTCTAAACTACTTCAAGACCAAATTTGAATTTAAATTCTGTGATGATCACATTTTCTAAAATAAATCTTGTATCGGTACATAACAACCATACACTAAAATAATACTGTTAGGACTTTTTAAAACTGTCATTTCAAAAATCCTTTGTGTAACTATTGTGAAAATATTCTCAAAGATTATTGTACTTCTAAAATAAACATACATATAACGTAACATGTATTTCTGAATTTGCATTGTCTCTTTCTCATGTTAATATACAACTATTGAGCTTTTTCTATATCCCAGTATCATATTAAATAATTTATGTATATTATTTACTCTTTACTATTTTGTGAAGCTGACACTACAACTACAGTCTCCATTTTATAGGTAAAGAAACTGAGGAATAGGGTAGAAAGTAATTTTCTAAAAAAAAACACATAGGCAATAAGTAGCCAAGGCAAGATTCGAAATAAGTTCTTAATGATTCTAAAGCCCAATTAGCGGTCACCAGAATGTATTTGTTTTCATGGTGCATTGAATGCACATCTGGTTACAACAGTTCTTCCTATTTATTTCTTGTTTTTCTCTTTTTTTTTCCCTTTTTGGTTCTTCCTTCCCTCCCTCAGGGACTCTCTCCTTCCCTCCCAATCTCCCTCATTTCCTCATAATTTCCTTTTCTTTCTTTTTTCCTTACTTCATTTTCTTCTCTCTTGAGTTTTTGTTGTCTTTCATTTTTTCCTTGTTTTAGGAAGGCACCATGTATTTAAAAATTAGAAGTCTGTGCCATTACAGTGTTGGCCTTTCACTACGTGACAATAGATCTGTACAGAAATCATGAGCTCCCTCTATTTGCGTGAATTCTCTCGTTACTCTTGTAGCCATAATTTCCCACCTAGGAAATTACTGTTTCAAAACAACATTCTGAATGATGGTCATGCAGGCAGGTCTAAGGTGGGATCAACTTCCTTTTTATTGCCCCTTTCTCTTCATCCAGGGCAGGTGCTGGGGGCTTTCTGCACCATGTTCCTGCGTCCAAATCAGCTTGAAGGGCAGGCCCTCATTGCACCTTGCAAAGCCTGCATCTTAGCTAGGCGTTTGCTTACAGGTAGGTGTGAATCATGGCAATTTTCTTAAAAAAGAAAAATCCTTCACTAGTACTGCTATTGACACTGCTATTGTAATTTTTATATATTAATATAATGAAATTAATATAATGATCATAATGCATAAGTGCTAGAACTACAAAAATAAAAACACAGTGTAAAAAAAGTTGTTTCAAGACTGAGCAATAAATAGAATACACATGATCAAGGTTTAATAGCATTATTCCCCTGCACGATGATAGTAGAGAAGAGATGTGTGCAACTGAATTTAGTCACAGAGAAAAAAGAAAGGCTTAGAGTAGTCCCTGAAAGGAACTGGTAAGTGTTCTTGAATCTTAAATAAAAACTGTAGTTAGGCAGGTAACAGTAATATTAGGTTGGAGTGTAAAAAATTGCTGATAATTATTTTTTAATTATAAAGATGACAATTTTACTTGACTTAACCTATCATACGGTTTATGCTGATTTGAGAGTTTATTATTAATTTATTTACTTCTATTCATAGTCATATGAGTTAAGTATTATTCTTTCTTAAAAGGAAAATAGGCATAGAAAGACTGAGCATATCTTCTTCCCTCCCCCCAAAAGATAACTTAAAAAAAGACCAAAAAACAAAAAACGATTGTGTAGGAAAACGGGCTGAGACCAAGGTCCTCTGGATCCACGATGTGGCCTTTTAGTAAGAGCAGAGGTTTGCAGTCTGGACAGCGAGGACATCCCTTTCCTCTGTAAGTTTCACTGACTCCGTTTACAGGTAACTCTGGGTCTTCTGAATCCTCAACATTTGTGCAAGTTCAGATGTCTCAATTTTATAGACAACAAGAACATTTATTTAAAGAATTCATTCACAGAAGAATTTATTCACAGAAGTTGACATCCTGATGACTTTTGGATAGTGACATCCACACATTCATATTGGGAGGACATTTAAAACTTCAAAGTTAAAAAGCAAAAGCATGAGATTTTTGAATGTTTTCTCTCAGATTACACATATCTGTTTTGAAGATTTAGAAGGGTGTTTAAATATCAAGTTAAATATTTATTTTGGGGTGTGTGCGTGTGTGGGTGTGTGCGTATAAAAACTCTAAGAAGTATTTTTAAAACTTTATACTACCTTATTTATAGCAGAAAACAATTTAAATCCTGATAAACCCATTTATAAAATAAAACCAAAGCAAATACAGTCTATGAACCACATTAAACCTTACGGCATTTTGTTTATGAGTAATGTAAACCAGTAGATTTAGTACATAACCAATAGATTTGCTACATAATTTAACAATAAATCATTTTTGAACTTTGAATATATGATGTGAATGTAAAGTTTGGGTATAATTTTTATTTTTACCAGAGTAACCCAGTCCAACCAAGTTGAACTTAGTCAAAATCCAGTAAAATTTTTAGCCAAAAATTTTGAGTCAGTCTTTAAAACTGTATTTTCATTTGAATTTTTAAAGCCCTTTATGCATGCACAACTATTCCAATATAAATGAAATCTCTTATTACAAGTGAAGAGATGTTATCTTTTACTTTCTTTCTGCTTCAGATTTTTTAGGTAATTAATGCAGGTGTTTAAAAAATTTATCAAAATTGCTAGCATTTCATAAACAAAGTTGCAAGCAAATGTACTAGACTTTTGTATTTGATTCATTTACATTCATTGTAAGTCCAAACAGCTTTAAATTAAGAAGGAAAGCTGAGTAAAGGATACATACTTTAAGCTCAGCCACTGAAATATAAAGTTCATAATTGGAGCAAAAGCCACAATACGTCACCATTGGTAGATATAATTATTCATCAGAGAATGGATGTTCTTATATTCACACCTAGAAATGGAAGACAAAGATTAATAATAAGAGGGTTTCAATTGTTCATCATTTTTTTTTCCACCAACATTTGTCGGTGAGAATGTCTACCTTACTTCGTTGGCTATAAAAAAATAGCAGATATTTTCTGTGTTCCTGATATTTTTCTTTGAGAGTAATAACTTACTAGTCCTTAGCAGAAACACTTAGTTCTTCCATAGCCTACATGATTTGTATGGGTGTGTCTGAATATTGGCGTCTAATAGTCCCTATTCAACATAGACTCTATCCATTCAAGCTTCGTTGGAACTACTCAACCCAGCTGAACCTTCTAAAAGATGGGGATAAGGCCTGGATCGGACAATATGAGCAGGAAAAGAATGGAAATATTCTGCCTACTACTTTCTTTTTTTTAAATTGCAATAAATGTTTGCAGGTAAAACATGAGAAGGTGTTGTCCAAGTCAGGAACATCTTCCTTATCCATTTTTCTTCTTGTCCAGTGTTAAGTTTCCCAAAACGATGCTCCCAAGCTGTGACCAAAAAGGAAACTCTGGGCTAGGTAACATTACGCGCTCCTTAAGTACGGTGAACCCTTATAAGTAACTTCTCAGGAGCTCTTACCACGTGTAGGAAGTTCTGTGCCTTGCCACCTGAACATGGGTCAAATAAAATGGACTGAACTCGCTTAAGCTTATTCTTCAGCCTGGCTGCATCACTGTCATCAATTTTACTATTCAACATACTTTAAATATCATATGATGGATTGTTTAGTTATTCAACTTATCAACAATAACTAGGAAACCAGTACAGCCACCTGCTTAAAGTTTCTTCTGGTTTAGGTTAAATCACCAGGTCACCCCACTCAGTGGTGTTCATGTCTCTTAAAAAGCAAGACAGAGTTCCAGTAAACATTCCCTCATGCTGAAAAAAAAAAAAAGCTGCACTTTGGAGATAGCTTTAACAAAATATTTTCTCTTTTATAACCCCTTTAAATTACTGTTTTAATTTGATGAGCACTTAAGAGTTTAAAATATGTTAAAAAATATTTGGAACTATCAGGAGGCTATTGTACCAAAAAAGAAGACAGAAATCTCTGGCATTTTCATCTGTAAAAAACTAAATGATTTAGGTCTGTGGTAATGTTTGCATCACAGATGTTTGAGACCACCTGGGTCACATACTAGGAAACTGGATTATAATGTGGGAGAAACTTGCGTAAGAGATCTTCAGTTAGCAGCTTGGACATTAACAAGTTCGTTTGTCTTTCCTTCATGCTTCCATTTGGCTGTGCTTCTGACTCTTCTTCTGATCTGTGCAAAGAGCATCAAAGCTCAGCTCTTACTGCTTGAAATCTGGAACTCGAACTTAGAGACTGCCTTAGACTGGCCGAACTCTCCCGCCAAGCAAAGTGAGGTTGTATGAGGCAAAGAACCACAGAAGCGCAAAATGAAGATCTCTAAATTCTGTGTCAGAAGACAAGAGCTTGTGTCTATTGTCTCTCAGTAAATTGCACGATCTTGGGTAATGTGTATACGTTTTTTATCCTTAGGTTTCTCATCTCTATAAAATAGAGATAAACTCCTCTCCAACTCAGTTAATTTTGTTGGAAATTCAATAAGATGATATTTTGGGTTCTTTCATAGCAGTATAAGATAACACCACAGTTTGAGTAATTTATAAAAGAAGAATACGCTTATTTTTCATATCTCTGGAGGTTGGGAAGGTCAGAGTCAAGGCGCTGGCTCTTGGTGAAGGCTCGTTCTCCTTCATACCATGGCAGAGGGCCTCTCACAGCCAGAGCAAGGGAGTCTGTGTACCCAGATATTCTTCGTCTTCCTGTAATACCACTAATCTCATCAGAGTCGTCCTGCACTCATGACCTTGCCTCACCCTAATTATTTCTCAGGAGCCTCACTCTCAAATACCATCAATGTAAGAATTTGGGTATTAAATTTCCAACACATGAACTGTGAGGGACACATTCAAAGTGTATCTGATGGTGAACATAAGTTATTTGAAACAACACAAAGTTAATTTGAAATAAATTATGAATTCAGTAATCAAAGTGTGTAGCTGAATGTTTGAACTTGAAAATCTGACAGCGTCTACTACTTTTTAACATAGTGCTACGTAGCAATTCTCTTAAATTTTCTGAACTCACTTTCTTCATTATGAAGCTGTGATTATCCTGAGGTGACAATCATACCACATAGAGTTTTATGATGTTTCCATGAAATAATGTATATAGCATAGATAACATGAAGCCTGACATTTAGCATAAGCCCTCAGTAAATGGAAGCTAGAACTTTTATGCTTCTGAAGAAATATATGTAGATACACATACATGTTTCAATTGATACAGATGATTTTTATAACATAAAACCCTATATATTTAAAATATTACATCAGAGTTAAACCAGAAATCTTTCCATGTTTTGGA
Source organism: Hystrix cristata (assembly GCA_004026905.1). Classification (NCBI taxonomy): domain Eukaryota; kingdom Metazoa; phylum Chordata; class Mammalia; order Rodentia; family Hystricidae; genus Hystrix; species Hystrix cristata. The sequence goes on along the minus strand of PVJO010000628.1, from coordinate 70,155 downwards.
AAGTGTCCTAGTCTGACTCATGTGCCTGTCACAGAGTATTTATAATAAAATTTGACTTTTGACTGGGGAGGCAGGTTAATTTATGATAAGGGCCAGCCTCTAGTGAGAGCTTTCTTGATGTATCATGGTACAGCAGAAAGTGTTACATGAGCAAGAGAGTATGTGCATGAGAGTGAAAGAAAGCTGAACTTACTTTATAATAAATTCGTTCCATGAAAATGGCATTAATCAGCTCCTAAAACTACATTAGGAATTAAGTTTACAACACATCAACTTATAGGGTTACATTCAAACAAAAATATTATCTGTAGTCACCCAAATTCGTGTCTTCCTTACATGCAAAATACATCTACCAGAATCCAAGTAGCCTCAAAAGTCTAACTTATCCAATAGCAACTAAAAAATCCAAAGTCCAAAGCCTTATCTAACTCAGATATGAATGAGACTAAAGGCATACTTCATCCGGGAATTTCCTTTCCAGTTCCGATCTTGCTAAATCAAAACAAGTTGTTTACTCTCACAGTATAATGGTGGACAGGCAGAAGATAGACATGGCAATTTTGAAAGGGAGAATGAAGCAAGAGAAAAGGCATAAATGGTACCAAGTAATTCCAAAACCCAACAGGGAAAACATTAAACCTTAACACTCCAGAATAATCTCACTCTATTTGGGACCTCCTGGATATGTTAGGGGTTTTGGGTCCCCAAAGTCTCAGACAGCCCTACCTCTATGACTTTTCTTGGCTTAGGCTACACAGGAATTTCCACAGGTTGGAATCGCATGCTTGTAGATCTTCCAGGCTGATTTTGCACATGGTATCTCTACAGCTCTGGGGTCTTGTGGATGGTCCCCTTTCCATGACTCCTTCAGGCAATGATCTGGAGGGGACGCTAATGTTGTAGCTCCAAACCTCATCCCAAGCAAGTTTCTCAGGGAGAGAGAGAGAGACAGAGAGAGAGAGAGAGAGAGAGAGAGAGAGAGAGAGACAGAGACAGAGACAGAGACAGAGACAGAGACAGAGAGAGACAGACAGAGAGACAGAGAGACAGAGAGACAGAGGCTCAGAGAAAGAGGTGGTGGCAGGGGACAAAATATGGTCTCTAAGTTCATGCCCCATTCCCTTCAGACCAGATCCTACCTCCTAGCTTCCCATCACTCCCGCAGCCATCAAACTATGAATTCCTCAGTGGATTGACCCACTGAGCTAGAGTCATCACGATCTAACGATCTTTCTGAAACCCAACTTTGAACACATGAGCCTTTTAGGAGATATTTAGGATCTAATTTATAGCAGGAAGGCCATTCATTTTCCCGATCTAATTCCTATTTAATTATAAATTTCATACTTATTTCATTTCTGTTTTTTCATTTTACTGTAAAAAGCAAAAAATAAAAAAATAAAAAAACAGGTAGTGACTTGAATACTTAGCTGCTTAGATGTTTCTTCTACCAGATATTTCAGTTATTTGCTCTTAAATTTTACTTTCTTCAAAGCCCTAAGACATCATAGACACAATCCTGCCATGTTCTTTGCAACTATATAACAAGGAAAGACTTTAGCCCAGTTTCCAATATGTTCTTTTGTAGTTCTTCTGTATCCTTCTGAGACTTCATTAAAATGGACTTAATTGTCTATATTCATATCAACATTTGGATCAGGAATGCATAAGTGGTTGCTAAGAAATTCCAAATTTTTTCTGCAGTTTCTGTATTTTCCTGAGCCCTCACCAAACACTCCATTTTGTATCAACAAAGGCTTTTATACCACACTTCTCCAAATTCTTCCAGCCTTTACCCATTATTCACTTCCAAAGCTGTTTCCACATTTCAGGTATTATAGAAAAAGCCCTGATTCTTAGTATAAAGTTTTTGTCTTAGTCTATTCTGTTCTTCAATAACTGAACAACACAGACTGGATAATTTATATTTAGCAGAAATTCATTTGGGTCTTGGTTCTTGAGAGTAAAAATTCCAAGATTAAGAGCCAACATCGGGTTAGGGCTTTTTTATTGCATCATACCGTAGTAGCAGAAGTGGAAGGGCGAGAAAGCACGTGGAGAGATCCAGAGAGGCCCCAACTCACTTTTATTATAAACCCACTTTCACTACACAAAACCAATGCAAAGAAAATAAAACCCGTTTCATGATAACAGTGTTACTCCCTTCCGAGAGCAGCGCCCGTGACCTACTCACTCCATAAACATTCAGACGCTGTTCAATGGAGCTTAAATTTTCAACACATGAACTTTGAAGGGACATATTCAAACCAGAGCAGCGAGTTAGGACACCTTCAGGGTACCGAATCTTGTAATCAAGCCAATGATGCATAAAATTATTTCTGTCCTTTGGTATTATTTGTCACACTGCCACATTATTTGTCATATAGAGGTGATGGAACGTGCTGGACTCTGTTCTTATAATCTTTCTCATCATTTCGTGTTGGTTCCATTTGCATGGTGTTAGGCAAAGGACAAATTGGAACACAAGTGCTTTTTTTTGTTCAGAACAAGAAGAAATTATTTGGCCCTCTCTTTCCCCAGTTTTTCTCTGACCTTGGAGAACACTGTTGCCATGCAACCAGCATATTTTTTTGGTCTAAGCATCTAAAATCACAGAGTTGATGGGCTATAAATGTATAAATCAGCTTTTCCTTAATGGATACAGACTAATTATTGCCACTCTAAATGACAATGTTAATAAAAATGCAAATACAGATATTCACTGCAACAAACTTGGTCAACCCATTTTAATATGTGTCTAGTTCAATTTAGGGGAATCATGCCTTAAGTGGTTTATATTCCCTTTAAGCCCACTGAATCAAGAAAAATTTATTTTTAAGTTTTCTTCAGGTAATAAACAGTTTTTATTTTATTAAAAACATCTTATTAGTTTTAGAGAGAAAGCCTACTTGTCATTGTTTTTATAATTGACCTTTTCAATAAAATAAGTACATTAAAATGCATAAATTCAATAGAACTAGGAAAGTTCAGTTATTTAATAATTAATTTATGCCCATAAACTTGCATGTCAGAAAGTGCTATTTGCATCTTGTAAAAAATTCACTTAGGAGAAAAATAGAGTTACCAATTTAAAAATATAAGCATTATTCTTCTAAATGAGAGTCATTAGGAAGAAATGCTGAGGAGAAATTATCATTTTCATTAGAAATAAATTATACAGGTACATGGATAAATATAGACCGACAGACTCACATACACACATCCCTACTCAAGCAGCTTTGAAGAAGTTATATGGGTAGACTCCTTCCCTTGTTTACTTTTTGAGGAAAATGCTTCTTGAAAATTCAGTCCAAAAAAAAAAAAAAAACAACAAACAAAAAAGAAAATTCTGTCCAAGTGAGTACCTTCCATTAGATGTTCACTCTGAGCCCTAAATGTGACCTTCAGTGTTTCTCTTCACACCTGCAATTACCGAGTGTATGATTGTTTTATCTACAAAGCAAAAATTGCATCTTCCTATAATAATTCCATTTTTTTCTCTGGTATTTTCTCCAATTTCTACTTAACATCTATGCATATGAGGGGCTCAATACCCATTCGCTCAGTGATTGAACAGAATAAATTGAAGTTATTGTTCAATTATGAATATTTCTCTTCATTAAGCAGAATAACATTTCAAAAAATGCATTATTAAGATTTTCTTCTTCTAGTCTTCCTTGTAAATCTTGCTTCTATTTGACCAGAGGCATTCAGTGACTCAGAGGCAGTTAGAATTGTTTTGGTAGGAAAACACAGAAAAAAAATGATGATCAGATGTTAACATCCAAGAATTGTGCAGCTGCACCCGTGTGTGTGCGCGTACATGATACATACGTTGATAAGCATGTTTTGTATAGAAAAAAAGATCATCAAATTTCAAAGGCATTCTCATTTTATATCAAAATTTATGTTTCTCAGAAGTACAGGAACCTAAATGAGTAGAGGACTCAGGATGAGACACAAGGGTGTGTCTATCCACTGAAAGAGAAAATATGGTGTTTGTAAGACTTTAACACAACAAAGACGAGAGAGAGAAAAGGTGAACAATTTGTTGACAGTGTCCTGTTTCTTCTTCATTTTTTATCTTTGGAGTTGAACATCAAGAAGGGTACTAGAAAGAACATAGATACTTTAGTGTGGGAAGGAGTTGAAAGCAAAAAGCAAGTTTTAATCATTTTTTAGCACACCAAGTTTGAGTTCAAGTTGTGTAGACTACCCTCCTCCACAATAGGCACTATGGAGAAGAAAGGGCTTCATGCTGCATGGCCAGCAAAATAAGTATAACTTAAGCCTTCAATCCCCTCTCGGCCTCCACCACTTTGATTGGTTCTCTGTGTCATGCAAGATATAAAGCTTCCTTTGTTTCTCTTACAAAAGAAACAGAAATAGGCTGGAGAGTCAGCCAGTCTGCTGCAGGGTGGTTGTGACGAAGGGAGAGCAATATCATGAAGATAGCTCAGCTGGGAATGGGACCTAGGACACAACAGATTACCATTGACTGCTGTGTTGGGGAAAAGGCTAACAATACGAGGAGAGAGACAACTTCCTTTGAAGTTCCAGCAATGGAAAACTATCAGCAAAGATCAGCATCGGTGCACGTACATAATGACCACATAGAGAAGATGCATTTCTCGGGGCACTCAGACCTGAAGACGGCAGACCGACCAGCGCAAGGCCAGTGCGAGAACCGGCTACCCACCCTTCTACCATGAGGCCCAAAGCAATTGTTTTATAGAGAAGAGCTTGTTTAATTCAAAAAGACTAAATTTCTTTTCCTTAGCATGTCTAAACATTAAACAATTTTTCCCAAACTCTGAAAAGGATATAGGCTTGAAAATAAGAAAATACAGGCTTTGTTTTAAACCCTGACCAAGATTTGACATACACTTTTTAATCATTAAAATCATACTATATAGAAGACATTATCACAATTTTGTAGCTAGGAACGATAACTTACTAAAGGTCAGCTCTACCAGGTAATAAATTCAGAATGCAAACACAATTTCATCTTTTCTAAATGCAGCTTGTCTAAATGTCATACTGCGCTAGCTTACTCCTAAAGCAATAAACTGGTGCAGATTTCTCATATAGTTCCTCTTTCTAAAAGTAATATTTTTCAGGAGTTGGTGACTACTTATTTAACCTACTAATAATTTTATTATTTTGTAGCACTCTCTAGATTGTGTTTAGATAACTATGACACCATCTGAATATCTCACTAAACAGAATTTGCATTATTACTAAGTAGGATTTTTTTCTTCAGTCGGTGTGCACTTTCTGCAGTATTGGCACATGTGGGCATTTCGTGGAGAGCTCCTCCATCCTACATGGTTTGCTGTGATCCATGTAGATGAGAGTACTGAATCACAGAGCTTTCATAATCTTAGTTGCTGACTACAGAAACTAAATCAGATGAAATTAAGCATAAAAGAGAATTTATTGAAAGTATTTTAAGACCTTTGTAGAATGGATGGAAAGTTGTAAATCTAAATCACTAAAAACAACACTGAATCTGAATTCTGCTGCAAGGTTAAACATGTAAATTGATATAGCAGTGCAGTAAAACAGTAGCCAGCACTCAATTCTACAGCCAGGTGTGTACCCACAAATCAACTGTGAAAATGCTTTTAATTTCAACTTTCATTTCTTGTCTATACTGGTTTTCTAGAGTTGTCATAACAAAGTATCATATTCTGGGTGGCCCAAGAAACAGAAATTTATTCTCTTAAAGTTCTACAGTCTGAAAGTCCAAGACCAAGGACCAAGGAAAGTCTCTTGAGGCTTCTCTGCTTGTAGATGGAACCTTCTTACATCTTTACAACCTCTTTCCACTTTGCTTGCGAACCCTGATGTCTCTCAATGTGTCCAACTTTTCTCTCTTCTAATGACAACAGTTGAATTAGATTAGGACTGGCCCTAAATGCCTCCTCTTAACTCAATCCCGTCCTAAAGCCAGTGTCTCCAAACTACTACATAGGCATTAAGAATTTCAATATATGATTTTTGGTGATACCTTGAGCCCAAACACTGTCAAACTCCAAAGCCTTGGGCAAAAATGTTTGGCCATGTGCTGGTTATTTTTTAAAATATAACTTCCAGATTCAGCCATATTCATCCATATTCTTAAATGTTTTTGTATAGTCAAACCAAGATATGTATACATTAAAATTATATATTTTAACCATGAAACATTTCTTTTTTTCCAAATTAAGTACAATAAAGAATTTCTACATGTATTGCTATGTAATAAACCACCTCCCCCAAAAAACAGTGTCTTGTAAAATATGGCACTGTCTCTTATGGTTCACACGCTGATTGGACTCAGCTGAGCTCACAGTTTTCATTCATGGCTCACAAGTAGTTTTAGTTGGAAGTGACAGGCTGGTGCAGAGTCATTTGAAAGTTTAACTGGACTAACTGTTCAGATGGATTCTTGTCTAACATTCCTGGAACTTAGGTAGGAATGGCCGAAATAATTGAAGATGGACTGGCATGTCTCTCTTTCCATATTGCCCACCCATATGATGAGTTTTGTCTTCTCACAATTTGGCAGTCCAGGATAGTCCAATTCCTTAGAAGGCCACCAGCTTCACTCAGTATATTTTCTGAGAAACTCAGAAAGAAACCACAAGATTTCTTATAACTTGGTCTCTGAATTCATTTTCTCCACATACTTTTTGCTAGATAGGGTGAGTCCCATTAACCTTAGATGGGGACTGTAGGGCAGTGTGACTATCCACAGTATGGTACATTGGGAGGCCATTTTGGATTCTAACTACAATTGTTTGGAAGTGGGGCATACAACAGTGACTACTTTTAATAGAAGGAGATAAGGTGAATTTTTCTACTGAATATTCCTTCAAAAATATATCAGTAAGCACAAAATTCATACTGACAGAAATAGAATTTACCTAGTTGTTAAAGTAACATCAACCTAAAAAGTCTGTTAAACTTTCTTTGTATATGATAGCCCAAATATCCTCTATTTGTCCTCTAAATGCATAATCAAAGTAGTCCCATGTGAGCATTTATGTTAGAAGAAATCAAAATCCACCCAGGTGCTGAAGTTTTAGCCCTTTCTCCTCAACATGAAGTGACAATAGGCATTACGTATCATTAGCAAGAAACCTACATCTGCCACTTATTGCTAGATTTTAACATGAATTATCTCATTATATTTCCAGTGTAGTCTTATGAAAAGCTATTATCATGATCCTTTTAATGCCGAAAAGACAGATGAAAGGAGAAATTAAGAAACTTGTCCTAGATAATGTAGTAAGTCAATAGCAGAGCTGAGATTTAATCTGGATATGATTGACTCTAAATTTTTAAGTAGGTACCTACTCTAGCTATCTTTAAAATAAATCAAAAACATGCATTCTAATCAACCCTTTTGGTAACACAATAAGAAGTCAGTAGGGTTAGGAGAGCCTGACAATTATGTCAACAGACTGTCACTTGACTTTTCAGTTATTATCTATGTTATTAGAAGCTGTGCATTAATGGTGATTTTACTGAAACCTAGAGACAAACTTTGGAAATTCTCTGACACAAACTCAAGGTAAATTGTGCCTTTTTCCCCTTGATAGATGATGGATGCATTGCATCATTTGTTAGGACGATCAGTCAATATGTAAGGAATTGTGTTAGTGGTACCACAAGTACCACATCTTCTTGCCATTTGGCGTTTTGATAAGCTTTTAGTCAATGAGATACTATTGATCAGAATTCTTGGTCACATGTTAACTTCTTTGTTTATCGATCATGGTGATGGCAATTAAAGGCAAATATATTTAACAGTTAATCAGCAAAGCTATGCACTACTAGAGATATTCTACAGTTTACATATATATATATAGAAAATAACTTGAAAATTTATAATAAAATCATGTTACTGAAATTACAATTTTAAAAACTTGAAAATATATATAGAATCTTTTCTCAAGTATTAATCACAAAATCCTGAGTTCATATTATCAATTTTACATTTAATTTTATAGAATGATAAAAATTAACTTGTAAAAACGTATGTATTTAATTATATTCACATATGTTTTAGAAATCCCATGTACTCAGCATATCTATTAATATAGAAAATATCTAAAAGCATGAAACAGACACAATTTGTAGTAGGCTGCTAATTCAAAGAGTACATGGATTTCTTAGTGCGTTCTATTTTGGGGAAATGTAATTAAAAGCAAAATTTCATCTTTAAAAAGGTAGAAGAGGAATAAAAGTGGCTTGATTAATGAATAAGCATTAAACCTGAATGTAATTTCCATCATAAGGAATTTACTGAGAGATTATAAGGGGAACAAAATCTTACTATTTTATAATACCCAAGAAAATACAAACCATTAATTAACATCCTTAAGAGAATACTAATTAATCCTCAAGAAGAAACGATTGAACTATTTTCACATATAGTTCATCCTGAATTCACCTGTTAATGGGGGTGGCCGTATCTGCGTGGCAACAGGTGCTCTTGGACTACACATCTGCTGTAATGAGGACTCTGCCCTGCACGAACTGGGAGATAAGGGGGCTACTGGTTTGAATGGTTGCACTTCAGAGAGGCGGTTGCCAGGTCCTTGAGAAAGACATTTTGTAGGCATTAAAGCTAGTGATAGACTTGTTTAGCTTTTCAAAAATATTCATGTATATTTCAAAGAGATGAAGGAATAACTTCAAATTACAAGTTTTTAAAAGTAAACACTCTGAAGGAGATGGGTGGCTGCTTTCCTTATTTTTATGAGGGAGAATCATGACTCTCATTTTAAATTTCTCTTTGTTCTTATTTACACTCTGTTGTCACATCTAGTTTTGAAAACAGTGGATCCACTAATGAAAGAAGATACACATGAGGAGTCTATAAAAAGCAGAAATGCCAGAAACTGTCCATAGCTTTAAAGAACATATTTGGTGTTTTAGGTCTTGTGACTGGAGAGTACTATTCCCTTGAAAGATATAGATAGAATATGCCATGGCATTTAGCCAAGATGGCATTTAGTCATCTTTTAAAAGTTGATTTACACACATGTTAATATATTTATGTGATATTATTTAAATGTGCTTTTCATTTCCAGCCTGTATAATCCCCAACTTTCAAGATACTAATATTTGTTTTATCCACTGTCTCTAAAAAAGCCTCTGGTGAAAAATGATTCTCTCTCAAGTCTTGTTTTATGCATAACTTCCTTTTATAAGATTTGTATAATCACAAATGATTCATTGAGATATATTAACTAATTCTCATTGCTTAATATAGAAAAAAAGACATATTGTTATTTTATTCACACTTTCCTTGATTTGTCAAGCTGCCTTGAATTATCCCATGAGACCTAACATTATTAAGAGAGTTTTCTTAAAGTAAATATTTTAATGATTTTGTGAGAAGTTTTCCTCTCACTAGAGTGAACAAAGTACAATAAGTAAAGCAGCATTACACTTGGTATTTGGTATTTGGAAGATTGCAAGGCTCCCTCTAGAGTATTCAATCTTATATGCATGTTTTTCTTGCAAGGACATGATTCTCATAGTTACTTCAGTAAACTATTAGACAATTTAAATTTTAAGGAGATGCGACAGTGATTGGGGAGCTACTTTACACTTAGTGGTCAGAGAATCTCTCCAAAGAAGTGCATGTTTAAGATCACATCTACATACCACAGTGCTATTGACGGAAAGGTCAGGGTGTGGAGCATTATCCTGATTTTCTTAAGCGGGTGATGCAGAGTATTGGCTACATTCTCAAACCCAGAAGAAATGCCCAATTTAAACTGACTGTGCTGGGATGAATAATGCTCCCTTCCAAATTTATTGTGTGCTTGGGCCTTCAGAACCTGACTTTACATGGAAATAGGGTCTTTGAAAAAGCAATTAGTTAAGATGTGCTCATACAGCATGGATGAATTCTACTCTGGTGTCTGGGGTCCTCCTTAATGGGAAACGGTGATAGAGCGACAGGGGAGAATTCCATTTTGACAAGGACACAGAGACTGCCTCACTGGAGGAGGTGTGGAGCAGACCGTCCCTCACTGCTGCCAGAAGAAATCATACTAATATCTTACTAAGAGATTATAAAGAGAATAAAATCTTACTATTTTATAATACCCAAGCAAATATAAACCATTAATTAACATTCTTAAGAGAATATTAATTAATCCTCAAGAAGAAACACTTAATTGAATTATTCCAACTTCGGGATTTCAGAACTTTTTTTTTTTTTTTTTTGGTGCTGGGGATCGAACTCAGGGCCTTGTGCTTGCAAGGCAAGCACTCTAACCACTGAGCTAAATCCCCAGCCAGGGACTTCAGAACTTTGACGGAATATGTTTTTGTTGTGTTGAGAACCTAATATATGGTGACTTCTTACACTAGCACGGGAAAAGGAATGTGATATGTTGTCCCAGAGAGAGGCAAACTTTTCCTTTAAAGTGTCAGGTGATAAATACTTTAGGGCTTGGGTGCTACATGAGGTTTGTGTTGCACGTTCTTCTTTATTTTGGTTTTATAACCCTTTAAAAGTGTAAAACCCATTCTTAGTTCTGTGGACGGTGCATAAATTCGCCTTAGGTCAGATTTGACCCAGGAGCCATAATCTGTCTTTATGGCCTTATTCTTTCATTCCTTTGCTTTAGGGGAAAAAAGAGAGATGACATAGTCTTGAATATAACTACATCTTTGTATTGGGAGATGCAGTAGAGGCGCTTGAATACGAACAAGAGTGGGTTTGGAAAACTGTTCCTGATATGTATTTTGTTGGCTCTCTCTTCCTTCTTTCTTTCCTCACATTCACATTCCATATTAGTGCAATGCCTAGTCCAGAGTTCAAGCTCAAGGAAGAGAAGCTACTGTTATTATTGTCTTGACTACGTTTATTAGCGTAAGGAATTTGCTTATAATGAAAGAAGTCTGAATGATTAAAATCATCAAAATTACATTGCATCATCTTCCTTTTTTTTCAGTCTGGTAAACATTGTGTATTTCTCTTTAGTATTTTATTAAACAATTTACATACTGAGCTTAGTTCATGATAATTTAGAAAGGGTGAAGTTATAGTTTGGGGAGTGATTTATTGGCCTAATGAGATAAAATTAATTTAAGAAATTCACTGACCTATTTACAAGTTATTATAGATTGCTGTGGGATTATTTTTGCTATTGCTTTTTTTCATGTTTTCTTTTATGGAGAAACTTATGTAGGCATTTCATACTGTCTTGAGGATCTGAATAAATATCTCATTATTACCAAGTGAAAACATACAAACAAGTAAAACCAGTGAAAGTTTGAAAAAGTGATTCTCAAATATAAAAACTTCACTGTATCTTGCAGAGAATGTTAATGGCTTAGTTGACATTGGAAATAACACTGATTTTTGGTTTTATATCTTTGCAGAAACTCATGTAACCTCTTTTCACGCATAATTTCTTGAAGAAGACAGAACCTTGGATATGGATCACTTTTCCGTGGAGTGGTGTTTTATCGGGAGTAGAATAAGTTCACGTGAGGTCAGAATTACTTTTTCATTCCTTAACTCTTTTTGTTTTAGAGTCAAGATTATCTTGTGAGGCAGGGGAAAGCCTGCCAAGAATTCCTCTTGGTTTGCAAAGACGACCATCAGCAGAGAGTCCATGCAACTTTGCATTAAAATACTAAATGGTGTGATTTTTGTTGAGATCCTTTATTCTGGATATCTCTTGCCAGGTCTTTTAGCATTTTTTTCTTGTTAATTGTGTTTGGCTACTTTATCAAAGTGGAATCCTCGTAGAGAAGATTAAATCAGTTCTTAGAAGATGCAAAAAAAGAAAAAGACTCATTAAAGGTCCAGATTTTACTTCAGAGTTTTCTTCTTATCACTTAATCCTTTCCTCCTTCTTTGCTTCACTGGCTGCTTACTAGTGAAAGGGTTACATTAATTGAGTTAGTACAACTACATTTCCTGCAGGAGATACGGAAAACCAAAGTCTACCCACCTACAGTGATAAACGTTTGAATCAACCAGGTTTCCAAGATTCTTTTCAGGTTTCTTCTTTTCTAATAAATTTGATGTACACTGCAATGCTAGTAAAACATGGACAATACTTCCATACATAAAAATAGCTACACATTTATAAGCATATTGATTTTAAGGTTTTTAGCAAAGTCTGTTTTCATTAGTTTCAAAACTCTCTGTGTGGAGACATTTCTGATACTAGTTAAAATACAACAAATTTACCAATGAAAAAATTTCTCTCCCTTTTAATTAATGTATCTATTTGCATTCTACCTTATTTCAAGACAGACTTTAAAATACTCTGTAGATGACTTAATCTGTCTGCAGTGCCTTGCAGGAATTCATAAAATGGTTACCAAGCCTTAAATACAAAACCAATATATAAACTTGAATAAAAATTTGAAATATGGTTGTTTAGATATGTCACATTTGCCCAATTAATTGTTGCAAGGGAAATTATATGAATAAAAGTAGATTAAAGAGCAGAATCCAATATTGTGTCTCCTGGCAGATTTTTCTCCAATGCATTTTGTGTAAGAATGTTTGCCTATTAAATTTCTCAAGAGAAAAATGAATTTCACAGGAACCCTAAATAATTCAATGTAGTGTTTAAAAACCTCCTGTCAGAAAATATTGGTGAAGCAAATTTGAAATTGATCCCGTTGCTTTCTCAGCTCAGTTATTTCCCTAACTGTAGAGAGGTGAGACACAAGAATTGTATGGTTCACATAAAAAGACTTGTAATGCTCATGTATGCTGCTCAGGCAATGTGACTCCATCAGACGAGGGCCTCCGGATTCTCTTCGGGACACAGCGATGAATGAATCCTCACATAATTTTCCTGCATATGGAAGACAGTCTGTCAGAGCCCGGCACATAATTCCATAGTGAGCATGAATATATGCATTAAACATAAGGAAGAATAAGTGTGATCAGTTTCATTCTTAAATCGTCTTGTCATGTTCATACGTTGCAGTACACATTCTACAGTCCTGCAGTTTGCTCTCATAGTTTTCATCTACATGCTCGTTTTCTCGCTTGAATACAAGTTATTTTTCTTTAGTTTTCTTACTTTGAACTTATTTCTGTAGAGATTCACTCTGTGAGCCTTTTAAAGTTTATAAAAAACACTCAACAAAACCATACATAGGGACACAGAAGTTTCGTCCATCAGCACGGCCTGATTGCTGAGAAGTTTTCACAAGTTGGAGAACTCTGAGATGAAGACATGGAAGTGAGCCATTATGAGTATATAGCCTAAAGAACATGAGAATTCCGAGAAGAACATAAATGAACACAATTTTTCCTTTTTACAAGTAAACCTTTTTGCTAAAGAATAGATGTAGTGGACAACGCTGTAGCCATTGACAAGCAGACTAGATGGTTCAAAATGAAACCTGGCAGGGTAGCTTTTCTCTATATCTGGGTAACTGTATTAGTCAGTATTCACTAGAGAAACAGATACAATGTAAGATATATGAATATGTGAGAGCTTACAAATTGGCTTCCTTGGGCTTCCTACAAGTCAGACGTGGAAGCGTGTAGAGGGTCCGTCTACTCACTGGAGACCCGAAGGGCCCAGCTGAAGGTCTGGAGGGCCGAAGGATCCAGGTGAAGGTCTGTAGTTCTGAAGGATCTGAGTGAAGGTCTGGAGCTCCTCCAAAGGAACCCAAGCCGATCCAAAAAACCTGACCAGGTCTATCTCTCTTCATTTCCCTTTCAAAACATCTAGTTATGGGCCTCCCTAGGTGGATCTTCTACACCCTAGGGTGTAGAATTGTTAAACCAATTTAGTTAAGCTTCTCTTACAAATTGACACAATCAGTCAACCATCATAGTAACCAAGCATGACATGGCAAAGAAAACCAAAACAACAATAAGAAATAAAAGAGTTTGAAACTAAACAGATATGGAACCAAAATATGACATGGATACTTAGCTACGGGCTCTGCACAAGCTAGCTAAACACGTAACACCACTAAATTCAGTGTCTTTGACTGTGAACTCCATGTAATGGTCTCTTACAGGGTATATTTAAGGGTCAAAGATAATGGTCAATATTGTTCTTATATAGAATTTATTCAACACATGAGCCCTATTAAGTTAATCGTGTTATAATTACTATGGAAATAGGCTAATTGTACCAACTCACAGTTACCTATATATTTACACCTTAAAAAAAATCCATTTTCCTGATGCACAGTAGTGTCAATTCTGGAAATATAGGCGAACAGGTAAAAATAAGTTCCACATCCAAATAATGCCCTTTGCGATTTGTCCCCCAAAATAAAAGTGTTAATGGAAGAAGTCAGGAGCAAAGAGTGCAAAGAGTCACTGTAAAAAGAGTCACTTTTTGTTCTAGACACTTTTGATGAAGGAGTTTACATCTCAGACCCTATCATCTGTTGAAACTGCTCTTGGATTTTTCGAGTTGTACATTATGTACAGAGAGACCTGAAATTTTATTCCCAGGAAAAACCAGAGTAACTGCAAACCCAAGGAGACTTTGCTCTTGAGTACTTTGCATTTCTGGTCAGAGGTTTTAGGAGATGAATGGTGACTTAAGAACCGACATGCTTGCCTGAATCCCACCTGTTGGTGATGAATTTAATAACATGAAGCTGATAAATCATGCAAAACCAGAATGGTAGTATAATGTCAATCAAAGCCAGAAATCCTAGCACATGAAAAGGGTACAGTTTCTCTTGGGGAAACATGGTGAACCCTAAATTCTGCTTACCACTATTAGTGAGCATGTGCAGAGAGATATATACAATTTTCCTTCATTTTTATGTATTTGAGAAATTGCACGTGCTAGGTTTTCCCCATGTCACCCTTTCCACCCAGACTCTGTTACGATTTTCTCGATTTTATACACGGGATTCAGGGGCATGTTTTCCCTTAGCTTTCGGAGGGGCAGATTTAAGCCGCAGTGAACTCAGCAGGACGCACCCCAGAGTATCCATCCTTCTATGCACTTCTGTTCTCTGCCTGGCAAGTCAGACGAGGATCCGTGAGTATCACATGACTGCTGTAACCTGCAAGGGTGACCGCGCTTGGAAAGTCGGGATCAGCACAGAGAAATACGAATCAAAGCTAAAAAAAAAAAAAAAAAAAAAAAAAAAAAAAAAAAAAAAAAAAAAAAAAAAAAAAAAAAAAAAAAAAAAATATGGCTCCACCTGATGGAAACCTCTGGGTCGTCCGATTTCTACTTTTCGCAAACCAGGAGGACTTGACGCGGCAACTGCCAGCTCTTTAAACGCTGTTGGATCAGAAGCCTGTTAGTGTCTGAAAAGGACGAGAATATGGGTTCCCGGCAGGGTCCGTTTCAGAAGCCAGGAGAGTTTAGAGACGCGGGAGGTATGCAGGGAGGCTTCAGCTAGTCATAATTTCGTATTCATTCTGCAGACGAGAATAGAAAAATGAGGAAACTAAAAAATCCTGTCAATCTTCAGGAATAATAGCAGGCAGCTTTTCCTGCTGCTCTAACAAGAAAAAAGGAAAACACACAAGCACAATAAAGTTTGCTTAAAGAATTGATTGGGCCTATTCATACAGAGATGTCATTGTCAGAATTTTATAATCTGCTTCTTGAAATGCCCATTGTGGCAGCCATGGAGATGCATAACTTGGATCTGTAAGAACTTGCTATTTAGTGCAAGGAGTAAAGCTAGCTGACAGATCCCAGGTCTAAATGCACACAGAATCACCACAGTGTGCAAGCTGCAGCCACATTCCTGTTGGAAATCCCCTCATCAGTTACTGAGCAGAGTGAGACACTGAAATAAAGCAACTTTCCTCAATACGGTTATTTTCTCGCAGGTAATTTTTATTTCAGAGCTCCTTGTTTACTAAAGAAACTGGCATATTTTCATTGTTGTTTGACACTTTGTCACAAGTATTAACTTCCAAATAAAATTCTTGCATTGCTAATTATTCTTCAGCATCTACTTTTCAGACTACTCGACTGACATGCTGATATTTAATGAGATATTGATTTGATTCTTAAATAAATAGTCCCTAGCCACACAAAATGATTTCTCGTAGATATTAACGAATGGCTATTAACATTATAAAATCTTTGGAGCAACTGAAATTGACTTTGTTTCCAAAGCATTCCTACTATATTTAAAAGTACCACAATTTTTTTCCAAAATTATCCTTTAAATGATTTTGTGGATTCTAGTGTTGTGCAGATTTTGATGTATTTAATAAAATGCTGTTATAAAAATGTTCTAATGTTAGAAAAACTCGCTGCTATCCTTTTTAAAGGCAGATTCTCTGCCAAGCAACAGAGATCCTAAATTTTATTTCTTAAAGAGAGTGAATCTAATTGGTCATATTCCAAACTGCCAGCTGAGTCTTACTGGAAACTAGAGTCACTCACAAATCAAAGGTCTGAGATGTGAATGGTTCTTTCTTTCTCTTCTTCTAGCTAATCTCTGGCTGGCCCTCACTCGATTCTCCATCTATGTGACTGCTGAAAGTGTGAAAAGTAATTTGGATTGGGGTTTATGATTTGAGAAATTATATTTTAATCTGGGCCTCAAGATTTGAAACTCAGTGATTTTCTGAGATTTGTGTCACAGCTTTGGTGAACAGGTTCTGAAGGTAAATACTAAAGGTAGAAGGGAAATTCTTATACGTCTCAGAGATGGAGAGAAAAATACAGTGACTCCATGAGTTTCCTATCATTAGATTGTATTAGTTAAAAATATTTGTGTTTCTGTATACTGTAGATATGTAGCCTAGTTTTCTTGCTGTAGCACATGCCTATGCAATGAGTTTCCTATTTAGAGAATTATGGAATCCTAAGGCAATCCTGTATGTATTCTAAGGTATCTATTAAGGTATGTAAAGGTTGTTTTATATAGCTATTAAGCTCATCATATGTGGTATCATAATAAGAGCAGATGTCAGAAAATCAGAACTCTTTCCTAATGCTACATTTTGTTACCTATGAGAACTTGAGCTAGTGATTAACTTCACCAAAACTCAGTGTTTTCACTTGGAAAAATGTTGTCATTTTCTACCACATTATTGATAAAAAAACAAATCAAAAAAGATATTACTTAGTGTATAACAAACAATGTATAATTAAAATGGAAAACATCAGAGTACTGTAAACCAAGGTAATAAAGGAAATAAGTTTTTGTTCTAGTTCACAGAGATTACTGCAGAGAACCTACTTGTATCCTGGCAGTCTACAATCTCTCAGTTTGTTGACCTAGTGTGGTAAACATTCTCCAAAGGTTCTGTTATCTCTATTCCTTGGTAGAGAATCTTGGTTCTAGTCAACAGAGCACAACAAAGGAATTGAATGTCACTCTTTTGACTAAGTTACACTATATGGAAAAGGTAATGAGCTGTTATTCTCTTTATCATTTTGTTATATAAAACTCCTTCTTGGCCGTGAAGAAGCAAGCTGCCACAATCTGAGCTGCCTGTGGAGGAGTGACACATGGAAGGACTGCAAGGGGACTTCCAGGAGGTGAGAGCCTCAGTCCTGCAGCCACAGTCAGGTGGATTTTGCCACCAGGGACATGGTTTGAGGAAGAACACAGAAATACCATGGTTTGAATATCTGTTCCCGTAATAACTCATGTTGAGATTCAGTTGTCACTGTAACTGTACTAAAATATGGAACCTTTAGGAGACAATGAGGATTAGATGAAGTCGATAGTATTGGTCCTCCATCGCTGCATTGGTGGCTTGGAATGAAAAGGGAGAAAAGCCTGAGCTGCCATGCTTGCTTTGCCTGGCCAAGTGATGCCCTCCATGCCTTGGTCTTAGATTTCTCCTCCAACAGAACTGTGAGCTAAATCTCTGTTCTTATTAAATTACCCAGATATAGCAACACAAAGCATATAAACCTTAGATAAAAACACAACCCCGAGTGATATCTTAATTGCAGCCTGTGAAACTCTAAGCATAGGATCCAGCTAAGCCATCTTCAGACTACCTGAGGCATGAAAATGGGAGAAAATAAATGCATACTTGTTCCTTTAAAGCATACAGTTTTTGACAAATTGTTTTGTAGTCATAGAAACTAACACACCAGGCTCCATATCTTTCCTTTTGCTTTCAAATGAAACTGATTTTCCAGATCTAATCTCTAATCTGATTTATGAATTAATAATTCAACATTTGATTGATTTTAGCTAATATACATGAATGGAAATTATATGTATAAAGTAACTAAATGTTTTAACTTCATGGAAGGAAGAAGGAAGGAAGGAAGGCAGGTAGGAAGAAAGGAAATGAAAGGAAGGGAGGAAGGAAATGAAAGGAAGGAAGGGAGGAAGGAAATGAAAGGAAGGAAGGGAGGAAGGAAGGAAATGAAAGGAAGGATTAGCAAACCAAATATGTACAGTCAGCTCTCCACATCTAGTGATCAAATAAATTCAGATCAAAATTATTTGGGGAGAATACTATACTGAACACATACTGACTTTTTTCTTGTCATTATTCCCTAAACAATACAATATGATGATGACAATCACACTGTTTACAATGCATCGGATATTGTAAGTTAGAGATGATTTCAGGTACATGGAAGGCTATGTTGGGTTCCATGCAAATGCTATGTTGTTTCATATACTTGAGTTGAGCACCTGTGAGATTGAGCATCCGTGAAAGGCATGTCTGGTAGCTAATGCCCTTTGGATACTGAGGGACAGTTTTTTTTTTTTTTTTTTTAGTTTTTTAAGACAGGATCTCACTTTGTTATGCAGGCTGGCCTTGAACACATTATATAGCCGGGGCTGGCCTCAAACTTGCGGCCGTCCTTCTGTCTCAGCCTCCCAAGTACTAGGATTACAGCCATGCACCACCACATCCAGCTGAGGGACAGTTTTGTAGAAAAACCTAATAGATATATAAAGATGTTCATTTTAACTTTTATTTCGCTCATTTATAGGATTTTATTGTCTTGTAGTCTTTTCAACAATAGCATCCAAGAGACAATTTGTAACTTTATTAACTACCTGTTTTAGTTTAAGGTGCTAAAATCCGAGCAAAGTGATAATGATTAGTGCATAAAACATGAAAAAATGTTTCACTCTGTGTATATAAGGAAACCAGCAATATGTGAATAATTGCTGAAGTTGTGATTGTTTAATTACCAGTCCCGTATATACATACATATATATACATATATACATAATATATGTTAACACGGTGTACCTTGAACATTGAAAAAAACAGTGACATATTCAAAGGGTAGTACATTTTCTTTCTTCTTCACTGGACGGAAAGATAAATGCATTAGTAAACTAAAGCAATTCAAGAAATTCACTTGTGCTTACTGAATTGTGACACTTTTAGAAAGCACCTAGACTTCAAATGGATTATAAATTCTTATGAACACAGAGAAATAATCCCCGATATGACAGCACTGTGGAAGTGGAAGGCAGCTTGAGAGGTGGGCTGTGGTTTTCAGGAAAGTTCATACTCCAAACCCAGTGAACTTCTTAGAACATTTTATATTAGTTGCAAGGCTGAAAATGGCAAAGCACTTAAATATGTCAACTCCATTTATCTCTAGCATGTCTATCTCGGCTATAATGCAAACTTACCCACCAGTTTTTATCTAATAGACTTGCATCTTTAAACTTTCCCTTTGACATCCTTGCAGTATAAAAAGTCAGAAGTTTCCAATTGTTGTAAATATATGTAAATCTATTTTTTGCTATTCAATCAAGTAAGAGAATATTTTTAAATGCACATGAGACTTTAGGCTACTGAAAGGTAAATACAGATGTCTCCTTTATAGGCTTTCGGTTTCCAGATTTCACTGGCTCTTTTTTAATATACTTTCTTTCCTGAATTTTAAAACTAAGCAATGGGGAAATGATAGGTGTCACTGCGAATTTTAGGAATGATTTAACTGGGTCGTGGGCAGCAGTTGATGATTTCAAATTATATTATGAACAGTATCAGAGCAAATGAGAAGAAAAATATGCAGGTCATTCAAGATGTTCCTGATTGTCGGGTTTTTTTTTTGTTTTTTTTTTGTTTTTTTTTTTTTGGTTCTGGGGATCGAACTCAGGATCTTGTGCTTGTAAGACAAGCACTTTAACTGCTGAGCTAAATCCCCAGCCCGATCCTGACTAATTTTGAGTACATGAGAAATTACATGCTCAGTTATTTCTATCTGAGAAAAATAAGTGAGATAAGGGCATTTCTTTATGACAGAAAATTAGAGAGTAAGAGATAAATAACTAACACAAGAGAGTGACATGAGAAACCAAATGTCATTATGGTGGACATGAGGATGTATTACTTGGTCCTCTCTTCTGGAAAATCTGCTGCTAAAGAGTGATTCTGGATGACAGACTGTAGATGTCAGACTGCTCTGTGTAAGTCAGCTTTCTTATTACTGCAGCAAAACACCCGAGATAATCAACTGGCAACAAGTATATATTTATGTGGCTCACACTCTTGGATCTTTCAGACCATGGCATTTGGCCCACTGCTGTTGGGTCTGTGTTGAGGCACCATAACATGGCTGGGAGCATGCGGTGCATCAAGTTACTCTCTTCATGGCAGCCAGGAAATTAAAGAGGAAGATAGAGAACCCAGACTCCACTACCATTCTCAAGAGGATGCCCCAGTAACTTAACTTCTTGCATTCGGCCCCACTTTTTAAAGGTTACACCAATTCCCAGGATGCCATAGGCTGGGGACCACGTCATTGGCACATGGTGTTAGGGAGACATCCAAACTCCAGACTACATCATTGTGCTGCTGCTGTCCAAACACTCAGGTCCATCAGATTATGAAAAATGCATTCAATCCATCTCCAAGAGTCCCTAAAGTCTTAATTGTTCCAGCTTTGCTCAAAAGTCCAAGTGCAGAGTATCTTCTGAGGCTTAAAGCAAACGTTTAGCTGTGAGCACTTGTACAAAAAAAAAGACAGTGACATACTTCCATGTTACAGTGACGTAAGGTGAAAATAATCCATGATCAAGCTCATTTGGACACCAGAGTTGGGGCCGTTTCTGCAGGAGACTTTCTGACAAAGCAATCTTTGCTAAGGGACTCACTGCCGTCCTAGCTGGCACTTTCTCAGAGCTACTGATTTCCCTTTTTCTATCACTTTTGTGTCAGTAGACTCTGTATGAGACTTGTATGATTATAATACTGATTTAAGGTATACCCCTGAAGTTATGCTTTTCCATGATTTCATAAAATAAGCCCAAACTAACGGTACAGTTGGTATTCTGGGCAAAGACATAGAGGCTGCTTTCATTTGTTTAGCTTGTTTTTTTTTAACAAATAAGACATCCTTGTATATCTTCAGTGGCAGAATATTAGTCTAAGTGACACTGGGCATGAGTTAAGGGCCTCAGAAGTCAGAGCGACAGATACTTGATAGCCCAATTAGAAGCTAATGTGGAATACTCTCTTCAGAACTGGCAGATTCTGGTGTCAGGGAAACTGATAGCGCCTTATGACTCAGTGATGGGAGGTCACTTCTCTTATAAAATTTATAAGTATGAGAAGCGAGAGGAAAATATGGTGGGGATCACTTAATTTTAGGAAAAAAAAAATAACCCTGTTACAAGAAAAGACACATTGCCATCAATTCCCCTCAAAACACTTTCTCTCACTTCAAACATACTTAGCGTGGCAGCCTTGTCACTTGCTGAAGCAGGTCTAGAATTCCATTTTTGTGTCTTTTGTTAGGCTGTCACCTCTACCTTAATATCCTGAATGGACTCTAAACTTTTACTTTTTATAGTCATTTTGACTTTGGGGAAGAGCCGGAAGTCACACAGTGCCAGATCCAGTGAGTAGGTGGATGAGGATGCACCATAATGTTTCTTTACCAGCCCGCCTTTCCCTCATATGGCACGTAGCAGCAGCATCCACCATGTTTTTTTTTTAATCACACTGTGGAAAGACTGTCACAAAACAAGAATTTCAGAGCTGCCTCAGAAAATGCCAAGAACAGTGGAACAAATATATTCGGAGTACTTTAATAGCAATGTGTCTTTTATTGTAGAAATTTTTTTTTATTTAAACATTCACCATATCTTTGGATCTCATCTCTTATCTTCCAGGTTTTGCTGTTTCAAAAACATAGGATTTTCTTCAAAACTGATATAACTGGCACTTCTGTGGTGTTCTGGGGTTGCTTTTCAGTTAAAATCAAGTGTCATTTATACTCGAACAGTCATTACTTTCTATAGTTCTGTTAAACATCATCCCAAAGAATATTGTACAGATGGTGTCTTCAGTATGAATACTAAGTGAAATCGTATTGATTTCAGTTGCACTTTGCCTACCAGCATTTGCATCATAAATATCATAAATGTAGAGCGTAGATATAACACAATGCAGAGAGTGAACAAACTGGTGCTTTTATTCCAGAATATGACAGACTCAACAACTTCATTTGCATTACTTTAGATTTAGAGAAATGAATTTTGATGTTCTCAGAATATAAATCTCTTTATTTCTTGTATTTTTAAGATTGAAATTGGTATCTTATTTGTGAATAGAAAATTATGCTAATATGGGATTAAGCAATTACTTGTTAACTTGCTAGAATTTTAAGAAACTGATTCTCAGTCTATTGCATGTAAGCATGTGGCTCCAGGGGTCTAGGCAACCTCACAGGTTTTCACTTCTTAGGAAATAGTTGCACCTAATGTCACTAATGCCAGGACCACGGCTACATGAGCTGCTTTCTGACAAAGACAAGCTCGGTGATGTGAGTCGTATTTGAGGGGGGAGGCACTGGGGATGGAACTCAGGGTCTTGCACTTGTTAGGCAAGTGCTCTACCACTTGAACTAAATCCCCAGCTCCTGGTGATGTGAGTCTTGGACAGTTCCATGTCAGGGTATTGGTTGTCTGATGGTCAGAACTTTCACATTATATCACATTCATAAAAATGTGTGTTTAGTACTACGAAATTGGAATATTATTTGAGACTAGAGGCTCTTACTACCTATCTTAACTATTGTGAATAAGAATGAAACCTGTCTTCATTAACATGACTATACTCTTTGCTTCAAAAGTTGGGGGCAGGGGTTGATAAGACTATAGACCAGTAAATAATTGAATGCTTTAGAAAATTACCAAAAGTTAATCTATTTAAATAGTGGCATTCTACAGCAGTAGATTACTTAACTGGTCATCTGCCTGTTTATCAAGCTACCATTTATTTGTTAACATTCAAATACTTGCCTCCCTGTGTCTGTCACTCTGTGGCATCACTTACTTAGCCATTGTCAATTAGGGAGCCATAAAGAAGAATCCCCTTATATCATGGGACCAGATGCCAAAATCTTTTCTAGTTATCTGCCCCACTCTTCCTCCTCTGTCTGAAATACTACAAAGAGTCTGTCTAGGAGGTGCTTTTCCCTACAGCAACTGGAAATAATTCAGCTTTGTATAATCAATGGGCTGATCTGGCACTGGGGAGATGTCCATCAAAATATTATTTTCACGTTTTGGTGATATAGGTACTCCTGAATTCATCGTGAGTTATATCCCCATAAATCCACTGTAAGTTGAAAATATCAGAAATCAAACATGAATTCAACACATCTATCCTCCCATGCATAATAGCTTAGCACTGTGGACTATGGTTGTTTACCCTCATGACCACAAGGCTGATTTTGATCTCCAGCTTGCTGCTGTTGTTTACCAGCATCACAAGAAAGTACAGTAATTTGTTACGTATCACTAGCCAATAAAACTCAAATATCAAAATTGAAGGTATGATTTCTACTGAACATGTGCTGCCATGTGAAGTCGAAGAATCTTAAATCAAACCATTGTAAATTGAGGACCATCTGTGCTGGAGCATTCACAAAGTGCTTATACATGTATCATCTTTGTAAATTTTACATTAGTTCTATTTAGCCATACTTATATTTTGCAAGCAGAGAAATTGAGGCAGGTGAGAACATAGGACTTGTGCAAGGTCACATAGTAAATGCACATTTATCTTAGGGTTTTTTTTTTTTTTTGTGGTGCTGGGGATCGAACTCAGGGCCTTGTTCTTGCAAGGCAAGCACTCTAATCACTGAGCTAAATCCCCGGCCCAATCTTAGGTTTTTAAAATAATTATCTACCTTGTATTTTTGCATTCTATGTAGGAATAGATACCTAAATTTGAAAACTCCGAGCAAAAGAAAATATAGGTCTCTTTTTTCAAGAGACAGAAAAACATTTTTATAAGTACAAAAATATAAAAATTTTATTTCAAAAAATATAAACTGTATTGGAATGATAGTGGTACAGTACACATAGAACAAGAAACTTATAATTTAAGGGAGTATTTCTTGTGTCATAATTTTTAAGAATACAATGCACAATAGTATTTATTGTGTTGTTTTGACTGATGGCTATAGTTTAGGCTTGCTTTTCTAAAAATTAATTTATTATGTTAAAATATATAATTTCAGAACTTCATTTTTTGCAGATTAATTAATAGCAACATCAGTCACTCTGGGTACATTCAAGATAACAAATAATTTTTCCTAAAGTTTTCATCTTGGAAAGGACCTTCCTGTTGATGAAAATGTTATTGGAAGTGCTAACAGGATTTTGTTTCTAGTAATAACCTTGAGATAAATTCTTGATAAATTATTTTGAAATACAAATTTTTAAGGTATCAGAACTGACTGTCCTCATAGAATAATTTCTATTCGAAGATTTCTACCTCTGTAAACAAATAAATTTTGTAAAATTCTGAGTTTAATTTTAAATGTGCATTTCTACAGTGAAATCTCCTTTGTCATTTTCTGTATTTTGTGGAGGTCGTACAAGAAACTGAAACAATTCATAATTATTTGATTAATAATTTGAAAACAATTCAAAATGCCTGTTTATGTATTTATTGGTGTATCTTCCATTACAAGAAAAGATAATGGTTTTAAAATTGTCTTCCTTGTCAGTAATTGGTTTATCCAAAGCTTCACTTGAAAAGTGTCCTTTTTTAGAAAATTTAGAAATCTTTAAATTTAATAACTCTTTCTGAGGCTGTGGATATTTGCTCTGCAACAGTGTAGTATTTTTAAAACCAAGAAGTCTAAATTACTGGAAGAATTCTATTAACAACCTGGTGTGCCTTATTCCAACATATATACCTATTCTTTGATTTTAAAAATATTTTTGCTGACAAAATTTACTGTCTGAAGATCAGCATTCCTGGCCTAGCACTGAGGTGGGGAATTGGTGCTTGTGCAGATGCCCAAGGTGTGGCGGCAGGTGGGCAAGCTGGCCTCCTACCGCAGACCCTGTGGTGTCCACTGTACCTCTGTGCAGAGCTCCTCTGAGCTTTATCCTGGCTGCGTTGTTAATGATGCTTCTATTGCTGCTTCTGCTTCTGTCAAAGGCGGGTGAGCAGCGATGGGGCCCTGTGGTGCTCTAGGCTGCCCTCACATAGCCACATGGCAAGCTGGATTGCATCCACTGCTCCTGTGCCACTGTTTATAAGTCTTAATTTATTAAGTGTAGGTTCAGAAATCAAATTATTAAGAAGTTCAAACATGAGGTCAGTAGAGCATAAGACAATCACCAAGCTCTTTTGAGAAAAGAGTTCTACCCTTGCGTCCCTGGCTCTTTCGCAAGAGAACAAATTGATGTTAATAAACCATGTAAATATTTACAGAACAAAGGCCAAGCCCACGATCCTTTACCTAAAATTTGCTACATCTGTTGTCTTTTATATGACAAGATTTTGAAAAGTACCAAAGAAAATAAAGTTAGTCACCAGCAAGAATGGCTATTATCAAGAATACAAAAAAGGACGAATGCACTCAAGGATGTGGGAGAGGAACACTTTTACATGGCTGGTGGGCATGTAAATTAGTATAGTTAGTATGAAAATCACAGTAGAGATTGCTCTAAAAACAAAAATAGAGCTACTATTTGATCCAGCTACACCACTCCTTGGTATATACCCAAAGCAATTAAAGTCAGTTTACTACAGGAACACCTGCCTGTGCATGCTTACTGCAGCACGATTCAGAGTAGCCAAGGTGCAGAACCAGCCTGCATGCCTGTCAACAGACAAAAGGATAAAGAAATGTGGTGTCTGTACACAATGGAGTACTATTCAGCCATGAGGAAGAATGAAATTCTGTCCTTTACCAGAAAATGCATGATCCGGGGACCATTTTGTTGAACAAAACAAGCCTGACTCAGGAAGACAAGCATCACACATGTTCTCGCTAATGTGCAGCCTCTAAAGATAAAAGTGGAACAGACACTAGTATTAGGCAAGAGAAAAGGAATATGAAGGAGGGCGAGAGGGTGTGATGGCAGGTAATGGGGGGCTAGCAGTAAACAAAATATATTATATGGAAAATATATTTTATACACCCAGCAATATGAAAGTGGGTGGCGAGGCTAGGCAGCAGTGGGGGATGCTATGGATAGCTAAGAATCTGCCAAGATAAAACCCATTAATTGGTATAACGAATAAAAAGAGTTAAATATGCAAGGTAAACAAATATATGTGTTACAATTAATAAATAAAAATCTAAATGCAAGTTACTTAAGTAACTTTTAAGTTCTGAAAGTTTTATTAACTCTTCTGAAATGTTTGTGGTGGACTATTATTGTGGTCAGCTTGAGCAGGAACGCCCAGCTGGACTGAGTTGGTGTGGTTCTGGGTGTAGAGGATCCACCTGAAGGTTATTGCTGACTCAACATAAAGGTGAATAGGAGCGGAAAATAGGGGCCGGCTGTTTCTCAGGAGAGAAGCTCTGTTGTGGCTGGTTCTCCAGAAGGGGACTTGGCCATTCTCATCGCAGAAGGAACTGGGGGACTTGCTGTTGTCGAGGATGGCTGCTGTTTACTTTCAGGGAGCTCTGGTCTTCATCGCCTCTGTAAGTGTGGTACCCTGGCTCCAGTATAGATTTCTTCAGCCTTTTAGTGCAGGCACAGATGTACGTGGGACATTGCTGTGGGCTCCGAGGCCTTCATTGCACAGGTAGATGTTCTGCACTCTACCTGCATTTGGCTTGTGTGTGTAAATGTTGTAACTTGGATTTGTCTTGTGTTAAATCTGTTCTCTTGTAAACCATTGACTTTAGAAAAGCAACTAAGACAATGTTTTTATTGAAATCAACTAACATTATTACATTCAATCTCTATTTAATTTGCATATAAAAGAGATTTCATACTGTATCAATGTTTTTCTCTAGAGGTATTGGTAACGCTAAGAAGAACATTAATGTTTTCATAGATTATTCCTTTGCTTCATTTGCAACTTTTGATAATAGCTCATTAATTTTAGAGTATAGCTTGGATAATAAATCGAAGTGTGAAGAAAAGCAAGAAAATGGACATTTGGGATTACTGGGAAAGGATATATAATGGAAGAATATGGTGGGTGCATTATTTCTTGAAAAGAGAATTTGACATTTTGTTAAGACATCTGTCTGGTCTCCAACCAAAGCTTGTTTTGCAAACACCAATCCCACACTTCCGGTCAGTGTCAGTCTCAGACATTGGAAAACGCATGTTCCAAACTTTCCTGGAATTTGGGCACCTCTGTCTTGCTTTTTGTGGTTATAGAGAAAGCCATGTGGAGCAAGGATTTCCTTGGGCAGAATGGGTTTCTTCTTATTGTGGATTTTTAACAGGGACAGATATGTTTATGTGGTCTTTCTAAAGGTTAATTTTTATATGTTCCTGAATTGCATGATCATTTCTGAGGATCTAAGTAATTTATCCTGCTACCCCTTACAAGACTGCCACTCTTTTTGAGTCTACAATAACTGATAAGAAAGGAAGGATTCTCCAAGGTTATTTTTAGTGCTGGTTAATTCTACTGAAATGCTTAAATGTGTAGTCTTTGATATGTAAAATAATCCACAGCAAGAGTGGGGGTAAAGGTAACTATTCCAAGGATTTAGTCTCAGTGTACACTTTTTCAAGGAACATGATTCTAAAAACCATTTTAGAAGATGTTGGTGTCCCTTATGCATCTTTGCATAAGTAATATCAGTTAAAATTGCCAGCACACTGGATGAGAATGTAAATGCGAGCTGTTTTTGCTTGTTTCATACAGATACGTGTGACTCTGGATGACTAAAGCCCCCTCCATCTTAGTACTCATTGTAGATTACAATTTCATGGTAACAGAAGATCATAAACACTATAATTTGGGGAAAGCAGAGGTACGTAGGGACTTCTCCTCCAAATAACACACTGTTAGCTCAGGGTGACTCGTTTGATATCTGCATGACTGTGAATGTGGGAAATAACCAAAATAACTACCAGTGACTACTTTCCACTTTGTTACATATCTGGAAGGAGGTCCAGAATCTGTTTTAGCTTGTGTTTGTATTCTAAGCACCTCGCAGGAGTATTTGAAACATTTAGGCACACAATATGTACTTTTGAATGCATAGAGAATTCATAAGGATTTGACTGAGTTAATCACCGAGAACCAAGAAACGTGTGTGTGTTTATCAAATCATGGCACTGAATATCTTGAAAATATAAAATATTTATTTGCTAATTAAATAACTTAAAAAGAGTTCACGAGTGAACAGTTACTTCACTTGAATGATTTAAAGAACTGCAGTCATGTTAATATGCAGCAAAGTCTACAGGATGCCATCCAGATTGCATACTGGGGGACGATACTTGTGGCGGAGCTCGGGGTTTGCCATTTACCCTAAATGTTCTTGGTGCTCCCTGAAATTGTACAATGAGCACTCACTGAAAGGTACTCACTGTTCCAGAAAACTCTCCATTATCCCAATGCCCATTATTCAAACCTGCTTTTATTTGAATCAGTTTCCATTTGTTTGTTTTGTTTTGAAATTATACTTTCCTTAAAAGAATGTGTATGTAGTTATACATCACTGGGCTGCATAAAAGCTATAGATCCTTATAAATTTACCCCTGCTGAGAACAATGCTTTTGAAGTGGAGCCTAGAAAATAAATGAAACAAGTGTTTCTGGGACAGAGGAGTGAATCTGTGAAAAATAAAGAGTTGGAAGTTTCCAAAATACAAAGATATTCTTCATCTTTATGTTTCTTCTCTGTGATAAATTCCCTTGAGGAATGTATTTTCCTTCAAGGTTCTGAGCCATAAAGTTCTTTAAATGTGGAGGAAGTCTTTTAAATGAGAACAGTGAACTTCAGGCTCTGTTAGGAGAAGGGGTGTGTGGCTGCTGCAGGGAAGGGTGAAATATAAGGAGGAACCTTTACTCCCATCTGCCGCTGCCGGCAGTGCTGTCAGAGGAAGGCTCGACTTCCAAGCAGACAAGATGCATTAGATGTGTTTCCACAACCAAGAGAGCCGCTTTTCCTGCTGTGTGGGGCCCTCTCATTTGGCTTGCTTCTTGGTCCCCCTCTTGTTCATTGGTTCCATAGGACTCCCTGCCGAAAGCGCCTTCTAAGACTTCCACTGGTAGATGCCCTCATGGAGCATTAATTGCAGGCACATAAACAACTCAAATAACTTGAGAAAGCTCTGGGTGGTACCACCAATGATAATGGACCTGGAGAGTCATGCCAGGGAGACCTCTAGGAACCTCTCATAGACTCAGAGTCCTGAAGCCCCAAACACTCAACAGCTACAGGCCAAAGAAAGCGTCAGTAGAACGCTCACCACCAGCCCTGCCGAGCGTTCAGCAGCCTGTCGGGGTCTGGAATCTGTCACCAGGCGTGATTAATGCTCAAGAGCGGTTTGCCAAACTCACAGTGAAACTGTGTGTAGCAAAAGTAGTTACTGTGTAGAAAAAGATGACCCTTAACTAAAATGTAGCACCAGTAGTCACCATTTGTTGAACAGTTACTACGAAAATTTACATTCTTTATTTCATAAAAATCCAAAAACTGGCAAAATTGACACACTTACTTCCGTTTTATGATTGATGGTATTAGGTCCTCTAGAAGTAAAATGATTTTGGAAGATGAAACAATTATTGAGCAATAACTTCAAGTTAGAATTCCACCTGTCTGACTTAGAGCTTTACTTATAACCATTATACTAGTGGAATTATTTCTTTTTTTTACATGCCTTCATTCCTTGGCTAATGGTTTTAAATTTGTACAACGATTTTCAGTCAATGTCCCATGTAGCTAAAGTCATATTTGGTCTTGATGGTACTTTATGAAAATATTTTTCTGGTCCAGAAATACCAACCAATAAAATAATATTGACTCACTCAGCACCTGAACCTGGAGCTGTTTCTTCCAGCAACTTGTCAAGTCTTCCTGAATCTTGATTTTCCATTTCTTATCTGAGTATATATTACCTCTATTTCCCATACCCTCTTCTAGGGTATCTCCAATTTTCACCAAATAATGTTAGAATATTTTCCCTAAAATGGACATTCAGCTATTTTTTGCCCAATCTGTTTTTGCTTTTTCTTTCGAAATTATATTCAGATGCATTTCCTGTGGCCACTGATTTTTCACATAGACAGTAGAAACCTTGAAGCTGTCTCTACCTTCAACTACAGTTATAGGTTTTTTTTTTTTTTAATTTTAGTTCAATCAATACATTCCATCACTCTTCCCACAATCAGGGTTGTCTTAAGAATGGGAATGTGAGCTCAGCTGATGCTCTAACTCTGAACTTCTTAAAATGCTGTTTGATAAACAACTTTTCCTTTGTGGGACATGACGAGGTAACCCACAGCTGTAGTCTATGGAGAGTTATTGGCAAAGTAAGTTAGTTTAGACTGACACTGCTATTTTGTTTCTCAGAGCTAAAAGGAGAGAAAGAAATTAGGTCTTTGATGACATTACTGAACTTCTTTAAACTTAAAGTCTGAAGGATATCCTGTCTCTGATGCTCAGTTATGTGGGTCAATAAATTCCTTTACTTCTTATGCCAATTAGAGAGAGGAGCACATATGATATAGAAGCAGGAGATTTCTTCCTGCTCTAGAATTTAAATCAAAACATGAAGAGTTAACTAAGCAAGAAACAATGAGTGGAGAACTGTGAGAATTCACCGTCAAGCTGGGAAGCTGATCCCTGTTAAGTATGTGTGTAACTGGTTATGGCGTTCTCTTTGTGCTTTAAATCACAGACCTTTCTTTCGAGGGAGATTCTGAAAAAAATCATAATGTTGGAGTATACTGTGTTCCTCTGGCAGTGATATTTTACAAGCAGAGCTGGTTCAGGTCAAAGGTGAATTGGATACTAATAGACAAGGACAAGAAATGTCCTGCTTTGTGAAGAAAATCCTTTCCCTATTACAGTTTGTAAGGCAATCCCTTAGTGTGTTCCATGTTACTATAACACAATAATTAAGGCAAGATATTTTATAAGGAAAAGATGTTTAGCTCCTAGTTTTGAAGGATGAAAGTCCTGAACTGGGTGGCCTCATCCATTTGGTCTCTAATTAGGGCCCCTTTGGCTGAGTCAAAGCACAGCAGAGAAGCAGAAATCAGTGAAGTAGAAAAGGAAATGGCCACAAGAAGAACAGACTGAGCAAATGAGGCAGTCTGACTTTATAGCAAGTTACTGTTTCAAGAACTCACTCATAAAGACCAGCATGCATCCCTTCCAACATGGCATCTCCTGACCTGATCACCTTATACTACGCCAACTGTTTAAAGGATTTACCACTTCCGACTTCATTACACTGAGAACAGATCTAGCATCTGAACATTTGGGGAACGCATGCAGACCATATCCAAACTATAACATGCAACAACATTGATCTGCTTAAATCTAGAAAAAAAAATGTTTCCTCTTTATTCTCAGTGTTATATAGGCAGAACCGAGAAACATGGGGCCTAACAGAAGACATGGAGTTAGAAGCGGAGATAACATCTCTGTGTCTCCATTTCAAACCAGACTTCTCATGTTTATAGTGTGAACTGGGTTAGTGTGCCCCTGGCCCATCTTCACTGTGACCAGAGAAGTGGAATGTCCTGAATAATTTAAATCAAGCAAATTTATTGCTGGCTATATGGAAAGTCTATTGGAGACTTACTGAGTATAAGGATACTCTTAGATGAAAGGATGAAAAGTGGAATTTGAAATACACAGTCTAAGCAAAAAATTTCTAACACATCACCAACTGAGACTAACCAGTATTTGTAAATAACATTATTATAAACATTTTTTAAAAATCTCCCTTTTCTGGCAGAGACCGTGGAAATCTTCATACCTGATCTGCATCCAGTTAGGTGCACAAAGCTATTCTTTAACTTGGGAAATGCAATAATTGTCCTTGTATCTAACTGCTTATTCAGAAAGCCAGCAAAGAAGCCTGGCCGATGAGTTTATCTATAGTCGTTTGTAATGTTTATGCCTATGGAAACAGGCTAACACAGGCACACTTAAAGGAAAGAGGAATATAAAGAATCAGAAATAAAGCAAAGTGAAGCGTCTAAAGGAGTGGCCCAACATTTAGAAAGAGAAATATAAAAGAGTCAGAACTGAAGAACCAAATAGTAAGACTTTCTGAGTAAAAGATTGACGGTCATGCCAGGGACACCCTGAATAATCCCCAGTGGATGGCTTCATTCTTTTTCTGTAGTGGGTATATTCTATGTCATGCACAGCAAAAATAAAGTTCTTATGTTATCTGCAGAACCCTGTGCTGCCCTCTCTCCCCAGTCTATCTCCTACAACTCTTCCTACCACACACTCCACTCCAACCACTGATTTCCCTGATGCTCTTTGGTCTGGCTGATTCCATCTCAAGGACTTTGCAGTTGTGGTTTCCTATGTGTATATGATACAGATTACTCAGACATGGCTGTATCTGTGATTTTCTTAGGATTTTCTGTCAAATGTAAGCTTATCAAAAAGACTTAACCTTGGCTATTCTTTCTCAAAGTTTTCAATCATGCACCCCACAGTTCATTGTTCCTATCTTCTTTCACTAGATTCCCTCTTTAGTTCTTACCATAAATATCATGTATATGTTGCCTATTTGTATTTCTATTGCCAATCTTCTGGAATGAGAGGTTCATAGGTATTTTGTCTTCTTTTCACATTTTTATACTTAAAAACTAAGATTTTATTGCATACAATTAAAGAGTGCTCATAAAAAATGCATTGAAAAATGAATGAGTGAATGAGTCAAGGGGACAGAGGAGTCTAGAGGCAGGTTGGAAGTCCTTGGTCTGCAGAGGTTTAAAGAGAGGGGACGCTACCAAAAAAGCCACAGCCCAGGAGACTTTTTAGGTTGTGTATTATGTATATAAGTAAGTGAGGAGTGTTATTATGAATTACGACAGAATTGTAAGAGCATAATTATGGTAGATAAGAAGTAATGAGTAGTTACTCAACCATCAAAAGAAGACTAGCATTTATCTATGTATTTCTTGGATTATTACAGCTCTTATAAGGCAGACCTTACTGGGTCTACTTTAAAAGAATTCTCCACCCATTTACCATGACAAAAAAGATTTCCTTAAAGAAATATCAATCTATTTACTGATATTTGTAGACCAGAAATAATATAAAATCTGAAAAAGAAAGGAGCTAAAGTTCTCTCTCATGTCCTACCAAACTGAAAGTACACCATGCCTCACTTGGTCTAGTCTGTATCCTGGAGGTGATGCTACCCATTCTCTATGCTCCCTTTTTTGTTGGAGACAGAATTCATGAAGTGATATGAAATCTGCTCTATGCTGTTGCTTTTTCCAAGTCTCAAATTCCAAAATTATGAGTAACTCCTTTTCCCCTACAAGATCTCTGGTGTCTCAAACTTTCCCCTCTCCCCGCTCCTAACCATGAAGAAGCTGAACTTGGATTTAATTTATAACATTATAAATATGGCATAATTGTCAAAATGTTCTGAGAGTCTTCTCACAAAATGACATCTACAATAAACCAAAGCTTCAAAGCTGTTATAAATCCGCCTTCTTATTTTAAGTCCATCTTTGCCAGCATACTCTGTGTTACACTTTGCGGAGAACAGAAGTCACAAGCTGTTTCCAAGAAAGAATCAGAGATAGATTAGAAAACATAGGAATTATTGAGGAAAATATACACATTTCCTCTCTAAAAAGGAGGATTTTTAGGTGAAGTGTGTGAATTTTGGTTCTATATGTGATATATTTGGTGATATATGTGTTCTCAAGCTGGGTACCTTTGTTCTTTTGATTACTTGCTTCTATATCTAGAAAGGAAGGTTTAAATTGTTTTTAAAATTGACTTTTATCTTTATTCATAAGTTAATTTTGGAAGCACAGACCTCTAAAATATCCAAGCTGCCTACATAAAATGAATTTCTAAGGCCCCAGTTTAAGAAACACTCTCATAAAGAGGAAGCTTCCACGGTCTTCCAAATTGTCATTCTGCGGGGCCCCAGTGGAAGAAGCTGGCTGGCAGGTACTTTTTCCAAGGCTCAGAATTCTCATTCGGTGTCTCCTACGATACGGGCAGCTTTGCTACAACCAAGAAGCTGAGGCTTTGGATCCAGTGTAAAGCATGATAATACTCTAGAATTCAAAGTTTAAAGAATTGTTTCACAAATGTCTCTGGTGATAAAATTTCTTAGGATTCAGATTTTCTTGTTCTATTTCTACTGATTCTGATTTAGGAGGCTACAGGTAGATTCTTGGAATCTAAATATTTACTGAAGACTTAGAGTATAAGCGAGAAGACATTGACCTCTATAGCATACTAAAGTGGAATCTAAATATGGTCAAGTGTGAAATAATGAGTCATTTTTATTCTATAGGTGTATACCTTTATACAGGATACCATGTAGCTTACTGGTTAAAAACGACTTTGGTGTTTGAATTTGATTTTACATCGTTGGTATCATTTATTTATTCTACAACTTTAGCAAGTTTCTTCATGGGATAACAATAGCGCTATTTCAAAAAATTTGAGTTGAATGAAAAAAATCCATGAAGAGTATTTATGAGCAAAGGTCAACTATTTTTAAGTAGTCACTAAGCTTTTAACAATCTTGCTATTATTACTGTTATCACTACAGATATTATATGAATACATGAAGTGTTGTGGTGCAATTATTACTACAGTTATCCTGTTAGATATACACAAGTGAAGCCATTGTGCTGTGCTTAAAGATAGTAATGAGACCTTTGTGCTTCCAGGAAAATATCAAAGAAATAATATCTTCCAAAAGGCAGATTGGATAGTAAGAGAACAGCCTAGGTAAGTGTTGTGGTTAGAATGAGTTTCTTTAATCATTGACAAATGAAGTATTTAAAATGTCTAGGCAGAAGTCTTGGTTTTTGAGATCTAAGAGAATGAAAAAAAAAATAAAAATGCGACTAAAAATGCAAACTGATATTCAACATGTGTTACTCTCATTGATTTTGGAAACAGAGAGTTGAGTGTTGGTATCCCTATTTTTTCTTCCTCTTTTTTTTTTTTTTTTTTTGGTATCCCTATTTAAAGACAGCTTAGGAAAATTGTGTGAGCACATTTGGAGTGTAGCAAAGATAACAGAAGTACAATTTTCAGAGTCCCTCCCTCTTTTAGGTCACCCATTTATTTTTAAAATGTTTATTTTGAAACCGGAGAAATATAAATTATACTTACAGTGTCCAACATGATATATTAAAGTATTTATACATTATGTAATGGTTAAATCAAGCTATGTAGCACCGGAAAAACTTAGCATTTTTGCATGTGATGAGAGCATTTAAAATCTATTTTCTTAGCAATTTCTTAGCAATTTTTCAAGAGTATGATCTACTCTTATTTATTACAGTTATCCTGTTGTACAATAAATCCCTTGAGCATACTTTTTCTAGCTGAAATTATATGTCCATTGACCAACTTCTCTCCACTCTCTTCACTGCTTTATCCAGACTCTGGTGACCACTCTCTCCTTCTCTTAATTTGACTTTTTAAATTCAAATAGTGGAGGAAAGCTGAATATTAGTAGAAAATATAAAGGAACCATGGCGTTTATGAAATTCATGGAGTCAAAAGGCAAATGTTTACTATTGCTTTACAAGAGAGGTTTATTTTTTAATGGTAGTCTGTATAGTCACTGCTTGTTTATTCCTTACTTTTTTAGTACAATGTGTTTTTAAAAGGCAAACTCTCTTTTAGCTCTGTAAGGAGAAACCAGTGGGAGACATGAAGATTAGTTAGCCAAGAGTTGAGAGCAATGATACTAATAGTAATAATAGTAGCTAGCAATTACTGTATTGAGATTTTACTATATATAAAACATGAGTTAAGAACTTTACGTACATTGCCTCATACAAAAATCTGAATAGTCTGTAAAGAATGCACTATTAGTGTGGTAGCTATTGTAGATTGACTATTAAATATATATTCTGATTTCTTTATATTGTATTTTACTTGGTAAATGAAAATGTTCCTTTCTTTAGTCTCTATGAAACCAATTTTCTGGAATTTTTGAGAGTTTGTCAATTTTATTGATTTATGTATGATTAGAATTCGGAACTAAGTTGTTCGAGGCGGAAGGTTAGGTGCGAGGTGGCTATTTTGATGGAGTGTGTCTTCGCAGACGTCCGTGAGAAGAGCTCCCTGCTGCTGTGGCTTTCTGCAGCTCTGTATAATTTTTCCACACACTGAGTGAAGCAGGAAGACTCGGAGGCCTCATTTGTTTCTGAACATTCAACTTACGGCTCGTCTTTAGCACATTTTGTAAGCATCTGAAATCATTCTTAAGCGAGTATGGACTTTCTTGTGTTTCAGACAGAAATGTTGAAGATATATTCATTATTGTTATTTGTAAAAACGAAAACGAGGCTTGGAGAGTTTCTGTTAATTGCCTAAGTGCATTTCACTAGTACAGCAGTCGAAGACACAGAGTGGCTGTGAGATAAATGGTGGCCATAAAGCACACTGAAGCAATTTGGAGGACTGAGACTAGGAGTCTCTTAACAGTGTGCTGCAAGATAGCTTGAGAAATTCCAGGAGACAAGGCTTCCTCAGGACAGATAAACTCCCACAAACCTCACGAAAGAACAGTTCAAATTCTTCTTATGAAAGATACGTGGTAGTTAGTTGCATTCGTCAGCTTTCTCACTGCTGGGACAAAATGTCTGACACCCACAACTTAAAGAAGGACAGGTTTGATTTGGCTCGCTTTGGAAAGCACTTTTGTGGTTTCTATATTTTTCTCATTTCAACATATGATGATAAAAATTCAATAGATTTTATGTTCTCCTTTTTTTTTTGGTGAAAGAAGGCTGGTAATGCAAATCAATGAGTGTATTTATTTAAAATTTCCCGAGATAAACAATTAATAGAGAATACAGAATGATTCAAATGTGATGATATGTGAAGTTAGGACATAAACTCTAGTCCTAACTTTGTAATTCACAAAAGAGTATAATCTAACCCATCACTTAATTTCCTTGAGAGTTAGTTTTCTTGCCTATAAAATGGTATAATGATGTTGTTGAACTTTGGCATGAGTTGCAAATCATAAAAGATAATACATAAACAACTGCTTTGAAAACTACACATCCTTATTTCTGTGCTCATTCCTGTAAATATTATAGAGTATAGGAAAGTGTAAAATTATCGATTTAAAATCATCTAGCCATGCCATGTTCTCATAATGTACTTGTTAAATTTATTCCTCTCATTGTCATTTTAATGTGTGTTGGTATAAGTTGAAGGATGACAATTTCACCCGTACAATTTTAAAAGTACTTCTCAAATTTGGAAAAATAGATACAAAGTGAATAATCATCTGTTCACTGAATAATCAAAGGTGAACTAATACAGTTAGGTAGCTAAAACAATATCAAAAATTGGATGACTTATAAACAACATAAATTTGTTTCTCACAATTACAGAGGCAGAAAATTACAAAATTAAGACTCTGGTAGAGTCCATGTCTGGTGAGGACACATTTCTTGATTCAGACCGAGATCACTCACTGGGGTTTTATAGGTGGAAGGAGACAGGCAACTCTCTGGCACCCCTTTTATAAGAGCCTCAGCCCATTCAAGAAATCTCCATCCTTACACTCTCATCAAGCTCTCACCATGTAGTACCATCACATTAGTGGTTTTCTTGGTTTTCTGTAGGAAGACAAACTCTCTTTCAGCTCTGTAAGGAGAAACCAGTGTCAGACACGAAGATTAGTTAGCCAAGAGTCAAGAGCAATGATACTAATAGTAATAATAGTAGCTAGCAATTACTGTATTGAGATCATTGAACCAATCAATGGAAAGCAAAAATTAGAAAACAAAACAAAACAAAATAAGATAAGGCAAATAGAACTATAGGGAAACCAAAAAGTTGTCAATGAAAATGTAAGTAGATTTTTGGTAGTAAAACATTTTTGGCAGTTTCTTTAATCCAAATGTACTGACAAAAATCAGCAAATTATTGTCCATGAGTTAAAAATTGTATGTTAACACTTAAAAAATTTCTATTGTTACTTTCAGTTTGTCATATGTCAGAAATAAATTGGAATGAGTCAGTACATGAGCAGACATGCCTTTCTTGTCTGAATGTGTTAGTTGAAACAAATAGTGCAATTATGTAAAAATATCCAAGAGAAATATAATGATCTACTTAAAATAACCCAAAATTTAATTATTCGAACTGATTAAGCTTTCCTTTCTTATAACTAATTACCAAGAATATGCTTCCAGTAATTTGGGCACATGTTTCAAGTTTTCAATTGAAATATCTCATTTTCAATAAGAATCATTAAACATCAATTGTCTAAAAAAGAAATCACTTTATGAAAATAAATTAAGCATATGAAAAATGGAAGAGGGAATATAACATTTATTTCACATTTACTGTGTGCAAAACTTGGGATTGAGTGCTTGGCATGCAGTACTTCAGTGAATTTTCACAATGACCCTTTGTCGTAGCTTTTAAGTGGGTCATTGAACCTCAGTCTGGTCACATGATTTGCAAGTGGTAAAGATGATTTTTTTAACCTATGTCTGTGTGGCTGCAAAACTTAATACAATTCACAAGATCATGCTTTTCTAAAAGGGCAGAATTTGAGCCTAACTTGAAACTATATCAGTGTAGAAACATGAGAATACAATACTTCCAATGTAATAACCTCCAAACTG
The DNA here is from genome assembly GCA_004026905.1 of Hystrix cristata. Taxonomy (NCBI): domain Eukaryota; kingdom Metazoa; phylum Chordata; class Mammalia; order Rodentia; family Hystricidae; genus Hystrix; species Hystrix cristata. The sequence continues at coordinate 31,191 of PVJO010000628.1, read as the reverse complement.
CATATATTTAATTAACAACCTGTTTTCATAACAGAAAAACTGGTTTTTGGAGAAAGCGTTACTCCAAAAACCAGAAAGAGCATAGGGATCAGCCATAGTACATGTACTCTTCATTTCAGAAGAAACTTTCATGTATTAAATCATTCGCTTGAAGAGTAATTCTCATATCGGGGCACTCTACCAATTGGTAGGAGGCCTGGAGTGGTGAAGAGTGTAACACACAGAAATAGCCAGCAGGACCAGAACAGAGCTCCAGCCTCGGCTCATGCCTCCAGCCTCAAGTGGCTTCCTGATCTGCATCAAACTGACTACAAAACACTGCACACCTGTGTTCCCTGACGATGTACCCTGAATGTATATACAAACATAGAAGCAAGAGAGAAAAGGATTTTATGTTGCAAAATGCTTACTTTGTACACAATCTTTTACTATTTAATATCTATGTTAATATGAATTCATTGTTATTACTTTCAGCTGTGCTCTCTTTTATACATATTTTCAAAGACATAAGTATATATTTTAGTAGCACAGTTTTCTAATCAAGATATTTGTTCATTTATTCAATTTTCTTTAGAAACAATATGTATGAAGAACTATTCTGGTTGTGAAAAATCAGTGAACAAAATAGAAAAACCTCCCTACCTTTGTGGAACCTGGGAAGGATGCGGAGGATTGTTAGACGGACTGAGAGTTGGAATAGTAATTTTCAAGGGTGATAAATGGGAACCAGGGCACGGTGCCTGAGCAAAGAGAGTTCCTTGCGTAAGTGATAGGTACAAAATTACAAAGGCTAAAAGCAATTCCTCAGATTTTGCCCATAGCTATGGATGTAGACCCATTCTTTTTATATTCTGTTGCTTATTCTCATCCTAAAATTATCTCTGGCACAGTCATAAGGGGTGGCACTAGTCATAGAAAACACAAGCATGCCTTATGCCTTTGGAACAATGATGGGCCAGTTTGCCAGCACCATCTGCTTTCCAGTTCCTTAGCTCATTTAATCATTTTTGTTTATATCAAAAAGTCACAATATTTTGAATCAAGGTATAAGTAATAAAATGCAAAATGGTATTTGGAATTTTGGTTACATTATGATGTAGCATTGGTTCAAGACGTTGCTATTCTAAAATGCTTTATGCATTTTGCAGTGTAGGAAATCAGGCTCACACATGTAGCTGTCTTAACCGCTGTCTCCCACCAGCTAATTGGAAAGGAAATGGCTCCAACTGCAGCGCCTTGACTCCAAATCTTTACTCTTGAACTACTTTAGAGAAAGGTTTCCTCTTGTAGTTTATCTAGAGACATTATTATTTTTTTTGGTCTTCTTTTTATTCAGGGAGTACATTTTATCTTCAAATACTTTTCCAAGTATATTTAAAAACCAAAAGAAAATAAGGAAAACAGATGGTGCCTTTTTCATAACTCCCTAGCTTTTCAAATGATGTCAAAGGTATTAAGAAAGAATATAAAGTATGTTCTATGTCTATATAAATCATTCATTTTAGAGAGTTTTCATAATGTTCCATTTTGGTCTTCTAGTTCTGCAAATGTTATACCTCAGAAAGACAGTTCAGAGGTATAAATCTAGATGACAAGATTCTTTAGAACTAGTCAGAAGCAACAGACTTATTACATTTTGTAGTTGTGTTCTTGAAATACATCCATAAAAGAAGGACATGTTTACTTAAATTTAAATAAAGCTGTAAAAACTCCAAAAAAATTAAACTTGAAAGCTTCTCTGACCTTCTTTTCTCATGTAGACTCTTTTATGATGACAACAGTATCGGGTATATCTTTCAAAGTGCTACATTTATTTTGCTTGTATATTCCATCGTTCCTTCACACATGTCGGTTGGTGTGCTCGCAGCATGAAGGAGGGAAACTCAGCTCCTATGACATGTAGCGTGAAGAGCTCACTTATGCCATGTGACAAAAGCTATACGATTCGGTAGTTTCAAAATTGGCTAAGTAATTCAGAACAATATTTCTTTTGTTAAGTCATCTATTTGTTTCTCAGGATGTCACCTTGCTCTTTTCATGGTAGTGAGGTGGGTGCCACAGCTTCGGCTATCACATACAACATGATGAGGGTGCTGACTGGGCAGAAGAGTAGAGCTGTGCCCTCTCTCTGTCTGTCTTCCTCTGTCTCTCTCTCATTGAAGAACACATGCACAAGATGAAAAACACAGATAATAACTGTACAAGTCAGTTTTGTTCATTTTCAGTTTTCATTTTTTTCTTAGTATGTTTGCAGCAAATAATGGTTCCCTTCTTCTTGAGGAGTCAGTGCATGTGCAAAACGTATTTTAATTCTTTTCATCTTCTTCCTCTCTTCTCTCTTCCCCCTTCCTCCATCTGTTAGCTCTCTTCCTTTCTGCAAAAGATCTGTGTCTCTATTTTCTGTTACCTACTCTTTTTTCTGTTTTTATTTATATTTTGAATTTGTCATATAAGAGAAACCATGTGAAATATAAGCTTGTGTGTATGATTTACTTCACTTAACATTATGGTCTCAAGCTCCAGCTGTTTTCCTTCACTCGACTCAAGTTTATATTTCTTTATGGCAGAGTAGTGCTCCGTGGTGTGTAAATGCCACATTTTCGTACCCATTCATCTACTCATGGGCACAGAGGCCACTCTCAAGATTTAGCTACTATGAATTGTGCTGTATAAACATGTATCATTGTAATATGATATGTGACTCTTTTGGGAAAATACCTAGAAGGGGAATAGCTGTTTTGACAAATATATGCAGGAGTGATTTAAAACCAAAGAGAATAGAGAATGGATAAATGGCCTCGACTTCTAAAGCCCACTTCCATTTTATTGCTGTCCCTGAAATAAGAAATCATTACTTATAGGACCACAGTTTCGTTTTATTTTTCTTAAACTTCACATTAATGAAATGATGTAACAACCATTTTCTTTTACATCTGGTTTCTTTTTTCTCAACATAGTAACCTTAGATTAATATGCTTTGTATATACAATTATTATATTTTTAATATTGCTGAGTAGTATTCTAGTCTATGAAAGTGCAATAATTTAATGATTCTTTACCTGTTGATTCATTAAAATTGTTTCCAACTGAAATTATGAAAACCCATCACAAAGATATTATATGTTATCTAATAAACTGATTTTTGTAAAAATAGGTTTCTCTTCTCTTATATAAATACTTAAAGTGAATTACTAGATAATAGGATCAGAATAAATTTATTTTTTTTTTATTGAACCAAGAAGATTTATTGGTACATTTTAGATATACATAACGATCACATTCATCATGGTTAATTTGTACCTGTACATGATATATCTTGGTTTGTTTCTTTCTTTCCCCTTCCCCACCCCTCCCTTCAATTTCTCTTCCCCTCCTTATTTACAACAGCTTTATTTACATTTCTCCTTTTTTCTCTTTCATTTCCTTTTCCCTTTCTTCCTTTCCCTTTCCCCCCTCCCTAGTTCTCCTTCCCACTTGAATATTTTCTTTCTTTTTCACAATATCTATTACACATTTTTGTCCTTATTTACATTTATGGTTTCTCATACCAGAGAAACAATGCAATATGTACTAATGCGTGTCTGATTTATTTCACTTAAGAGTATGTGCTCAAGGTGCATCCATTTGCCTAGGAATGTTTTTCTTTTATGGCAGAGTAGTATTCCATTGTATAAAAAAACCACATCCTCTATCCATTCATCAGTTGCTGGGAATTTGGGTTGTTTCTAAAATTTAGCTATTACAAACTGTGTTTCTATACCCACAGTTGTGCATCTATTGATGTGGTATGATGCTTTTAATTCTTCCAGGAAGATACCAAGAAGAGGAATAGTTGGGTCAAATAGAACCTCTACTTGTAGCTTTCTGAGGAATTTTTGCGCCATTTTCACAATGGTTGGACCAGTCTACACTCCCATCAACAGTGGAGGAAGGTTCCTTTTTTCTCACAGCCCAGCCAGTATTTGTTATTGGTTGATTTCTTGATAATAACTGTTCTTTCTGGAGTGAGATGGAATCTTACCACTGTTTTAATTTGCGTCTCTCACATGACCAGTGATGTTGAACATTTTTCCACATATTTATTTGCTGTTTGTACTTCTTCATCTGAGAAGTGTCTGTTCATTTCAGATGCCCATTAGTGGACTGGATCTTTAAATTTGGGCAGTCTTGAAGACATAGGTGTATGTAAAGACTTTATGAACAAAACTCACACTGCACAGAAAGTACTACGAAGAATCCGTGATTATGATCACATCCTATTAAAAAGCTTTTGCACAGCAAAAGAAATCACCAATAGAGTGGGGAGATAACCCACAGAGTGGTAAAAAATTTTTGCCGGCTGTTCCTCAGACAAAGGTCTAACAGCTAGAATATATAAAGGACTCAACAAAAATCAGACCCCTCAAATTTAAAGAATAAATGTATGAGAAATATATGGCCAGACTAATTTTCAAATTAAATTTGTTATTTTGAACTCTTGCCAGCCCTGCATGATGATTTTTAGCTGCTCAACATCTTTAGCAGATGTTGTTGTTACTATTACTTTTAGGTATTACTACTCTAGTAGCTTTGAAATTATATCTTATTATGCTTTTTAATTTTCAGTACTGTATTAATAGTGCTAATGTTTTATGAACTTAGCCATTAAGTATATTTTTGGAATTTCTGTCTTCTGTAGAATTTATTGAGTTGTTTGTCTTATTTATAAGCGTTTTAAAAAATGTATTCCACAGAATTATTTAACTACCAGTCCTTTGTCACGTACTTGTGCTGTGAATTATTTCTCCTGGTATGTGCCTTGAATTTTCATTTCTTTAACAGTGTCTTTGGTTGAACATACTTTTAATTTTATGAAGTGAAATTTATCATTTTTTTCTTGTTTGTTTTATAGCTTTCTATTATCTGTCTAGGAAATCTTGCCTATCACAAGGCAATGAATAGATTTTCAAAAATACATTTTCTTTTACTGTGCTATATTGAACTTTGAAAGTTAGGTCTATGATCATCAAAATGAATGTATTTATGTGTCGATAAGTTAAAGGCCAATGTTCAATCTTTTAATTTGTCCTACAATATTTGTTGAAAAGTTTCATTTTGTAGTAATTTCCATGACATTTTTGTCCAGATTAACAGCTCATACATATGCTATTACATATTTTGCTTCACTGTCTTCAGTTTCAATAATTTATCTGTCAGTAAGTAAAAGTAGGACAACTTTATATTGTTTAAAATAAGAGTAAAAATAAATTAAATTGTTTATTTTCTCCTATTTAAAGTTATATTTTCTATTCGTGGTACTTTTTAATTCCCTATGTCAAAAGTTGATTTTCCATTTCTAAAAAAGAGATATTCTGAACTGTGTTGACATTGCATGGCTCTGTGGATCAATTCCAAAGCGTGCCCCACAGACACCTCCCCAGGGACCTTGTGTAGGTGCAACATCTTGAATGTGTTTGGATAAGATCAGAAAATACAGGATTTTAATCACTCAATTATGTTATGTGGCAAAGTGAAGATATTTTGAAGGGATTAAGCACCCTACTCCATTGAGTTTCAATTAATCAAAATGACGATTATCCCAAGTGGGCCTACCTCATCAGGCCAGCACTTTAAAAGAGGAACTAGGGCCTTCTCTGAAGTCAAAGGAATTTTCCTCCTGCCATGAAATAAGTAAGGCGACATCAATATTAGCTATCATGACGTGAATCTGCCAACAACCACATGCACTTAGATAAAGATTCCTAGCCTCATACGAGACTAGAACCTTGCCTGATACCTTTATTACACTTTCTGCATCCTTTTAGGACTATGAGCAGCAGATTAGGCCACATCTGGACACCGATGCAGAGAGTTGGGAGGGTACATGTACAAGGTTCTAGGCTGCTAATTCTGTGGTGTTTGTTACATAGCAATGGAGGAGATTGTCACGGGGGATGACAGGAATATTAACATGTTAGTAACTAGACAAGAATTCAGGATCAGTGAACCTACAGTCAATATCAAGAGTGAGAGTTAAAACTGTAAAACTAAATTTGCAAACCTATTCCTCAAGGTTATCATTTCCACACTAAAGAGACTGAGCTGTTTGATCTGGACAGGAAAGTTATTTTGGAAAATGTGTAGCACTCCCTGCTAGCACCACACCTAATACTAGTTCCCTTCTTTTATTATATGGATCAAAGTATCAAACTATTAATTTAATTAAAAAATAGAATTACATCTATTATGTTTTCTTTTTTTTGCAACAGCAACTTTTATGTTGCAGCAGAGGGACTGAGCAATCGTGACAGGGATCACGTGGTCCACAAAACCGGAAATATTTATGATCTGACCTTTATACTAAAGATTTTCAAATCTTTGGTTTAAAACATGAAATACATAAATAACAGCAACAAAAGAAAGCAGAGAGTAAATTTCAGTTTTCACTATATCAAATTGGTATAAGAGATTCAGCAGAAAGTAGCAAGTAAATCATAAACTAAACCACAAGAAATATTGAGACGTTTTTAAGCCCTTATTTGAAGTAATTAATGAAGGTATGGAAATTTCTTTGAATTATCTGAGAATAATTGTATTGGTTAAACTTTGGAGATGTCTGACACAGCAAGATTATGAAGATAACTAGACAAAACTGTCTGTGTCTTCTGATGAAAACTAATTAAAATGCTACAATATAAAGGCAATTTGTGAAGGTAAGATTTCAGGAAAGCCAAAAAAGTTATAAGACATCAAATAGACATAACACTAACTCACAAGAGTCTAGTTTCATGTGTGATCTGGACAAGGAGGTGAAAATTGTTTGCTTTGTTTAAAAAAAATGGTGGTGCTTTGACAAATAAATGACTAACTTAATTTCTCTGTCTGAGAAAAAAATTACAAGTTAGCATCTGCAAGTAAGTGTCAGGACACATATATCTGAAGTAGAAGTCAAATAGAAAAATACAGAAGGCAGACAGGCTGATCCAGGAAATAGTGTTTTTCATACATAATACAGAGAAAACAGGAACATGAGTAAGTAAAAATGTTACAACTTTATGGTTTTAACTTCCAACTTTTTTATCTAGGAATAAAAAAGTTGGAAGTTAAAACTGGAAGTAAAATGTAAGAGAAAAGGATTTCCACTTCTTTCTGGAAAACGGCAGCAAAAAGAAATATTTTTTCTTTTGGTACAGAAACTGCAAGTATCTGTCTTAGTCAGAATTTTGTCACCATAACAAAATACTGGAGTCAAGCAGTTTACAAGATGTTCAGATAGTTCACAGTTCTGGAGGTTGAAGGGCGCTCTGCCTGCATGAGCTGAGCTATGTTGAGCCCCGTCACATCGCATCGTGATGGATGGTAATGGCTAAACCACATGTGGCACAAATCAGCTTTGTGACAGCAGCCTTCTTAAGAATTACCACATGATTCCATGAAAACCAATCTGAACACTAGTCAGGAACAGCTCCCTCAGTTAACCTAGGAACCTCTCTCTGGCCTCATCTGTTAGAAATTCCACCCATCTTCCACCAGCTCGCTGTGAGCCAACCCTCCAGCATGCAAACCTCTGGGGGACACTCAAGGCATACCCAAACCATAGTAGTATCTCCACAAAATAGTTGAGGAACCACCTGGAAGGAGATATACTGGCTCTTATTTTTCAACTGAGGGCAAGGGAATAAAATAACACAGTCAGCATATTTATTTATGAGCCCAATAGCCAAAATTCTATTCTAAGTTTATCACAGACATTAAGAAGCATTTCTAATAATACCCAAAAATGTATCTCTGGGATTCTGATTATACTTACATGACATTCTTGATGATTTTATAAGAAATATGTAATAATTCAGCATCAGAATGTTATATATCCCTGCATTATCAAAAATTCTTTTGGGTATTCTTGTTAAAACATGATTTTATTCATATTCATACATATGTTAATTTATAAGTAGTTTAGTGTTGCAACTTACTATTTTTATTTTATAACACATTGTTGGTATTATTCAAAACATGGATTTTTATGTTTATCATCTATTATCTTACACTTATGATAAGTGCATTTCTAAATATCTCCTTAAAATCACCAACAAATTGAAATAAAATGTAACATTTGGAAATAGTTACAATTTTAGATTTTACTATGCATAGTCATAATTTTTGACTCTCTTCTCTTTTTTATCACCCTCTAAATATGACAGTGACTTGGGAATGATCATTAACTATGTTCTAGATCCCTTGCATTACCATAGGAATGTCAAGATTAATTTGTCAGTTTCTAGAAAAAATAGTTGTGAATTTGTGAATATTGCCTTGAACCTATAGATCAATTTGGGGAAGACTGCCAATTTTTGCTATATTTTTTTCTTACCCCTGAACATGAAAATTTTTTGCATTATTTAGGTTTTTGTGGATTTTTTCAACAATGTTTTATTCTCTCAGGGACCTGTTACTAATTTAGTCTTGATACAGAAGGAACAAATACTTAAATGTAAACAATAATCAGACACAGTGATTTCTTGTCAGTTCTCATCTTTTGTCCATGACTCTTTTGGTTCTATTTTGTGCCTTCGATTAATTGTAACTGTCGATTTGACTGAATTAAGAGACTCCTGGATAGGTGATTGGATCATGGGGAAACTATACCACTCAGGGAATTAATCCACTTAGTAGCTGGATGTGCTATTATGGGATAGGGCCCAGTAGTAGGAGAAAAGCACCTGTGCATGCCTTTGGAGAGGATATCTCTTGCTGGCTCTTCCCTCACACTCTTCTTCTCAGTCCCCATGAAATGAACAGCTTTGTTTCCCCACATCCTTCCACCATGTTTTAGCTTTGGAGCCAGCTGACTCTGGACTAGAACCCCTGAAATCATAAGCCAAGTAAGTCCTTTCCTGCTTTAAATTGTATATGTCATAGTCGTGTTTGTCCCAGCAACAGGAAAGCTAACTAGTACAACATTTCAAACCTCTGTCTTAGTTCCACTTTTTAGCTGAAAATGTCTTTTCTTTAAGGCTATCATTTGCTTTTTTTAAATTTTTTTGTTTTTTAATTTGCTTTTTGTAATGTGAAAATAATGATAACATTTGTTTGTTCTTTTCTTGCCCATTGATAATCTTTTCCAAGAGATCCCATCAAAATTTATTTCCCACCTCTTGATGGACACTTTTATCTCTTCCTATTGTGTTCAATTTCTAAAAGCATTTGTTCACTGTCATGAAATATTCTCTACCAGCACATTCACATATTCTTGTTAAATATGAAATTTTAGAACAATTTTCTACTAATTATTTGTGTATACAATGACTTGCAAAAATGTATTGTTTTTACACACGAATGTATTATCACTCTTTATGCCATGAAATTAAGAACTAATAAAAACTATCCTGAAAAGTACTATTGTTTTTTTCATTATTTCTGTTCTGTAATTTGATATACTGCATGCTATCATGTGGATCTTGAGTATTACACACAGACCTATGTGTTAGTCTTGGTCTCTAGGGTGGTGCAATTGAGAGGCGATATGACCTTCAAGAAGTGGGGCCTAGGGCTGGGGATTTAGCTCAGTTATCAGAGTGCTTGCCTTACAAGCACAAGGCCCTGAGTTCAATCCCCAGCACCACCAAAAAAAAAAAAAAAAAAAAAAAAAAAGGAAAAAAAAAAAAGAAGTGGGGCCTAATATCAGGACTTCGGGTCACTGGGGCCATGTTTCTAAGTGGAATTATGGAATCCCATCCCACTCTATGCTTCATTCTCTTTTGCTTCCTGACCATGAGGTTAGTGGTTTTGCTCTATGGAATGATCCCTCAATGATGTGCTACCTGGTCCAAACTAACAGGACCAAGAATCTTTGCATAGACTGGAATCTCTGCAGAAACTGAAATCTCCAGAACCTCCAGCCAAGATAACTGTTTATCTTAAATTGGTCATCTTAGATATTCACTATAGTAATGGAAAGCTGAAAAGCACAATGTGTTTTTTATTCTTATGGCATTTTTCAGTCATAAGAAAATGTGGAAATAATAAATGTAGTAATGTCTGTGTGTCCTGTATCTGACCCGAGGAGATCCTAAAATTTTTGGAAATTTTTTTATATTTAAAAATAAATAGTTACAGATAAAATAGTGTCTGTGTCCTTTCATTCCTTTTTATCTTCATATGTGTTTTCCAAGATATAAAAGTTCTTCCAAAGTTGATGGCTCTCTATTGCTGAGGTTGGTGTTTATCTGTAGGTTATCTACTGTTACTTTGTGTCACATATATCTACCCTTAAATATACTTCTGTATGGTGTTTTGCATATTCTTAGCCTTTAATTAATGACACATGACCCTTTAATATAATTTAGCTTTACACTCTACTCTTACAGAGATGTATTCATATTCTTGTATTCACGTAGCTAAAGTCATTCAGTTTAATTATACTACGTAAGTTAATGATTCTAACCTTTGCTTCAGTGAAATAGCTCATATACATGTTGTCGCTTGATCATGCAAGTAAGTTCTAACTTTCTTGTTTGACGTAACTTGATTTTCAGAGAATTTACAAAAGTGGAATTTGCAGAGTTTCTATAATCTTTCCCTAAGTGTCCTGTAATATTAACCCTTTACCTAACAATGACATAATCAAAACCAAGAAATGAACATTACTTCAATCATAAGAAACTACAGTATTTCTTCAAATTTCTACAATACTTCCACTAATGCACTTTATTTTTTTCACGATTTAGTCCTGAATTCCTTCCTACACTGTTTTCATGTATCCTTTACTTTCTAATCTGTGATGATTCCTTAGTCTTTCTTTGTCTTTCATGACCTTGAAACTTTTTAGATTATTGGCCAGCTATTTAGTAGGATGTCCCCCAATTCATTTTTTTGTCTGTGATGTTTCACTGGTACTTTGTGGTTAGTCTGTGTTACAAGTTTCTGTCTTACTCCAGAGCATCCAGCACTATGAGATACTGAAGGCCAAGAATTTCACATTAGAACCTCTATGCATTTGGTGGTCTAAATGCCCAAAATGCAAAATGTACTTAAGTCATCTCACCTTTTGTTAAGACATTAAACCATCTTAGATCAGTGTGTACAGTAAAACATGGTATGTTTTATGTAACATTTTAATGTTTGTGCTCATAAAACATAGTGAACACACTGTCATATGCCAGCTCAAATCTGTCTACAAGAGCCACCAAAACAATGATTTAACATTTTGATCTTTGGAAAAAAGGGGTAGGGAAATAGGAACATTGACCACTATAACTGTGCAATTCTGGAATACATTAATTAAATATGCCTTTCCATATTATTCCAATATTCAATGCAATGGAAAGAATTTATTTGGACAGAAGACTAGCTAAGTTGGTAGATACTTGATTCTTAAATGTTTGATTTTTTTTCATCAGTTGTTATGGGTTTTAGTTTTATTAAAACTATAGCCAAACTATTTTTACTTTATTCTGTAAGTTATTTAGTAGTATCCAACATAAAAAATATGTTCTCATTTTTCTTTTTCTGATTATATGTGTGGTATGTATCATTTTTCTGTAAGTGATTGGTAGTTTTTATAGTCAGAAGGCTGGATCTAAATGAGTTTGAAATGCTGTATCAATAAAACTATGTTAGCATAAAAAAAATTCCACTGAAGAATGCCCCCCTTTTTTGTGTCTTACATCAGGAATTTATATCAATCTGTCTTATTAATGGTAATGTTACCTTGGTCTCTCGTTTAATGTATTGTCTGCCAAATTTCTCAACAGGACTATAATGATATCTTCCTGGCAATACATTTCTTAGAGGAGATCATTTTAGACTATGCAGATGTCATGGATCTCATTGAAGTAGATTGATTATGGTCACCTTGCCCAGGAATACCCAGCTGAACTGAGTTAGCGTGTTTCCAGTCATAGAAGATCCACCTGAGGATCATCACAAACACAGCATAATGAAGAATGGGAGTGGATGACAGCAGGCGGCTGATTTTCAGGAGAAGCTCTGTTGTGGTTGGTTTTCTTGAAGTGAATTAAGTTGTTACCATCATCAGAGGAACTCAGGTCCTCTCTGTCACGGGGATGGATGCTGTTCTCTTTGGGGGAGCCGTGATCATTGGCCTTGTCTTGAGATTCGTATCCTGGCTCCAGTATTGATTGTTCAGCTTTTAAATGCAGACACGGTTGTACAGGGGACATTGCTGTGAGCTCCCAGCCCTTGATTTGATCTTTCGGGTCTCCAGCACACAGACAGACGTTTTGTGCTCTCCTGCATTTGGCTTGTGTGTGTGAATGTAGTAATTTGTACTTGTCATGTATTGAATCTTCTCTCTTGCAAATCATTGACTCTAGAAAAGTAACTAATACACTATCAAAGCTTCATGTGCTAATTTTAGCATGAGTGAATCTTGCTGCAACAAATATTACAGTAGTTTCCTAGTGACAATTTTCCCTTACTATTTCCACATTCATTAACTACAATTTTCTAAAAAGACAAGCTATCCTTCCTTTCTCGGCCATAGTTTGTTTGGTTATTACTTCACATTAGTACTGACTTGTGACTGGTGGATGTTTTGCAGCAAGAAATATAATTTAATATTATTATTTATGTTTTACAGGTTTGCCTATTTGGGGCTCTTTCAGGTCAGTCCATATGTTTCTGATTTTTTTTTTAATTTAAAATAGATCCCTCTTACCATTTTTCATTTCTAATTTTTAAATGACCTTTCTTACTTTCTGGAATCGCAAGTTGCTCTAGCAACATGCTGTGTTTTTTCTGCTCCAGCTCTAAAGTCATCCCAGCAAATTCTGCTTTCTTTTGTTAAATAACCTTATTTCTAGAAAATAACTCGTTGCTAAGTTCAAGGATATTTAATAGGTGTGTATTACTACAAGTAGAATTGTAGAGTATAAATGAGATGAACATTTTGAATTTGATTTTTCAGGTAACTAAACAAAGTAGACTTACAATTTTTTCATAAATCTATAAAGATTTTGCTTGTATTTAGTCTCACCAGCATTTCATATTATCAGATCTAAAAGTTCCCCAACCTAGTGGGAATGAACTGATAGTCCATTATAGTTTTGTTTCTCTGAAATCTAATCAGGTAAAACATCTTTCTCTGTATACTATTGTATACTGTCTATACATTGCATTTGTATTTTTATATTTCCAAAATAGCTATCATATTTTCCATTGCATTCATAGTGTTTTGGTTATTAATTTTCAGTAGTCCTATTTTTATAGAAACATTTACTGTTTATTAAATATTTAATTGGGTTTTAGCTATTTACTTAAGACATATTATAACAGTGGGTTTATCAGATAATACATTTACATTTCTTTTATACAAAGCAGGCTAGAATTGAAACTCTGGAGTGATATTTCTTATTCTTTCTGATTTTCAGAAAATATAAGAAATCTAGTCTTCTATTTTTTCTCCCATTGTTCTCCCTACGTGGATTCTATTGTCAGAGATATTTATTTGTTCAAAATAGCTAGCAGAATTCCAGTTTTATAAATCTTACTCTGTCAAAGAAAGATATTTAAAATCTCTTACAGTTTTCGTTTTTTTTTACAGTTTTCCTTTTTGTGTCTTATTAGTAGTAACTTAATCAAATATTTACTTGTACAGGAAATGGAGATTGAAAAAAATAGACTTTTGTGTTGAGTGCAGTTACTCACTAGATAATAGAGTTCTAGCACTATAGAGTAAATTGCTTATAGACACTGAAATAGACAACTAACAGTCTCTTCCATAATTATTAGTATACTGAAATAGTTATATGACTATTGCACAACATAACAGCCCCCTAAAATTAGTCCCTGAGTACCATGGCTATATATTTAGCCCATGAATTTCTAGACTGTGACCAGCTGGGAAGTCCTGATGTGGCTGTCTCCCAGACATCTTGAAAATCACGTAGACACCTCTGCTTCGAAGGAAGCTAGCAGGGTGTCCTTCCTGTGTTCTCTAATCCTCCATCTAGAACTTTGGCTCTTTGATATGACAGTCTCAGCTTTTCTATAGTGACCAGAAGTGTTCAAGAACATATGAGGCCTATGTGCAGAATGGATAATCATCACTTTCCCCTTATACAATTTGACAATCCATGCCACGAGTTCGGACCAGAATCAGTGGTTGAAAAATAAGCTCCAACTATTTATGTGAGGTACTGCAAAGTCACATTTATAATGAGTGAGCATGGATAATTGCAACCATTCTAACGGTCTACTACAGTTACACATAGTTTGCTGAAAACTGTGTATTTCGTGTCTTGTCTCCCAAATTTGCTTTTGATTAATACTTTATTTACCCCATTAAGTTTATTTTAAGATTAATCTGCTGTCTCCCCCATCCCAAAAAAGTACTGGTACTAAAATTGAATCAATTATGCATGTATATTATTTATTTATCTATCCAAGTATGTATCTATGTATGTATGTATGTATTTAGGTTTGGGGAGTATTTATTGGAAATAAGGAAAAAGAAAATAGCTCCTGGATTTCCAGGAGGGGTTCCAAATGAGATAGGTGCATGGCCTCTCAATTTAGAATTATGTATAGGCAAGTAGGGTACAGGAATTTCTGAATTGTTTAGGGGCCACATAGCACAGGTTGCTCTGTGGGTTTGAAATGACCAGTTGGAACTCAGGCTCTCTAGCTCAGTTCTTTCACACAGTGTTTACAGTAAACTCAGATCTTAGAAAGAACTACTTATTTTTCATTATAATGACCTCAAAAATCCTAAAGACAAGGTGGGGTGCATTTCGTGTTAGAGGAAATTCAGGAGTTCGGTAGGTGGAGACTCTCTAAGAGGGAGGGTGGCCCTCTGTGTTGCCTGAGGGATGCTCATTCCTGGTCACAGTTCTACTTCACTGTCTGTTCTTGGTTTTTATCAGTATGGCTGGTCGCCCCACTCAAACTCTGGCCCTTCCACTAGCTAGTTGCTTATTAGCTAACTAAGCATTGTAGACTGTTTTGTACATTTCACTCCTCTGAAGAAGTATCCTTAACTGCTTTTAAAGGAGAAGGGATGAAAGACTGAAGCTAGCTGCTTCCTGCTGAAAGGGGCCAATGTGAGGGAGACAGCAGTCAGTCACTTTCTCCAGACGGCTAATCTGAGTGGCCTGGATAGGAGACCGGTTGGGTTAAGCTGTTACGGAGTGTGTCTCTTCAGAGAGATCATTTCTAGTGGATCCCAGTAAAAGGAGTTTGGAACATTCATTGTTGGCTCTATCAGCATGACCATTTGGAGACTGACAGCCTCTAGGCAAGAAGAAACAGATTTTACCCAGGGATTAAGAATGCGTGGTCCAAACATAAGAACCAGAATGAAAAGACAAATTGGTGAAGGAGCCAAAGTTAGATACTTTTGAAGGGATTGGAACAGGGATTGTAACCAGTTGGATCCTAGATCTGCCTATTTATGGATTATATATGTATATTTATGTACACGATCACATAAATAACAGAAGTTTCTGCTTTATATTGTTTAACACTTCGCAAAAAAATTTGTTATCAAAATATATGTATATATGCGTGCATATGCATACGAACATTATATATAAATATATGTATATATTATGAATCTTATGTTGCATAAACACAGGCTCACATATGCACACATATGATTGATTCAACTCTTAACTCTAGGTACTTTCCTGGGCTGGAAGCTCCGAGGGGAGAACAGGTCAATTTTTTTTTAAGAAAGGGTAATAAAATATCAATAGAAAGCAAAATACATAAATTTTGACAACAGAATGTCAAATTTTGCCAATTGTCAAACACTATGGATTTTAAAACTTTCATTTTATTTTTATTATGTTGTACCTTATACAAGTTATTACAATAGTCTAAAAAAATAGGAAACAACAAAAATGGTTAGGTACAGAATCATTGCTATATGGGTCAGTTAGAGCTCAGGTTGAAACTCCTAGCAGACATGTGGCCAAGATTATCTGAAAAACTTAATTTGAAATCAGTCAAACAGCTTTAGTGACATTTCCAAATGTCATTTTGAACAAGCTCAGGAAAGTAGTTATTAGCTGGTAGAGTAGATGCCTAATGACTCCATCAATATGCTAGTATATTTGTCTTTTAAAGCATAAATCTTTTAAGAACAGACAAAGAACCAGGAGGCAGTTTTACTCTGCTTTGCTTTAATTTGCTGTATAGATTATATGTTTTAGAGATGAAGTCTTCTAAGAAGAGTCAGAAAGTCATTGCTCTGGTAAGCTCATATCTTCACACACCTCTAGAATTTTCCAATACAAAAATATTCTTTTCCAGTGTCTCCTCTACCAGTAAACTTATTTTCTTCCCCTTGCTCTTCACTGCAGTACTTAGGTGACTTTATTCTATTGTTTCACATATGGCACATTTCAGAAAACTGAAGAGGCAGCAATACCAATGATGAATTTGATGGGAAGAGAGTCAACAACCTTATTCCTACCATTAAAGATAAAATAATAACAAATGAAATAAATGTACACAGACCATAAGAGAAAAAATGAAAAAGATAATTTATTTACCTTAAAACAATCGATAAAAATTGTGTCCAAAAAATAGTTTTGAATTTATTTTAGAATCACTTTCAGGATACAAGTAGTCACCCATAAAGTCAACTGGAACCTACTCTTTGTACTTTCCCATAAGTGGTCTTGTTATTTTATTGTTCAATGGAATATACAGTTTTATATATTTGTTCTATTTTGTTATAAACATTCAAAAGGTTAAGGGCAAATATTTCTATTCTTAAAAGACTACCACTCAAAAATATTGTATAAGCATGAGTAATGTCCATAGCTTTATTAAAAAATTGCTTTTCCCTTTATTTCAGACAAAATAAGTCAATTTCAGTGTATTTCAGCAAAAACAGAAATCTTTCGTATCATGCATTATGATTTTATTGTTATCATCTCTTTTTACTAGGTGATTTATAAATTGTGTAATGTACATGTAGGCTGTCAAGAGCTTCAATCACATAATCCATGACTTGAGTCTGAAGCACACAAAAAGCGAATCCTGTTATTAAAAACAAAAAACAAAAAACAAAAAAAAACCTCATTGTTTTACCAGTAAGTGAAGTTATTTTACAATGGGAAACTGATTTAAAATTTTCATAAGTTCTAGTGGAGGAAAACATTTTAAACTAATCAAATTAGCTGCTTAATTGCTGAAGCAATTTAATTGAAACTAAACCTAGTGCTTTGCATAAATCACACCATCAGCATTTCTCTTGAAATCTACTTAGTTGTGATTTCTATAAAGAAAATTAACTCATAGGTGTTAACAAAAAGCAAGCCTCTGAAACTTATTGTTATGAAGCATTAATAAATATGTCATTACTTAATTAGATTTAATTTTTAAATGTTTCATACAATTTGAAGTTAATTTGGAGAAAACTGGATCTAAATTACCTTGCTGTGTTTTCTAAGAGGAAAATTGGGTATTGAAGTGAGTTATTTTGAAGTATGCTATTTACCAAATGACTAAGTGAATTTATTTAACAATATTAAAACATATACTATGTTGTTTTTTAGACTGTGATCTGTATATGTATTTACTAGATTAATCATTTTATTTATTTTACATGATTTACTCTTCAGAAATGTCTTTTCTTGGAAGATATTCATGGATTTTTTAAAAAAAACAAAGAAAACCTACATATGTCTATATACGTAAGTTTGTACTTAATTATTGAATATTGTTTAAACAAATTAAAATGAAATTTCATTTTTAAGACATTTGCATATATTTTTGCTTTTTAGATTGCACTTGTTGAGAGTGAATTACTCCCTGCATTTACTGAGGAAGAGTTGATATTATTAAAATGAATTTTAATGGGATCTCCTTCATAGAATGTTGTCTTATCCCTTTTATTATTGTAGTATTAAAAAATCTAAATATTTATATAATGCGTATGTATAATAAAGAATAAAAATAATGAAAACCAGGTTTCCATTAAAAAATAAACAGAAAAGAATATTTGTGAAAAGCTAAATTTCCATAAATGTACTGATCTGTACAAAAGAACAAAATGGAATACAACTCAAAGTTTAAAAAGTGATAATTACCTTGAAGGTCTCTAGGACAAAATGCTTGAATATGTTTAAAATTAATTATTATTTTAATCATGCATATTTTGGGAGTAAAGAGTGATAACTCAATACATGTACATAATGCATTTCAACTCAAGATAATTATTTCCCCATACTCTTAAACATTTAAAAATTACTTTTTTGGAGGGTAGTGATGGGGATCGAAGTCAGGGCCTTGCACTTGCTAGGCAAGTGCTTTACCTCTTGAGCTAAATCCCCAACCCAAACATTTAAAAATTGTTATTAGTGCATAATAATTGTACATTGTATAACATATAGTTTTAAATGTCTAAATGTGATCACAAAGAAAAGCAAAAACCCTGATTAAAAATTCAGGAGAAATGTTGAGAAAAATGGAGGTACAATAACAGAGAACAGAAAAAAATCTGCTGACCTCAAAGAACTAACATTCTTGTGAAAAAGATGATCAGTGAACAGAGAAAATAAGTCAATATATCAACGATATATAATGATAAATGCTACAGAGAAAATATAAAACAAAGGTGACTTTTGGTAAAAGGCTTGAAGATGTGAGTGAATTAGTCATGCAGACAGAGAACAAGAAGAAATAGGCATGCAAATTTTCAATTCATTCATGTATTTATTGCTGTCACTGAAAAGTAGCTGGCTGTGTTTTTGTTTTTCTCATTCCTTATTAGAAGTCTTTACTCTTAAATTATCTTGAAAGTATTCACCTTATCTTTGACAGCCTGCACTTACATTATGATTAAGTGTAAATTTATCTTTTTTCTCATTAAACACAAACATTATTTTTCAGCCATAAAATTTCTCACATTTTTCATTTCCTGGGCTTTTAGAAAGTTTTTTTTATCATCTACTTTTGAAATTTCAATGGGATGTATGGTTGGTTTTTTCATTTTATTTATTTCATTCTTTAAACCGTATTCTAAAATTTTCAGCTTTTTGTATTGTATTTGAGCTACATTTCATGTATATTTTATCAGCTCTGTCAGTTTCTGTAATTTTCTCTCTTGTCTACTGCATACACTGAAATTTTACTTCAGTCAATATGTTTTAATTTATAATAGTTCTATGTGTTTTCATTTTTAAAATTTAAACCTGTCTGGTCTTTTTCCTAGTTTTGTCTGTAATTTCTCATTTTTTGTCCACATATAGTATATATTTAGTTTATTCTTACTATATAATTTTAATATTTCCAGTCTTTGTACAGTGACTATTTGTTTCTTATATCATTTAGTTTTGTTTAGTTTCATTTGTTATTTTTTAAATTTTTAAAATTTTTTCTTACTGGTGGCTTTTTCTCATGTGTTTAATAATTTTTTAGAAATGTGATTACTTCTTTGTTAGAATTTCATCTGTGAGGAATATTGAGACTGTGTTTCATAACATTAATTTCGAACTTCTTTGTATTTGATTTTTAGAATCACTTTGGGACACTAGCAACCCATGTAACTTTACATTTTTGTTCAATATTGTTTTAAAAGCCATTAAAACAGAAATGTGTTAACAATCAGTGTGACTATTAATCGTGATATATCAACATGACTGGATTAAAAACGCCTAGTAGATTAGTAAATCTCAGTTCTTGGTGCGCCTGAGGAAAGTTTTCATGCATGGCTGACGTGTAGACCAAAGATCTGAAGTCAGAGCACCCGCACTGGTCGTGAGTAGCACCAATCAATAAGATTTGTCGCCTGAATTGAATGAAAAATAGGGACAAAGGAAGGAAGTTGGTGCATTTTTAAGATCTACACTCTTCTTGAGAGGTGACGACTTTTTGCTGTGGGCACCTTTGGACATCAATTTCCAGTTTCCTTTGACTTCCGGTCTTTCTAGTAGAATTGGAAAGTGGAAAAATCAGAGTTGATGTCTTGACCCGAAATACGGGTCTCTGCTTTGATGTCGCACTCTGTCTGGGTCCCAAGACAACTCTCTTAGATTTTCTGTGCCTCGTGTTTTAAAATTCACTTCCATCACATGTGACCCATTATCAATTATCTTCACTGTGTGTTCCTTATATATTTCTCCCAGGTGGAATTCTTGTGCTTTTCCCGCAGCAGTCCTGTTGTGCATTAAAAATATAAGTTAAAAATTTCAAATGTTTTAAGTAATGCTATACTGAAAGTGACTTCTGTATAATATGGTACTACATTCAACCAGAAATAGATTCCGGTGGTCTTCTTTATAATCACTATTGCAACTCATCGGTTGATTTTTGTAAAACACATTTATTCTGCTGTTTCTTTTTCAAAAATCTGTGGCTCCTCTTACAAAAATGTTGGATTTTGAATATTTTCGAGTAGTGCAGAAAGGTCTTCATAAGGCAACCTTTTCCTTAGTCCCAAATTCATACACATTTTTGCATATAAAAATTAATTATAGTTTTCCAAATATATCCTATATACTTTTATTTTGTAATTTTGTATGACACTCTCCCTTTATTCAGTATCTATCCCTATTTTATCTGGCTTCTAAAACAACTTTTCAGTAGGTTTTTTGTTTGTTTGTTTGTTTTGTTTTGTTTTTGTTTCCAATTTTTCTCTGATATATGCATGTCTCCAAACATTATCTAGAGACAGAATTTTTGAATTGCAAAATATTTTGTAGTTGGAATCTGTAAGCTTCCCCCCCTCTGCCCTTATGATAATTTGTGAGTTCTTGGTAGGGAAACTGGTAGAGTTGACTTCTTAAAACTATTTTATTGTCATCTCAATGTGGACTTTAGGAAAAGTTATAGAGTGAAAGTTTCAGGCTGTCTTTGGAAAGAGTGACATTGTTAGGGGGTCATATTTTTCTAAAGCTTGATTACCTGGGTTCAAATCCTATCTGGTTTTTTGTCTAAATACCCTTGAAAATTTATTTTAAATTTCTGTAAAAATTTGTCTTCATTTTTTTCTCATATAGCAGTATTTATCTATATGTGTATAATCTTTATTATCTATTATCTAGCTTCTTTCATGATCATCGATCTATTTCTAATCTATATCTAACATATCCATGCTTAAGAATACGTAACATAATGCATTCAAGCCATAATGAATTTCTTACAATTCTCCAGCTAACCTATGTTCTTTCCTTATTCTCCAGGCTGTTGTTTATAAACTTAATTCTATTTAGAACTCTCTGTACCATCTCCCTGTCTGGGTTTACTTTTATTCCTAAATGCAATCCCAAGACAGTTGCCCCTACTTTTGGGAAAACTTTCTTTATCTGCCAAATCTTACTTTGTCTTTCTACCAATGTATCCTTTCCTTCATCATCACACTTATCTCATCGATATATTGGCTACCATTTTCCAAGCGTCTGTCACGACAAACTATGTTGCTGGGGAATGAAAAATGTAAATGTGTCATTCATTATACATTCAATATTTGGTGCAGTACTGAATTAAGCATGTGGATACTCAGTAAATGTTGAGTTGATGATAGAATGAAGATTTACATTGTTTGATGAAAAATGTTTACAGCACATCCTCTCTAAGGCTCCTAAATCTCTGTGGCATAATCTTACTATTGATGCTTGACATTCTAAATTTTTCTTTGTTATATATTTTAATGTATACATCGTGTTTCCTTAACTTGTCAGTAACACTTGATTTCAGGTTTGTACTTTGTTGCATTGTCTTGGAAAGTGATGAACATTTGGTTTTCAGATGATAGTCACCACAGGTGGAGGGCTGCTAAAGGGCATGAAAAAATTTTATGACCACCTTTTCTGTCCATTACTTTTCCCTTCACCCTCATGGGTGAAGGGCAAAGCAAGATTATCAAATATTTAAGCCAGCCTTTTCCCATGTTTCAATGTCACCCCTTCTTCCTTAGTGGACTATCAAAATAAGGATCCATTCTGCAAAGTATCATCATATAGTCATCAAATTTCAGTAAAATGTTAATCAACTAAAATGTATTCAGTCTAAGTTATGACAGATTTAATTCATTTTACCCCTTTAATTTTTCTTTATTTAGCAAATAACCTGGAACTTTTTCTATAAGCCAATCTTTCTTTTCTATGTACTATGTATAAAAACTCAATTTATACAGTACTCTGGTTTTAAATGATTGAGGGGGAAACCATTTGTGAAATACTAAATTAAATACAATTAATTACCTTATATAAAAGAATGGCCCTTAAATTAAAAATGAAAAATAGTAATGCAAATGACTTTGTAATTTAAGTACTTCAAGTTTTTGAAGAAGGTGGAATGTTCTACATTATCTTCTCATTATAGCACTGTTAAATCTTTTCATGTCTTCTGCAGCCCCATATATACAAAGAAGAATGAAGCTCTGCTAGTGGTTTGTACACTCTGACATGTTGTTGTGTACTACTCTAGTCCTTGCATGGGTCACTAACATTAAATGGACCATGTTCTGAATTTCCAGTTATCAAAGTATATGTTAACAAAATTATTTTAATCTATATCTTCATGATATGCATGTTCATTGTCTTTATTAAGGCTGACTTTCAACATGCTTTTTTATTGCATAATATTACAGATCAGTAGTTTCCAAAATCTCCCGCAAGGACTTCTTTGATGAAGATTACAAAGTTGGGCAAAGCAGCACTCATAAAAATGTTCCACTTACTGGATTTTTTCATCAGTGTTCCACTAAAACTCATCAGAATCTAATATACTTTTATGGGATCCCAGGAAATCTTTCTGATTAAAATTAAAACTAAATTGATAGTGTAATTATGAGCAATGAGATCTCATTTTAATGTTGAATTTCATGGCATAAAAAGGTATGAAAATTTCTCCACTGAATTATATTAAACATGTAAAATGTATCATTTTTCTAGTTTTTTTCCTACTCTGTTCTTCTTTTGTCTATTCTGAAAATTTAGATCCATTACCTAAACCCTGTCTCTCACCTTCTCTTTATGGCAAAAATGTGTTTGGAACTACATTTGATCTCTTGGTTAATTTGGAGTATCAGAATTCTGTGATTCACGATGTCCTCAAATGGTGAAGAATAGTCAGATGTACTTTGCATTCATATTAACTCTACAGTAACTTTATAGTTAAATGAAAAATTGAAAGAAATCGCAGACTTTAGAAAGTCCAACACTCAGAAATTTCCTGGCTTCTAATAATGTGAATGTATCTTGTTATTTAATATAACCACTTCATCTTGGGTTTTAGGTGAAGAAACAGATGAGATACTGCCTGTTAATCACAAGAAAATTTTCCATGGAAGATGATTGACCTGGAGCCTGAAGGCAATTTTGTAACTAGGGAATGTAAGAGCTCACGTACTCTAATGAGAATTTGTATAACTTAGCCTACGTAAAGAAGTTCTGATTCATATGTTCCCTTGGGCAACAAATACATGACAAATAAATATTTTAATATTCCAAAAAGCAATATTAAAATAAGACTCTTGTCAGTCATTGATATGAGAGTCATTATTCATAATTTTAAAAACTGCATGCTCTTTCTTTTAGAGATTGTGACTTAAAAAAGTTGTTCATCCTACAAGCTTCACTTGCAATGGTAAGAAGTGGTAACAGTATTTCATATTTGTAAAAGAAAAAGTACACTAGAAGCACAATACAACAGGTTAAGCCAATGGCACTAGAGAAAATGAGCCTGTTTCAATAGGTACCTCTCCAAGTTTGTAAAGGTACAATTTATGAAATAAAAACACTGAAGACCTGCTTCAGGTTAGATGTGATAATTTCACTTTGTTTTTCAGTATGCACGGGATAACAGACTTGCTTCTCACCGTCTGGATCCAGTGAGTCTTTTAAAATTATTTTTTACCTATTTAGGTAATTTTACACATAATTTATAGAAATAAAAATTCTGGTAGTTAAAAAGGACTTTATTTAAAACGTGTTTAGATTTTCATATTTTGAAATAATTATAAATTCATATGAAATTGTAAAAATAATAGATCTTTCTCTGTTTCCTACAATAAGAACATCTTGTAAAACTACAACAAAACTTCAAAAAACACACAATATTGGCAATGAGTGTGGAAAGACCTGTTTTCCATTTCTATAATTTTGTCATTTTAATAATTATATAACAATGGAATCTTACAGCGGGAAAATTTTTGATATTGGCTTCTTTTACTCAGCATGATTTTCTAGAGATTCATCTAGATGGAGTGTCTATCAAGATTTTTTTTTGTATCCCTAAGTATGGATGGATGTATCACGATGTGTTTTGCCATTCTTCTGCTGAAGGTTGAGAAACTTCCACTTTGGAGCTGTTATGAGGAAAATTTATCTAAACATAATGTACTGCATTTTTATAAATATACTTTTATTTCTCTGGATTAAACGTGTAGAAACATGACTAATAGGGTCTAAGGAAATTGCATGTTTCATTTTAAAGAAACAATGCATGTTAAGCATCTGTACCACTTTCCATTTTCACTAGCGATGTTGAGTTGTTTGGGTTTCCAGTGTACCAACAAGCACTGCTGTTCTCATCATTTTGATTTTGTTGTTCTGACTGATACACAGTGAAAACCTATTGTGGTTTTGACTTCATTTTCCTAATGCAAAATGAAGTTGAACATCATATATTGCTTATTTGACATATGCATATTATCATCAATGAAACTTTTCATGACTTCTACCTGTTTTCTAGTTGGTTTGTTGGTTCTTGTGACTGGTTTATGGGATGTTCTTTATATAGTCTATAAACTAACCATTTGATGGAACTGTGGTTTGCAAATTTCATCTTCTTCAGAGCAAATTTTTAAACTCTAGTAAACTCTAATATATAGTTTTTTCTTTTTAATGGGTTGTAATTTTGTGTCAAGAGTTCTTATTAAGCTGTAGTTAAGATTTTCTCCTGTGTTTTGTTCCAAGACTGATATTTTTAAATTTTCCATATAAGTTCATAATGTATTCTGGGTTATCTTTTGCATAAAATGTAAGACTAAAATGAAGATTCGTGTTTTGCCTATAAATATCCATTTATACCAATGTTATTAGTTGAAAAGGCATTCTTTTCTCTACTGAATTGTTTTTGCTTCTTTTTAAAAGTCATTTGGGAAATACTTAAGGTTTCAGCCCAGACATGTAAAGAGCTTTGAAGTTGTCATCCTGTCCTTACAGCAAAAAAAAAATTGAACATACCTGAGAATCAATGAATTTTCTTGGATCAAGCAGAAAAATGGAGTTGTAGAGAACCTGTATCTCAAAATCTGGAGAGAGAGGCAAACTCATAATATCATGGCTGAGATTGGCTTACTAGATTGGAAACAACTGAGGTTAACTGCTGGTAACATTTAAATGGTAATTTTGGTGAATTACTGGAAGTGAAAGTGTACATGAGCTGGAGGAATTACTTGTGAATGTTGTTTCCTCCCCAAACCCCACAGACATCACAGACACCTGAGGTCTTCCCTTGGAACCTTGCAGTGCTCACAGGCTGTAAGCCTGGTGTAGGGAACATTCAGGGGCTCACACTGCTACATTACTCCAGAGAAGAAACCTAGTCTGCATCATGCCCTTCCCCACCCAGGCTTCTGTGAATAGTGTCATTTTGAATCCAAACTCATCCATGGCAAGTGCAAACAAATGAATAACCCACTTTTTCAGCTGCACACACTTAACTGTGCCTGCCCCTAACCCAGCTCACTGTGCCCAGAATTTCTGGTAAATCTACTGCAGGTAGAGAGGTAGGTGTGTACCAGCAGAACAACATCCACCAGAGCCTGCAACCTTCGCCCCTGAGATAGTCACAGAGATTGCTGGTGACAGCTGAAGAAGCTACACAAACTACAACACTCAGGCTGCCCAGGACCCAAACCCACACACCCTGCCCAATCTGCATCCTAGGACACAGCTCCACAAGAAGATCTGTCACTATGCAATCACCCTATAAATCTGGCAGAGGTGAACATTCCATCTGCTGAAAAAATATGACAGCTACATGCATTATGTTAATACCCTAGTGATATATTCCAAAAAGGAAAAAATGTACAAATTACCAGAAAAGTAATAAAAAATAATGATCTTAAGGACACTCAGAGAATTGCAAAAGAATACAGCAAAGACATTCACTGAAATTATGGAAAACACTCATTATCAGAATAAGAAATTCAGCAGACATAGAAATCATGGACAATAACCAAATCTCAGAATTGGAGAATATTAGCTATCAAATAAAAATATATTTCAGAAACTTGAAACTAGATGAGATAAAAGATGAATTTTTAAACTTCAAGACAGATCTTTGAAAATAATGCTGTCAAGAAAAGAAGAAGGAGAAGGAGAGGGAGAAGGAGGAGAAGGAGGAGGAGAAGAGGAAGAGGAAGAGAAAGAAGAAAAAGAAGAGGAAGAAGAAAAAGAAGAAGGAGAAGAAAGAAGTGGTGAAGGTACCCAATTTATGGTACACTCATCAAGCCAACAAATGCTCACATATGGATGTTCTGGAGGAATAAGTGAGAAAATGTCTAAGAAAACATATTTAGTGAAATAACTCAAAACTTTACATCTTGAGAGGAAATAAAAACATTCATATTAAGATGCTCTCACAGACTCCTAATGATAGTCTACTAAAAGAACGTCTCTGTTAAAATTCAAAGACAAACAGAAGAACAATGTCTAGTCACATATAATAAAATCTGTTTTAGGAAAGAGGAAAATAAGGTGACATAATTATTAAGGTAAAATGGATCTTGGAGGGAAAAAAGGACATTATATAAAGCTAAGTGAATCTGAATAAAGTTTGAGTTTTAGTTAATAATAATGTATTCATATTATTTTATTAATTGTAACAAATATACTGTGATATATAAGATATTAATAATAGGGGAATTAGGTGTAAGGTAAGTAGGAACTCTGGATTTTATTGACAATTTTTCAGTGAATACAACAATTTATTACAATAAAATATGTAACAAAATCAACTTGAATATGTGCAGGGTTCTCTTTATTGATTCTCTATTATGTGTGTGTCTATTCATCTTTAAATATCACACAGTTTTGGTTATTTATACTATATGATGGTTTGAAATCAGGTAGACTGAGATCTCACTGCCATTTTATTCTTTTTTGAAATTATTTAACTTTTTTACTTTATCGTTTCGTGCAACTTACAGAACATTATTTTCTGTACCTACTAGTCTTGCCAAGAGTTTGTAAGGAGTTGTATTAAACTTATCTATTTAGAGAAATTGCCATCTTTATTTTATTGAGTCTTCTAACCCACATATATGGTATGACTCCACATTTATTTAGTTTCTCTGTCATTTCTTTCTTCAGTGTTCGGTGGTTTTCAGCACAGAAGTCCTGCATATGATTTTTCAGGTATGCATTTATGTGTATCATATTTTTTTCCTTTTAGCGATGCAAATAGCTTTGTATTTTACTTTTATCGTCCATATTTTCATTACTAGGCAACTGAAAAACAAATTACTTTTATTTGTTTGGTATCCTATAATCTTGATGAACTAATTTACTAGTTCTCATAATGTTTTTGTAGAATCTTTATAAGCAATAATATCTACAAGTAAGACAGCTTCAGCTTTCCTTCACAGTCTATCCCCCCCTTGTTGGATAAAGCTTCCAAAACTATCTGTATTAAGTAGAATGGTTAGGCTGGATATTCTTGCCTTGTGGCCAATAGTAGTGAAAAAGCATCCAAACATTCTCTACTAAGAATAAAATTAGATATAAGCCTTTAACACATTCCCTTTACCACGTTGAAGCTGTTTTACTTCTCTTCTGATTCTTTTGAAAATGTTTACCTTGCAATGATATATTTTGTGAATACATTTTCTACATTCATTGACATAATCATGATTTTTCTTCCTTAGCTTGTTAATATGCTGGATTACACTGATCTCCCCCAAATTGAGCCTGACTTGATTCCTTTAGCATAAATCTCACTAGATAATGTAGCACAATCCTTTTTATATATTGTTGAATTTTATTTGGATGAGATACAAAATGTATGCTACTCCTGCTGTTATTCTTTTACTTACAGTTTATATCAGAGTCTGCCAAAAAATGTATACACACTTCAGGAAAAGAAAAATAAAATGATGTTTTTTTCAACAGATGGTGTTACCTTTGTACGGGGGAACCTTAAAGGATGTTGTATATTGCAGAAAACCCACTATACTGCCAGCTCTTAGAAAAGAAATTGAAAATGCATGTGCAGGAACTTGAATTTCCAAGTTTCCCAGCTGCAGCTCACCATACTAATAAATGTCTGGAAGCTAATGGCCGCCACTCTGAGCACCCCTTGTAATTGTAGAGGCTGAAGGTAACTGTATTAATCTGATGATGGCTCAATAAATGTAGTATTAAAATATTTATGCAAGTTTTTCATTTCATGAAATATGTATATATTTTGGCAGATTCTGTATATATTATTACTTGCAGTTTATGTCTGTAATATTATAATGTTAGCTTACATTCCTTCATTTTGCAATCTATAAACACATTTTGATTTGATAACAACTATTGTTGAGTATCAACTTTTCTAGAAGGATCTTCACAAGAACTTTAAAATCAGTTTTCTTTTTTTGTCAAACCAGTTTCTTTTCTTCAATTATTTCATTGTGAATTTATATATGAAAATATAATTCAAGTGGCTTCCTAATGTCTTTGGAATTTTGAGAAGCCCCTTTTTCCATAGAAATTGTTAATATAAAAATATTTTTACGTAAGAAATTTTCTTAGGCATGTGATCATTTTATACACACACATACACACACACACACACACACACACACAATTACGATAGATGTGTATGCGTTGGCCCCTGTGTTAATACTGCATATCCATTATTTTAAGAAATTTCATCTGTTTTCCTGACTCAGATTGACACAGGAATGGTTTTAAGTTTAAGCTTGGACAAACCTTTCCACGTGCTTTTATAGCAATGTCTTTTTTTTCTTTACAAATAAGAGCAGTATTATTTTTTCATTTAAAAATGCATATAGTGATCCTCTTAAGCTGTTACAAGGTGCTGTCAGGTTTTCTGCAATTATGCTACTTGTCTGTATCCCTCTGTAGCTAACACTTTTGTCAAGGGTATAATAAGGGAAAATGGCACATACATTTTACTCATAGTCTCAAGAACAAGATTCACATAAAAATCTGGTATCACCAAACTTCTTTGGCATTTGATCCAGCACATGGCAGAGGTTTTTTTTTTTTTTTTTTCAAAGTTTTTGCTGACCTGTCCAGGGACGTGAGGAGTCTAGTGCACAGGTTGTGTCAGTAGCTTTGCAGTTTCCAACATACTGTCTTCATCTAGAACAACCTCATCCTGGGATGGCTGGCTCCAGACATAGGATACCCCGCTTCCTACTGCCAGCTGAGGTCTGTGATTGGATTGATTTCAGAAGAACTTTCATTAAGACTTAAACTTACATTTATACCTCCAAGTAAATTTTTAAGCTTGGACAAATATTTTTCACTATTATTGTTACAAAAATGTCCATATTTATTGTATTTAGGGTAAAAAAGGAGATTACAACATGGTTGATTAGAAGGAAGCTTCTACACTTAACCACATGACGACCACATTCTCTACCTAACTTCAAAAATCAGATGTTAATAAGGCCTCTATTACTTTTTCTCTATCTGCTAGACTATTTCTGAGGTTTTCCTACATATTGGAATCTATTCCAGCTTAACTTCTAGGCTCACTCCTTTCAGCCACCTTATTGTATCTTATCACAGCCCACCAGGAATCAACAGAATCTAAGTCCCAGGCAATTGCAAGTTGGTAGCAGGTATGAAATATATCATTTAATAAAATAATAGATTTTTAAAAATTTTACATATACAATCAGTCTATCAGACAAGCATTTTTTTTTCTTTTAAATCATGTTTAAACCCTCATTAATGTTTAATTTAAACTGGGCATGGTGGCACAAGCCTGTAATGCCAAGACTCTGGTAGCCTAAGGCAAGAGGACGTGGATTTCAAACCCAGTCTGGGCAACATAACAGTTTGGGGAGATTCCGTTTAAAACAATATTAATAAAAGCTGGGGATGTAGGTCAGGTGAAGGCACTAGTTTCAATCCCCAGTAACACCAAAACATTAATTTAATATAAATAATTTGTCTGGCTAAATTATATTTGATCACATCTCTATTTCTAGTCAATTGGATAATTCCCCTAATACTATGCCTTTTAAAGCATTTATTTTTTTCTTTGCATTTTGTAGTGATTCTCAACATCAATTGAATATTCTGGAACTTGATGTGTTTTCAAGAAATTATCTGGTTTAGTTCCCTAACTTCAGGAAATATCCAAATTGCCCAGACTGGGCTTGTGCTTGTCATTGTCTGGCCTCATCTTCCCGGAGTGCTGGGATTACTGGCAGGTGCCCCGTGCCAGGCTCCTGATCATAGTACTTCTTGATTCTCCTTGGACCATAATGCCCAGACCTATGAAAACTGCTACTGTTGGCACAGTAGCTCTGATGGGCAGGATTTCCTGGGGCCACATTTGGAAGATTTAAGATGAGAGAGTGTCTGATTTAAACACCAGAGGATATTTTCTCTGTTGTGGAAAATATGCTTCCTTCTTACCAAGCAATTCATCGTGTATAAAGCAACATTTCAAAACTGAAGGAAAAGCGATCTATCGATGTAGCTGTTTCTAGATTAGTGCTATTCTTTCTAGATAGTGATTTTTGTTTGTTTGTTGTCATAACAACCCAGAGCTTTAGGAAATGAATGACCCCTCCCCCACAACATCTTTTTTGGTATTTTAGAAATTGTTTATTTGTTTGTTTGTTTTTCAGTGTTTGAAATTGAACATAGGGCCTCATGCCTCCTAGAGAGGTGCTGTACTGTACCACTAAACTACAATCTCAGCCCTTTTTATTTATTTATTTTCTTTTTTGCATTGAGACAGAGTTTCACAAATTTGTTCAGTTTGGCCTCAAACTCGCAATTCTCCTGCCCCAGCCTCCAGAGTAGCAGAGATTATAGGCACACACCATAGAACCCATATTTTTTGTTTTGTCATGATTCAGGACATTCAACATGATCATATTTGACAGGCTAGTAAATATTTCTTGGTATAAGGTAGGTAATTCCAGGTTCTTTTTTCTAAAAAGTTATTCATGTAGTGTAAGTGCCACTGGGATAGATTTAAACCATGGTGTCTGGTATATCACAGACACTCCAGAAATAAGGCAAATGAATCAAA